>CAJQTU010000011.1:7020000-7495562 GCA_906901685.1 Desoria tigrina | reverse complement strand
CTAGCGCCCACCAGCGCCCGCACCTAAATACCCCTAAACAACTCCCCACCCTCCCCTTCCATGCCACTTAATAAGTCCCCACCTCCCCTTCCATGCCCCTTAACTCCCCACCTCCCCTTCCATGCCCCTTAATAACTCCCCACTTCCCTTTCCATGCCCCTTAATAACACCCACCCTCCCCTTCTATGCCGCTCAATAACACCCACCCTCCCCTTCTATGCCCCTTAACAACACCCCACCTCCCCTTCTATGCCCCTCAATAACTCCCCACCTCCTCTTCCATGCCCCTTAATAACTCCCCACCTCCCCTTCCATGCCCCTTAATAACTCCCACCCGTCTCCCCTTTCTATGCCCCTTAACAACTCCCCACCCTCCACTTCCATGCCCCTTAATAACTCCCCACCTCCCCTTCCATGCCCCTTAATAACTCCCCACTTCCCTTTCCATGCCCCTTAATAACACCCACCCTCCCCTTCTATGCCGCTCAATAACACCCACCCACCCCTTCTATGCCCCTCAATAACACCAACCCTCGTGGGGAGTTATTGAGGGGCATTAAAGAGGAGGTGGGGTGTAATTAAGGGGCATGGAAGGGGAGGGTAGGAGTTATTAAGGGGCATGGCAGGGAAGGGTGGGTGTTATTAAGGGGCATTAAAGAGGAGGTGGGGTGTTATTAAGGGGCATAGAAGGGGAGGGTAGGAGTTATTAAGGGGCATGGCAGGGGAGGGTAGGAGTTATTAAGGGGCATGGAAGGGGAAGTGGGGTGTTATTAAGGGGCATGGCAGGGGAGGGTAGGAGTTATTAAGGGGCATGGAAGGGGAAGTGGGGTGTTATTAAGGGGCATGGCAGGGGAGGGTAGGAGTTATTAAGGGGCATGGAAGGGGAGGGTGGGGAGTTGTTTAGGGGTATTTAGGTGCGGGCGCTGGTGGGCGCTAGGAGCTCACGCCCGGGCGGGGCCGGGCGCTAGGAGCTCATGGCGTTAATTCAGGTGGGCGCTAGGAGCTCAGGGCGCGGGCGCTAGGAGCTCACTCCTGGGCGCTGGGCGGTGGGCGCTAGAAGACCACCTAGCTGGGCGGGGCGCTAGGAGTTCAGGGCGCGGGCGCTAGAAGCTAAGACATCCTATTTTTCAGCTTTCCAGATCTTTTTCCATGCTTATATTCTCCTACATTCTGTCATTTACATATTAATGATCTAAAAAGACGATACAAAATGAATTTGGTTATCCTTATGCAAGGAATTCAATGTTAAAACTGAGTTGGGGCTTTCCAATATTGGTTGAGCGTATTCACATATCGGTCGCGGATATGACCAATTAAATTTGTCAAGGCTCATATTTAACGGTTTCACACGAATGGTTGGCAAATTTCAGATTTCGGTTGGAAGCATTAAATGGACCCTGCAAGATAAATTTAACAATTAAATTAACATTAAAACATTAAAAAACATGGATAAAATGCCAAAGCGCATATAGAGTTCAGAAACATTTCACTTTTTTTTTGCAAAAAACGTCAACAAATATTGAATATGGATAGAGAATAGAGATGTTCAATGTTCCTTTTTACATGATGGGAATTTAGAATTTCTTATATAACAAAAGCAGCCGTATTTGGCAAGAGAAAATCGTAGCTCTGTTATCTGCTGAGTTCGATCGAAAAAAGGCATAAAGGGTTTTTTAGAGGACGTGAAATGAAACATGTCGCTCCTGGTTCGTGTGTTTCGAATACGAACACCTTTATCGCTCATACTGTGTAATGTCTAGGTTTAAAGTACCTCGTACCGGCCACTGACACTCATTTTCCTGTAGCGATAAATATTCTGTAACTTTAATAGTATGTCATAGAATCGTTACTCTGCTGCCTGCAGTCGCAGTCATTTATCGATATCGTCGTATTCGTCGTGAGATTCGGCGATGTAAATATACAATATTTGGTAATATAAAATCTGAAATCCAAATCTATTTATTTACGATGTAGAATAATTTGTAATTATAATTATTGCGAGACGATTGAATGGTGCGGTCGCGGTAAGGTCAAAGGGACGAATGCTAATGATAGGTAACATGCTTTTAAGGTTGATTTCATTCATTTCTTAATTGCAGTATGCTCATCGTAATTTATTAGAAAAATGAATGTTAAAAGGACTATATAATGTAATGTGTAATATTGAATATAGCGAAAGGAAACACCGGATACGTTTATCTCCTAATATTATTAACAACACTTCACACTTGCCTCAACAACCATTATGTGTTATGATAAATAAACATCATTGACATTATGACTTTATGACAATATGACATGCATAATATAATACTAAATATATATTTTACATAAAATATGTGATAATGCAAATCATAATCATTCCTTCCTAGCTTGTAAAGTTGTAAGACATGGCACATGGATGGTATATTTTCTGACGACAAAATATTGTATAACAGTTATTAAATTATTCTAATGGTTCTAATTCTAAATCCAATTAATTGGATTTAAATATATAATGTCTTTATTCTAGGAATAATTTCCTCTTATATTTTTTAATTTATTTACAAATCATTACCAGTACATTTTTAAGGTTTTTAAGGCTTTTTTTAATAATAGTTTCTGTATGCTGTATATACATTACTCACTAGAGCATTTTCCATCAATATTATTGATTTAGATATATCTAATATCTAAATTTTGTAATAAATAGATTTCCTTTTTTAAATAAATTTTTATTATTATTATGTGAAATGAAATGAGTTTGAATTTGAATTAAAATTTATGGACGTTGACACATACTTGATACGGGCACACATATTATTATGGGTTTTGAAGTTCGATAATTATTGAAACTGTGCAACGTTTTTATGAGGTATCCGACCGAATCCTGCTTATTGAGGGTTGATAGTTTGACAAGTTTGATAGTCTGTTTCGTTCAAATTCATTTCAGTGTATGCAAATTAAAACAAATTACTTATACTACCAAGTTGGTTTCTAATTTCATTTTGTTTGTCGATTTGTGGTTACATCGATTTTCCAGAGACAAAGTGATTCTGATTGGACAGGTTTATAGTATGATATTGATATGTATAATGTGACAACTTGCGTGATGTATGCAGTATGCGTACATGGTTAGTAACTTATCTTTAATAGTAAAATTGTACGTGTGTACGTCTACACGGCTTCCATTGAACTTGTAATGTACGCAGAAACATTTTATACTCTAATTAATTAATACTGAATACGACTTGTGCTTGATCAAGAATTGCAGTTGATTTACTTGATATAGGCTAACAAATAGGCTAAAATTAAAATCCATGCATTACGCTGTCTATATTTATATTTCTCTATTTTGTTAATATGGTGACTATACTACAGTCAATTAGGTTTCTAGTTTCTTCTCCTTCTAGTTTAACACCAACGATATATAATGTGTAATAGTAATGCGCTTGTTTATTTGTTTAATCATACTAAACTTTGTGTTGTTTCAGATTTTTTAAATTGTATGTATCCGGCTCCGGCGTCTAGAATACAGACTACAGCACAGAGGTAGAGACTGAAACTTGACTACATTCATCAACCGCTTCTCAAAACTGTCACAAAACATCTACATATCAAAGAACAACCGCTCCAGAGTTTTTTCAGAACAAAGTCATTATTTATGTCGTGACAATAACTTTATTTTATGTTGTTATTTAAAATTTTTTGATCTTGTTAAATATTTGGCTGAGCTTGTATAATTGTAATACTTAAAAAATGGGAAATTTGTTGCGACTATTGTCCAAGGACGATTGCTGTTCTCCACCAAAAAACGACATTTTCTTGGATTTTGAAAGTAAGATTTTTTAAATGAACTTTGTTGGTAACAAAAGTTAATTTGGAGCCTTATTAAATATTAAGTTAACTGAATTGATATTGATGCATATTGCATTTGATACGTCCGTCCTTGGAATGAGTTGATGTTTTTTATTCAGAGAATTTTATCTGAATGAAATTAATTGGATTGAATCTTTATAGATGCTCAGCCCACGGAAGCCGAAAGAGAAGTTTATGACGAAGGACAAGTAGTTTTAGAAAGAGCTCATAGAATACTTCAAGATTTGCAAGAGTATAAGGGAGCGTCTCAAGAAATAAGGAAAGCGATTGGAACTCCAGATGCAGATACAGAAAAGCAGGCATGGGAGGCAGTACTTCCGCTCGTGTCTAAACTTAAGGACTTCTATTTGTTTTCTAAGGAATTAGGTAAGCTTTCTTTTCAAATAAATATAAGATACCTACCTACCTAATAATATAAACCTATACCTATGTTTATTTATATACGAATAAGACCTATTATAATTCGCTTTACCAATTATCATTATTAGAGAAACTGGTTCCGAAAATTCTTATCGAACTATGCTCGGGACCAATGACTCCTACGCAACATCTTGAAAATCAACAGGCGTTGGTGAAGCAATTTGCTGAAATTCTAGAATTCACATTGAAATTTGATGAGTATAAGGTAGATTCTATTTCAGTACTCAATTTTAATAAAAATGCAGTTTGCTTTAACAATTATTTCGCGTTTTCTTGTTTCTAATTTTTAGATGACAACACCAGCAATTCAGAATGATCTGAGCTACTACCGGAGGGCTTTATCAAGACATCGAATCGACGACTCTCCAACTAGTCCCGGAGGCCCATATTCCCCCTTGATGTCTTCCGAAGACATTCCCGTCAGTTCCGAACTAGCCAATTGCATGTCGCTGTTTTATGCTCAAGCAACTCCAATGCTTCGGGTTCTTAGCGAAGCTACATGTAAGTTCGTTTCGGAGCACAAAGAAATAGATGTTCAACAAACAACAGAGACGCTTGGAACAATGGCTCAAGTTTGTCAGAAAATGCTAGAAACTCCAGGTATACGACAAGAACCTTGAAGCAATCAACTCTTACTGTAAATGTATTTCTTGTTGGCTGATTGTTATCAAAATTATTTTTTCTTTTGAGAAGGTTTAATATTGCGATACAGAAGAGAAGAAACCCACTCATTTGTGGTACGAGTGATGGTAGGCCTAGTGATCTTATATGATCATGTTCATCCCGTTGGAGCTTTTGTTAAATGCTCTAATGTTGATGTAAGTTTGAAGTTTTCTAATTCTTCGTTTTAGATATCTTGAATACCGCTTAACGATGTTGTTGTAATAGGTAAAAGGTTGTGTTCGAGTTCTGAAAGAGCAACCTACTTCAAGATCAGAAGGACTTCTTAATGCCTTGAGATACACTACAAAGCATCTTAACGTAAGTTGCTATTTTTTTAATGAACTCTTGATTTTAGAATCTTATGTCTGTAATAATTGAAAACTGTGAACCTCATTTTATTTTCGTAGGACGAGTCAACACCGAAACAAATCAAGACACTTTTAGCTGCTTAAGTTCACCTTATATTCCCGTTTTATACTAAAACTACTCAACAAAGTAAAAAACATATACACGAAAGCACATAATTACACAATAACTGAAATCCCATAATGTTGGGTTGGAGGAATATAAAATAAGTATGTAAGACAAATTAAATACAAAAAATACATCGATAATTGATCGAGTATACAAGCAAATCGAAAATACCGAACGTATCGATACAGTGTTATGATAATTTGTACTTTGTATAATTTACTCCGAAATGAAAACATGCTCTTGTGCGGTATTCATACAATACGTTTCATGTATTTGCCATCGGCTATAGGTTAGTCGTATTTTTATAATTACAGTTTAAAAGAAAGAGTAAACTAAAAGTGCAAGCGGTACAAAACAACCAAACCTTAATAAAACAAGTTTTGCTTATAATTAAAATAAATACGAAGTCCAATTAAACTTAAAACAATCAGGGGCTTATGGATAAGATGTTTTATTTATTTTATTGAGATTATTACCTGATGCTAAAATGCTGATATAGTCATTTGAAATAATATCTTTGTTCAACGCTTTGTTCACTTGTTACAAAGTACTTTGAAAGTCATGTAGATAATTCTAACGCTATTTAAAGATGTCAAATTTTTTAATAATATAATGTACCTAAATGTATAGCAATATGAACCCGAGTATAGATTATTTGTATTTTAATATACTGATGTTTCGTCAGTTTGTGATTAATTAAGCTTTATTACCTTTTATTGTTTTCAGAATTTAGTGTTTCGTTTTGATACTTGAATACTTGCATGTGAAAAACCTATAGAGTGTACAAGAACTTGTACAATTGTACTTGTAAACTTCATTACTTTTACTGGAACTTACGCAATGCTTTTATTGTACAATAAAATTGATTCAGAGATTCAGAAACAGATGCCTCAAATAAAGTAACAGCCATAAAACCAATCAGCACTCAAGATATACATACATGCGTACTTATTTAGTAATTACATTGAAGTAATGTAAATTCCATCTTACGCACTCCAACTAATTAAATATAAATTCATGATGTTCTGATATTTCTTTAGTTTTGTTCAGTTCTATAGTTTTATTCCTACTCTGTTGAACCAATTAAATAAAATGCAGCTATATGGCAATGTAGTATGAGTATAGTATTTGAGACAAAAATATTGTCTCAGGTTATGTTAATAATATTAGCTATTGGCTCGGCTGTAGTCTATTGTTGTGCTTTGACATACCGACATGGGTCGCTGCACGTAATTTAAATTTTGAATATCCGGTTTTCTATCGTTCAGGGGAATTCAGGGGACCTTCGCACCTTTCTGGCCCTTCCGAACAACTTGCTGTTGTTTATTACTGATATGCATTAGATGTGACGATTTTAGCCGACCTCAAATCGACCCAAATTGACCTTTTTGCACACCCTGTTTGCAAAAACGGTCGGTTTTTTTGGTGCATTTAAATGGTAGCCATAAAATTGCCAACCTAATTATTAGGTTTTATTGTGTCTTGCCATAAGTCTATGCGATGACGTATAAAATAAAAAAAACGAAGGATAGGACATTTTAATTATGGTAATTGAAACTCAAAGCTCAATTCCTTTATTTAAAAAAAAACACAATGCAAGTTAAGTAAGTTTTCAACTCGTCGTCATCCAACATTTAACCCATATCACTAATTTTTATCAATTAAAGTTTTCGAATTGCAAGAAAATTTTTCTCTGAATATGGCAGAGCGATAGTACTGAAGTTCGGCAATACTATCTTCAATGTCGTCGACAACCCTATGAGCAAACCTCTTCTTGGGGGCTTTGGAATACTCATCCGGATACCACCTTCGAACCAATTCTTTCAAAGTGCTCACATCGATATTACGATAGTGGAAATGCGAATGAAACTTGGGAAATTGCTTCGAAATGAACAATCGATCCATATAAATTGAATTACCAGCCATTGGACACTCGCCTAGAATCAATACTCGGTTATTTATAAAATATTGCTGAAATAATAATTTTGAAGCATCCCAAAATCCCAATATAATACCTTTCTTTGTATGCTTTTGAATGAAATTATATAGTTGATCGTCGATCTCCTCAGACGTCGCTTTACTTTGGCGACAGGACTCAGTAAGTCCACTCTACAAAAAGAATGATAAACGTTATCAAAATGTACTAGAACAAGTACAGAAAAACGTGCCAAAATATTAGCCCAGTTTCGAAGTATTACATCCCCATGATGACTAGTACACCAAGCATCCATCCCAGAGAGCTTGTCCTCCGGGACGTAAATGATGATAGATTGTGTTCTAGCGATTTCTTGTAAATCCGGACCGGTTATAACACATCCAATTTCCATTATCATATCCAAATCAGGATTCAGGCCTGTCATCTGAAATGAAAAACAAAAAAAGAGTGAATTAACAACATTATAATTTAATACAATGACATGTGACAATACTTAGCACATGGTCTGTGGTTTGGCTATATAGGCTAGAGTTAATGTAATATCGGAATCGGAAGGATGATAACTATTTTTATTAATTTGCCGTGAGGACGTGCTACATTCAACATTTGATTCAGAATTACCTCACAGTCCACCCAGATAAGCTTGTCGTCCATTGGCTCCGTTGTCCAAGTGGAATCACTCAGTCGTCTTCTATAAATCTTTAAAGACTTTTTTCCTGAATTGTGTTTTGACAAATCCGGAGGTTTTTCATCCGTATTGGTAGCGCTGGTAGCCCCAGCCGTCCCAACTACTCTTTTAACATAAGCGTAACCTTCGTCTATTCTTCTGGAATTTCCACCTTGAATTTCGTACGCCGCCTCTGCGTATAAAGAAGCGGCACAGGCTTTCTCTACGTCCTTCCTCCTCGCCTCTTTCAAGTCTCTCCTTTCGATATTAGACAGTAAAGCTGCGGTTTTCTTAGAAATCAAATTTATATTTGCCTCACGAGCTCTTATTACAATTGGAGACTTTCTTGAAACCGTTGAAACTAAATTAAGAATCGAAGAAAAGAATGAACGCATTTATTTAAGTCAGATGCTCAAGTCTGAAGTCCAATACTCCTAATTTATGAACGTGCCGTTCAAGTTCAAGTGAGCGCGTGGTCTTACAACGCGTGTGGCGTGTGGTATGACGAATCATTAAAAAATCAAAACCATTATATTCAAATGTTTCTGAATCCGCGTAAAATTAGAACTCAAATCTCCCGTAAACACTCTACTCCAATTGGAGTGAATCTAGTGTGAAAAAACCACGCCTCCGAGCGCCATTCCCATTTCCTCATCAACATTCAACTACAACACCAGAAATCTGCATAAAATAAAATTTCAACAGGATTATTTTGTCTTGGAAAGTTACGTCACGGGGTTTTTATTAATTAGAATTTCATAATTTAAAAATCTTCGCCAACAACTGTTTGTTCCTATAACAGAAGTAGCGGCAGTAAATCCCGACTTAATGAAGTAATTTTGTGAAGTAGACAGGGTTTTTCTTTCCTCACCAAAATAATAATTAATAATATATTTATGAAAAAGTCAGCCAGTTTCCCTCCGGCCTTCAACTCCAAACCAAAGCTTCCAAAGCACAAACTCCCTCCGCACGAGTATAGTACACAGTAACCATGGTTACTTCCTTATCCTTACTTTGGTTTTTGGAATAAAAAAGTCGAGAATCCCACCGAAATTTTAGTCAAGTCGAAGAACGTCAAATCAAAATTTGGCTTGCTTATTTCTTACTTCTTGAGAAAGTTAAACCATAAAAAAGTATTTTTTTGGCTGTCTGGGTGGACCCAGCAGTTCATTCGATTTTTGATTTGAGAGTTCAGATTTTAAATTTTCCAGAATATCCGAAATATTAACACTTACAAATTACATAAACGAACTCCGCCTCTATCATCCTTTAGACGGACGGTCAACGATCGATAACGCTACATCAAGACATTACAAGAAACCGAAAACCCAGGTACGGAATTTTGTCGACGTTCCCTTACCTCGTTACTCTGTTGTCTGTATTCCGCTCCGCCCTTTGATAAGCAAAGATCAACAAACCCCTTTTAACAGTTTAGCAACTGCTGTCTCCCGTTCACCGTTCCCGTCACCTATCAAATACGTATAACGAAGGCCCACTTCCATGATTAACAAGTAGGCTGATCCCATGAATGATCGATCACTTACGTGCAGCACTGTCACAAATCTTATTAAATACAAAATCTACTACGATCTCGACGTCCTCGGCGATCTGCAATCCAAGAATCGGAGTACCGTATTACAGTACCAGCAGTCAACTGTCCAAAATTCGATTTCCGTTGCAGGGCAGCAGTTACAGGGATTCGAATCAGTTTAAAAACTTGTAGTTTCCTTCCGGAAGCTGTTAATTAACCAATGTAAAGCGAAATAGTCATCCCAATTTACGATTCACAACTTTGAACTTACGCTATATTGGCTATACGCACGTAGATCTTACATCAAAAAACCAATTTGAGTGAGATAAACAGAAGTCTCATTCCTTACCTACATCATCAATCGATCACCATCACCAGTCCGCAAGTGACCACACACAGTCACGGCCTGAACGGATTTTTTCAGAGTTGCAGTCAGAATATCTAACCCTGTGGATTCGCTTCAAAATCTTCAAACTTCGTTGGTTAGTGATTTTATTTATCGAAATTCGAAAAGTACCTCAGTCACTTTTCATCGTACATCATTTATTTCATAAATTGTCATATTCTGTTGTGTCTCTATAATCCGTATTCAACACTAGTCTTTCATATACTCTCTGTATATTCGGTAATATTTCTTTTTTAGCCTAACTAGTCGGCTATCGTCTCTATAAACTTTCCATGATTGGCATTTCTCTCACATTTCACATTTAGAATGATTTAGACTTCCGGAACGGTGAATGATTCACAGTTAATCTGAATACTAAATGTCACCAAAATCACAAACTATTATGCCTTTTTAGGGTTTACGAAACTATCCACGCCTCTCTTGCCTGCTGAACAACAAAACAAAAACCATGATTGAGGCATCTCGTTTTAATTCGTTTCGTTTTGATAAAATATGCATTAAATTTTAATTGGATCCTACATTGCCGACACCGACACTGCCATGGTCCATCCACCCATACATATTCCGCTGTTTTCACCTCATCTTTTCAGTTATGATTTAAAACGTAGTTTCTCAAGATGTAGGTCAGTCGGCCCTTTAATAGTCTAGCTATGTGGTGCATGGTGGTATGAATCTTTTGATCAAATTGATTGAGTAAAAACTAAGAATATATACTTACTAAGATATAGTCATGTCATGTCATATTGTCATCAATATTCATTCTAATAATATGCAAATGTAGCCTTTCAACAAGTCAACAACGCTTGACTGACTTAATCAGTCTGAGTACGAAGTTAGTCCTACTGGCAACTGGACAAATTTCGCCAAACTAGAGCTAATCAAAATCATAATTATAATTTGTTGCATACATGAAATGAACAAAATTACAAAATATATTCAAAATGCATTCATATTATCATCAAAATCTGAAGTCCTAAAAGATTTACCTTGCATAGTATATACCTAATATCGTCAATGAATATAAAATTATCAATTATCATATTGCAGCATCTCAAAAATCTGAAAAATCTCACTTAATGTTTCAATTTACCAACAATTTTTTTTAATTTTCCTGTTTCATCGTTTCAAGTATGCAAATACAATTTTGTTTCATTACAAATCTATCATATCCAGCCAATCCTTTTGTGAGGTATATAATGCATAATGTATTAAGCAGACGATTGGAGGTCATTTAGCATATGTCAATTTAGCATAAACTGGTCATCTTAAACCGTTTCATCTCATCATTCTCATCACCGTTACGTCATAATCGAAAATTGAAGCCCTTCAATTCGATTTTGTGATAATTCGTATAGGTGGTCAATTTAAGTGTTACCGTTCTACTTTGGAGTTTTACTCATTTTTACTCAGTGTTTATTATAGTCGATAGTGATAGTCCCATGAGATCGTAGTAATCTTATGAATTAAAGAATCCTCTAGATTTTATTTCCTGGAAATCGCGATAATCAATCAAGAAGAAGATGAGCGTGATAATTCGACTGCAAAACTTGCCACTGACGGCTAGTTCCATAGATATTCGAACCTTTTTCCGAGGATTATCAATTCCGGATGGAGGAGTGCATATTGTCGGTGGATCCGAAGGTGATACATTTATCGCTTTCAGTACAGATGAAGATGCAAGACAAGCGATGCAACTGACTGGTCAAAAGCTTAAAGATTCGACGGTCCGGCTGCTTCTCAGTTCCCGCAACGAAATGTACAAGGTGCTGCTCTTGTTTGTTTTTATTGAGTTTATCGTTTATTTTATTCAGCAACATAATTCGGTGTCTTTACCTAAAAATCCTCGGCGAGCGAGGGTAAAAAAAAACTTAACCAATCGGTCAATATTTTTGGTATCAAAATTGAAGTTCTTCTGATTTTATTAAGTGTAATACGTACGTTAATTAAGTATGAAGTACTATATATTGAAAATGTGCTAGGTTTGATTGGTTTTCATAAATTAAGATTATTCATATAATCATGAATCTGGGAGTTTGAAGCACATATTCGTTACTGCGATTAACGGTACAATACTGTTTGGTCCGTTTAAGTTAATTTATAATAAGGCCTATATCTATAGTATATTATGATCGACTAAAATGAGCAATTTTTTAATGCTTTATTTTGTATTTGACGCAATAATTAAACATCAGTGAAGTAAAAAGTACGCATGAGGTTTTCGTGCTATTGAATATTGCGAATATCTCAGGTTTTACATTAATCAGTGGTACTATTTTCTACTATTAAATGCAAAGTGCCATACATATTATACATACATGTAATCATATATGAGGGATGGCCTACTATATAGATCACTTTGGGTACGATATATGACATGTAATATACCCCTAATTCTGAAATAAGTAAGTCCCCCACCCAATAACACCCTCCCCACGGAGTCTGTAAAAAATAACTCCCCCAGGGGACTTATTTCATTATCATCTACTTAAGGTACATTAATGATTTGTATATGCATAAAAAAATTTCGCCAACAACCTTGCAGCCTCGGTTACTTTCACTCGTTAAAAAGATTGAGGAGTCATTTTATGCTCGTATTTAGTTTTTTATTTTGATTAGTTAGTTGATTAGTATGATAAATGATACTGTACTATGACCATGACGCTTTCTTCGGACTTAAGGATGCAACTGTTAAGTTCCGCTCCGCAATCAAACGGTCACCCAGCAGAATCTCATGGTATTTTCTAGTTTTCTATAATCTCATATATTATTGTCAAAATACTGAAAACAGAAGGACTTTTCAGAACTTTGTCAAGAAGGGAAATTCATAGGACACAACAATAATACACAATGTTTTGCTATATATGGGTGGCCAATTATATACGTTTCTGAGATTTATGGCTAATAAATCTATTGTCAAAGTGTCAACTTAACTTGACTTACACCGTTCGTGTAGCTTGGAAAAATTAAAAATATAGACATTGGACACCATTAAATAAATAGCTCGTTTTGCTCGCTTTGGAATCTTCAATCCAATTCTATGCGAAGTCCCAACACCCATAATATTTATTTTTAGACTTCAGACCCATAATTATATTTCCCCTGGCATTATCACGGAACAATTTTAATTTATAGAATCTAGAAATGTTGCTTTATAAATACTGATATTATTCAAGTTACTCTTCGATTGGATATTTTTTTTAATTTTTTCTAAACTGAACTCAGAATTAGATAGGAACAATGATATTTTAATAGAATCTATTCAATTATTCCTGTTTCCGGAATCAGTTCATCGTTTAAATAAGGTTCCACGCGCACGTCATGTTTTACAAGTGTACACAGAAAGCACAAGTCCTTAGCGAACAATGAACAATAAATACATAATGCATAATTTGGTAAAATTTCATGATCCCGGATATGCAGATCCCGGTCGTCATCGTATATGACATGTCATGAGTGTTTATCAAATATAAATCGAATCGAATTCGTCCTGTTCTCCCCACTTCGTATGCTTCACATATATGTAAAACCCAATTCATGTCTGGGGAAACGGATCTGTTTTGTAATGGGAATTTGCATTGGAACTTGGAAATCCAGCTAGAGAAAAAATATTTGCCATAATTTCTGGGCTTTTAAAGAAGTCAAAGTATAATTTTTTAATAATCTAAAGCAGTCTCGACTTTTAATTCTAAAATTTCTGATTCTACGATTCGATTAAGCTAAATTCATAATTCTGACTTTCTGGTTCTCATCGAACATCCAAACGACGATATTATTATTAACGATGGACAACTTTTTAGTTAATAAGTATTAGCAAATCCAACTGTTTAATGCGTTGGAATTTCCCATTCACTTTCCAATCAATAACTCATCCAAGATTTCAATGCATGGCCAAGGTCAATATCAAGTCAATTAACTCCCCGATGGGAGACTAGCTTTGTAGAATGGCCTAAGTCGGTTTAGTATAGTAGAACAACCATAAAAATTGGAAATCATTTTGGAACCGTAGATTCCTAATGGTTTTCGCACCCGAAACCGGAAGTGGTAATACTGGTAGTATATAGAGAGGAAAATTAAAATATTAAATTCAAGATATCATGGCGCACCTATGATAGAGTTAAAGCTTATGTCTAAAATGCGTGTAATAAAAAACAACACTCGTAACTCATAGACATCGAAATTGGAACACACAATGTAAAAATATCAATGGACCCCAACCATAGAGAAAAATGAAATGTATCGTAATCTAATTGACTCCATCTTTCCATCGATACATCACACATCAAGGCTTGAAACATTAAAAAAATGGTGAACTTTGACCGCAGACCAGACCCTTTGACCTACGCAAGGTTGCCTTTCGAAATTTCGTCGGGAGGTCAGAATTCTGTTTTTCTGTTTAAAAAAAATAAAAACGATAAATCGTTCGACCATAAAAGTAAAATGTATATGCGTTCGACTAGTTCGACAGTTATCGCACCGACGATCTACGGACCGCCGACCGACAGACACCTAAAAGGAAATTATTTAATAACAATAACGACGACCTGTGGTAAAGGAATCCTGTTGTTATCCTCAATGTACCTCAGCAGGGAGCTTAGAATTTAAGTCAATTAATTAATTGTTGTATTCTTGTATTCCCATAAACCTTTATTACTAATTACAATTTAAAATAATTAAGAATTTTCGACATCGTTGTATGACCGTACAATAATCCCCCGACCGAACGGGTTGGAAGCAATATGTTTCCCATGAGGATCAATGAAATTTCAATGCATTGTCCTGGATATGTTTAAGTTCAAGCTGTTTAGCTTGAAAAAAAAACTTAAAAAAACTTATCTTTCCATCATGGGGATTTATTTCAGATTTAAATATTTTTTGGTCCTATGACTAAAACCGCATATAGCTTATAGCTTCGATTTGACAGCTCCTCTTGGTACGGCCAAACAGACGGGTTTTAATACCCTGTAGTTCTCTCTGACCGTCCATGGGTTTTGACATTTATAAGTTTACAAGTTTTGAATAATTTTCCGCCCTCCTTTCTGAATAATATCGTTTTGTTATTAACGGGTTTCACCTTTCACCCTTTAATTGTTTCCCAGTTCGCTCTGTCTTTCCGTTTCTGATGCAAATCGGGAACTGTCAAACTTTTCCATTTTTTTAAAATATTTATTATGCGGGTCGTAACCTCGTAACTCACATTCATATTCAGATTGAAGTTGTATCATATCGGTCACACCTCTGGGTTTTCTCACTCTATCCCAATCTTTAAAAACCATGTTAACCATAAGCGTTTCATTAACTCGACTCATCCAGTCCGTTCTACACCTCGAACAATGAAATATTTTAAAATTATTTTTTATGCAATCCATTTATGACCTTCAAGCGTTCAAGTAGAGGATAAGTTCGTATGAGGGTCATGTATGTTAGAGGTAAAGGGCCTAAAGTCAGGGTTACATTTTTTAAATTGTAACTTTACATCATTGAACCATTACTTTCATGTGTCATTCAACACTATTTTAAGGTTGGGCAAATGCGAGGTTCTATAATACAATACAAGTAATACAACGACTCCTACATATCCGACAACGACGCTAAATGGTTTTTGACGTCTTGTTTGGTGTAGTTTTCGTTTTCACACTTTTCAGATGTGGGTTTGCTACAGTTTATTTAAGTTATCCAAAACAAATTAGCTCATCCCTCGGGGCAAGATCAATACACGTCATTCTGGTGTCATAATGTCACTTCTTACACTAATCTTAAGGACCTGGCATTACCTTGGCCTGATTGTTAGCAATGAATACAGGATGCGATGATTGATGTGAAATCGAATTCGTTAGAATCAAAGTCGTCAACAATATTAAAATTGGATTGTGAATTGAAAGTTTCTAGTAAAAAAAAATACGAGAATGTGACGAACACACAGCTGTAACTGAGATGAGATTTAGATTGCCGATGAATGATATAATAGATCCCGAGATTTCTGAGCTGTGACCGGTGACCCTAGCTTACTGAGAACCATATGATTGTACATTGTACAGTATAGTAGTACCCCCAGCTAAGGGTCAGGATAAGCCATGAGCGATAACCAAATTGTGCGAATCATATAATTATTCTTCCACTGAGAATGAACCCCATCAAAACATGAAAACGTTAGAGTTTCAGTATCACTATAACTGCATGCTATTATCAGTTATTGCATCGCAAAACTACAGAATTGTGGATGGCGGTTCACTATTTATTTGTTATTCCTACAATTGAGTTACATTTAATTTTAATAGCGGATGCAAACTAGTTTTTTGTAACGTTGCATAAGGTGACTTTAATAAATGAGTTATTGGCATTATTGGTGATGTTGAAGAAGAAGAATCGTTCGCTTTTTAGCTTACGAAATGAATACATTATTATAAAATTATACAAAACTATAATTTTTACAATTTGCAACTCTTTGGTGGTTTGTAATTGGAACATAACTACTAGAGACTAAGACCCACAACGTTATGAACAATTTTGATTATTTCAGGTCATCGAGCAAGCAAGAATACAGTCGTTGGGACATGGCACACCCACCGTACCTACATCACCACCATCATCAGTTCGACCCGGAACAAATTCCCCATCAAGTCCAACATTGCCGATCACAACGACAGCCAGTCACTCTAACAATGGAGGTTTTCCATCCTCCTTGACCAGCAATTTACTAGGTAGCAAAGTGGTAACCTAGAATGAAAATTTTCCATAATCTTGAGACATCACTAAATTCCAACAAACCATATTTTTCAGGTGGGATGGGTATGGGTATGAATATGAATATGAGTGGAATGAGTTCAAATAACTTCAATCCTCAACATCCACATGGAATGGGTCTTCCGGTAATGAATGCAAATTTGAATGGATTTCCGTCTCAAATGACAAGCTCAACTCCCACAACTACACAGGGATCATCGACAGATTTAAACGTTGGAAACTCGAATCCGTTTGGAATGACGCCAGGAATGCATGGAATGGCGTTTCATGGATTAATGAACAGCAGTGGAAATGGTCTCGGAATAAATCAGCCCCCACCGATGATGAGTCAACCACCACCAATGATGGGAATGCCGCCTCCAATGATGATGAATAATCAAAATCCTGTCGCTTTCCAACCACCGAGAGGAATACTCAACAACAATTTGAATGGGGGGTCAGGACACGGAATGTCGTTACCTCCTGGTATGGCCAATATGCTTGGAAACTTGCAACGTCCACCAGGAGGATTTATTCCGGGTATGAACCCCAACTTCACCAATAGTGGAATGGGAAATATGATCCGTCCAAATGGTCCACCCACTTCTCGTTTTTCGGCCCCTAATAATAATGCCAGAGACAGGAACGCTGGACCGATGTCCAATGGTCCCATGCGACCGGGTCAATCAAATGTTGGGGGTTCTGAGTTTGTCAGAAATCCTAGAGATATTAGAAGTCGATCTGGATCCAGGGAAAGGCGAGAGGGTTCTAGGTGAGCAAAAACAATGTACATGTAGTATTAAACAATTTTAGGTAGTTAATTTTACTATAACAAGCGAAATATATATTTAAAAGGAGACGAAGGAGTCGAAGTCATGAACGGGATAGAAGTGACCGACGTCGTCGACATTCGCGCAGCAAATCTCGCAGCCGAAGTCCTAAAGTGAGACTTCCAAACCGAAGAGATTCAAGAGATAGGGACGAGAGAAGGAAAGGAGATTCCAGTCCGGACAAGGTCAGAGATGTTCGAGGTCGGCGAGATTCTGACCCGGTTCCTAATGCATATAATATGACTGACGACGAATATCCTGCAATCAAACTTAATGGTGTATCAAAGGATGTATCGTACAGGGAGGTGAGTTGGCTTTAAGTGTTAATTATTTAATTGACATATATTTTCTACATCAATATAAGAATCATCCTCTATTGTGGGACCTTCGAATATTTTTCAGATTCGAGAATTCTTGCGTGTTGATATCATGGGTGGTGGTGACGGAACTGTACGACTGTACGACGAAGGATTTGCCTACGTAAAGCTGGACAAGCCATCGGATTATTCGAGAGCATTTCGATCTAATGGACGAAAATTAAGAAATTCTGTTGTTTCAATGGAGGGCATCTCAATCGAAAGATGGGTGAACGAGTATAAAATGAACAAAAGCAGAGTGGAAAGGGATATTGACCGTGACAGAGAAAGAGAAAAAGAGAGACTGAGGGATCGAGATGACAGAGGCTCAGGCTCTGAGAGAGACCGATCTGACAGAAGCTCTAGACCGAGTCGTAAGCTAACTTCATTTGAAACTCAACCTCGTTTACCTATTATTATGTTTACAGTTTAACAAAACAATGCTTTATGAAAATACAGGTTTTAATGCCGCGTCACAATCATCATTTATTGTCATTCGAAATCTTCCACCCACAATTACCAGTCGAGATGTTTCCACTAGATTACTAAAAGATGCCCCAGTCAGTGATATGATCGTTGCTGCTGGTCCCATTTCCAATGGTCGACATACAGCTATGGCTTACGTAAAACTGGAATCCCCACAAGCCACTCAAAAAACCATTGATCAAATTGTTCGATCTCAGGAAGGAACAAACTTGGTCGTAGAAATCTGTGATCAAGATGAGTTTAATCGTGCAAAGACAAGGACGCCTGGACGAACAGACCGAGAAACTACTAACAAGACACCTTCAGATGGAGCAAAATCTATTTTTGACCTGGAATCTGGTTTGGTAAGCTAACACCTGACAATTATTGTTTTATTGTTCAATTATTGCAGCTTAGTAGTTTGTTTTTATTTGTCTAATAGGATGAAGAAAGCTGCTCGGTTATGTTAAAAGGCGCTCCACTTCACGTGACTGAACGAGACATCTTCGACTTCTTTTCTGATATTGGTCTTGTTCCTTCCAATGTAAAAATAATGTACGACGATCATGGATCTTGCAATGGACAAGTGCTATGCGAATTTCTGGATCCTCATAAAGCTCGTCGAGCGACAACAAAGGATGGAATGCTGTTTGGTCGTGGTCATGTTGAAGTACAATTGATAACGTCTGGTAGGGCAAGAGGATCGGATCTATCAGCGTTAGCTAAAGGGATCCGACCGGCGCTTTTGGGCCCAAGGCCAGTAGCAGTACTGAACCCCAGATTTGTTGTACCTCCTGGCCCAAATCCATTTACACAAGCTTTGCAAGCAGTTAACGGAGCACCACCACGGGCAGCCGGGGCCCATGGAGCTCGAATGCGAGGCCCTCCCCCGAGTCGTTTTAGTGCCAGAAGTGACTTTGAGAGCACCAGTGGAGAAGATAAGGATGATAGACTTGGGGGTGGCAGAGGCCGCGCATCTCATGTTATTGAAGGGGAATCTGGTATGCCTCAGTTTGGAAAGCCAGGTAAATAGCTCACATCCTTTGTAATTTATGTACCTCCGCCAAATTATTTTAATTTGCTTACGTTGACATTCTGAATTGTTTGGTTTTCCCTGCATATTTAGGTTGTGTGTTATCTCTGGAAAATGTGCCTTACAAAGCAAGCATGGATGACATTTTGCATCACCTCTCGTCGATACTTAAACTCGATATTTCCAGAGAAAGAATCATCCGTCGTTTCGACGATTTAGAAAATCCTACAGGAGATGCCCGAGTGGCTTTTGACACCCCCGCGGAAGCTAAGCTAGCTCATGATAGGCTATCTGGTACAAAAATGTGGAATAGGCTCATTTCCTATGAAATTGTTTAAAATCATGTAAAGTAAGTATAGCTTTTACCCCACAGAGACCATAACTATTTATTATATACTTCTTAGCTTATTGTTGGTCGTACATCATTTTTTATTTTGTTTTTTTTGTAGTAGGCTGCGCTTTTAAATAAAGTAATTTTGTAATTTTACCAATAAATTATTAATTACTAATGTTCTTTGCTTTTGTACATAACAGTATAACACAAATTTACTCGATTGAATAGAAGGATATCAACTGAACTAATAAATAATTTGAATTAATTATTACATGTAAATTGTAATTAAACTTATTCGTAGTGGGTACGAATATACTTTTAGTCCTTTAAGATAGTTTTTGACGAAGGTAACTCAATCGGTTCAGTCATAGTATGTTAAAAATCTTCCGTTAAAAATAGACTTAAAGGAAATTTAGGTATATAATGATATGATATGCGTAAGTACTGTGAATTTATAGAGAAACAATAATAAATTCGTCTTATAATATATTGAATGTGTGTTCATCGATTTTCAAAACGAATTTCAATGATCGTGACTTGTTCTGATTAAAAATCGTATTTATTATAAGTAATTAATAAATGGTATCATTCACATGCCGGAAATTAGTATTTGTTCTGAACTTCGATTACGAAGTTTAAAATATTAATTTTTAGCTCCATGAAAATTATCTTGTAAATCTTAACTGGCTCGAATTTAATTTCCCAGTTTTGCAGAACTAAATATGTAGGACCAGATACACTGAAAGTCTAGCTTTCCGATCCTTTGGTATTATTTTAATGTTATTAGAACATAAATATTATAATAGAATTTTATATTTGGATAGTGGTTGCATAAATAAAACTAGCTTGACTGTTAATTATCTAGATCTATCTGACCAAGAACGATAAAGTTACACACTCAACATTTAACCACTGCTACACAACGGATACAACGAATAGATAAAAAGTCGCTGTTTAGCAATTTTAAGTCGCACTTATATTTATAAACTAAAAGTTAATTTCCTTTGACACTACTCTAAGCAACGGTTCATAAACATTACGATATTTAAAGGACGGATTTAGTAGTTTAATAGTAAAGTAACTAAGATGATCCAAAATCTATCGGGAAATCATGCACCTCTGGTATTTTTTCAATAAGTGATCCATTTAAACTGTACGTCAACTTCAGCTTCATTTTGAGGGGAGCCTAAAATACAAATTGATTTGGTTTTGTAAATAGGCTTGCAACAAGCAAAGGCTTGGCTGACAATGACATTGGTGTAATAAGGTTCTCCTATGCTTACCTTAGATGGATTTTGTATTGTAATTTTCTGCATTATTACGTTTGCTTGTGTTAGAGTTGTTCCGGATGGAGGTTCTAGCGACAGCTGAAGAGACTGTAAATATATACAACACAATATTTAATGTAAAAATATCTACACTATTATGTTTTTCTAACTAAAATGTTTTCGAAACACACCTTTGGAACAGCAGCTTGGAAAGTAAAATCGGTCACTTGATTCTGAGGATTTCGGCTGCCAATTCGAACTTGAATTACTATGGTACTGGGATTGGAATATGCTAGCAAAGGCGTAAAAACTATCCATACTGATTCGTCATTAAATGCCAAAACAGATTTTCCGTATTCTGTAATATATAAAATACGATTAGGACCAAACCTCGCAAGTGACAGTCAACTTTCACGGTTTCATAGAAAACAGAAAACTTACCAGACATTATGCTATCTTGTTCTGCTTTTTCTCGTAACATCGACAACTGTTCAGACTTGCTCATTGTAAAAAACGATGTCGGAAAATACTGACCCGGAATCAGTTCGTATTGTTGTGAAGATGTACCGTTCACAATAGGCGAAGGAACTGTTGCAAATAAAGGCATGTTTGCAATACTAGGAAAGGTTGTAGTCATTGCTGAGGAGGGTAACACTGTTGACGTTGGAGGGAACGACATATTATTTGAAGAATGGCTATCTGTGCCGCCCCCACCCAGTAAATCAAACATATCACTGGCAAAGGAACCCCCACCTCCGCCACCACTGAGAACGCCACTAAGGTCTTCTAGTCCACTACTGCCTCCGAATAATGACGACGCGGTAGATGACCTTATGTCATGAACTATATCATGTTCACCTGGATCCATTCCACCAAGAAGCTCCATGATTGCATTCTATTTAAGAATCACTTTTAATGGAAACAATATCAACGGCAAGAAGCTTGTGAAACTAGGAATCTTCGATTTTTTTAAGTAAAATAAAAAATATTCTAACCGAATCTCCGGGTCCATCTAAAAGATTTGTCTCTCCTGAAATCTCGCCTATCAATAAGTCCTCTGAATCGTTGGCATTGTTTTCCACATCTCCGTTTTGCATTCCCTTTCGACTTAGCCTATCCCCAGGAATAGGAGGCATTCTTTCTAATATTGGTCCCCGTAAATGATCATAACTACGACAAAGAGCACCAAACTCGATAGATCTTTGTTGCAAATCCACGTTTAAATGGGATCCAAACGCCGCTACAATCATGCTAAATCAAATACGGTTTTGGATTATTCTTGTGTTCGAATGCAAACAGTAGGTAATCTGATATTAAAAATAAAATTTTAAACTCTTACCGGATACGGTCGGTATGATCGTTTACCCTACTCGACAATTTTTGGAGGGCTTGTATACTGTATTGTCGAGTAATTAAACTCACATGAGGTGACCATAAAATCTGTTGAAAACAATCCAGTACTTCATCAAGAGAAACCTCTTCATCATTTTGGCCATTCAGAAGGAAGTCTCCGTACTCTCCAATGCACCAACAGCAAACCTAATTCCAAGGTTAAACTTTTTAACTTGACAATTTTGATTGCTCACAAAATAATACTTTGGCATGACTTCAACACACCTGGACCAGCGGTTGGTAGTCCTCAATGCTTTTCAGATTTCTAGTTGCTTCCCATAAACAGTACACGGCATCCGCCTGAATCGAAGTTGTATCTGAAATTAACTGAATTGTCGACGATACTACATCTTCTCTAACATAATTTCCGGCCTGAAATATATATCATTGAATATTGAATATATAAATAAACAGTACTGTACTTGATTTTAGTAATTATTGCTTAAAAACATACAGCTTGAGATATCTCCAATAAAGTATGAAAATGCCAAGATGGGGAAGGAGCATATCGTTCTGCGATAGAAACCAAATTCGAGGCACACACTGTCTTCACTTCTGGTTCGCTTTTATTTAAGAAATGAAGCAATTCGCGAGCCATCGTTTCCAAATTCGATTCAGTTACTAGTTGAAAGCATAGCTCCATTGCGCGTCTTCGGATACTGACGTCAGGGTCCTTGGAATTAAAAGTTAAGATTAATTTACTTATTACTTTATACTCAATTCTGTTCTTAATTATTAATTTAACTAATAACAAATTAAGCAAGTGCAAAAAAATCAAAGTTCAGAATTTTAAGTTAATTACTTTAAGACAGTCTAAAACAGTTGATCGATGTCGCTGTACCGCATTCTGATCCAACTGCATCGTCTTTTGTAGGGTGGTGAGTGCAACATAACGAATGTTTTTATCAGAATTGAGTAAAAAGCGTCCCAGAATATTTACGGCCAATACCCTTAACCCTGATTCTGACTGGACATCCATTATAGCATGGACGGTTTCATATAAAATGGCATTTCCAACATTCTTACTCGTATCCGTATTTGTAGCAACCTATTTCGCCAAAAGTTAGTACTAAAACGTTCCATCAAATAACAAATATAATTGCAAGCAAAGTAAGACTCACTTGAGCTAAAAGATCATTCATGGCTTCCGCCGCTTCATGATCTCCACGTCCAAGAACTCGAAGAAGTCTCAACAATTTTACTTGAAGGAAAGGATCACTGACGCCTGACACATCATGTTCAGGAGAATATCCAGATAATATGAGCGTTTTCATAGTCCTTACCAATGTTGGTATCATCTGAAATAAGCGAATTAACAAACGTCTAAAATTACATTTATTTAAACTCCGACATCTGAGTAGGTATTGGATATTTTAATGCTACAGGTGCCTATAAATACGTTATGCTACTAATTTAGCATATAAACGGACTTGAAGTGCATGAAGCAGAAATCGACACACTTTTATTACTCGACAGTGAGATGATAAAACTTACCTCCCCGTCAGAGTCCTTCGTAACGCAAAATTTAAATACATAACAAACATAATAGTTACCATTAATATAACTGCACAAAACAAAACTTATCGAGTTTCTAAATGCTGTGCTTTTATAATATTTCCAAAATATGGCAAAAAAGCGTGAATCAAATATCTGAACTGTATTTATAAAACCATGTACTATGTACTCAGTAAAGAGAACTAGAAACATGGTTAATATATAGATCAAATTTCAAAATTATCATTGGATATACATAATCAAGCTAACTGACATCTTACCTTCTTAAAGTAATTAAAGGTGTCGGGTGACTTTTCACACATTTCTGTAACAAGAGTTACTGCAGTAATTAGCACCGCATGATTTTTTTCCGCAATCAGAGTCCTACACGCTGGAAGAAACATCTCCATAAGGTCTGGAACTTTTCTAATAATTCTAAATGCACAGAGAGCAGCCTTTTTTCTCAAATAAGCGTTGCTAGACTTTAAAAGCTTTTCAATTTCAGGAGCAAGGTCCCTGGACATTTCTACTGAGGCGATTGTTCCCAATGTGCATAATGCAAGACCAACGACGAACTGGGCATCCGAGTTCAAATCGCTAGAACAAACAAAATATGTATTTAGTTTAAATGACAATTGGTATTTGAATTAATGTAAAATATTAGTAATACTAAAAGTCAACACGTTTTCTTACTTCTTTAAAACATTGGTGATAAGGAGATGGGTGTCTTGTCGTTCATCAAGCAAAAGCATAGCACCCAAGTACCCGATCCTTTTATCTGTAAACCTTGGAGACGCGATAAGCTTCAGACACTCCAGCTGTCCAAAATGAGCTGGATAACCTAGCATATGAATGTAGAGAAGTTTCGCTACTGATCTACAGCGCCAGACAGAATCCTCGTCTCTAAAAGTGTTCCGGATATTTGCACACTCTCGATTGACAACTTCTCTTTCCTCTGCAGCCGTTCTCGCTGCTCGAATCATTCGAATAAGGTCTCGAAGTCGTAGTGGTGCGGGCATTTTAACTATAAAAAGTTAAAAAAAAATGTAAACTGTAATATATGTACAACAGTAACTGTAACTTAATGACAAAAAGACAAGCGTTTTATCAAATGGGCATAAAATCCGTAGACTGAAGAAATCATTAATTATAATCAAGATATGATACGATTGATTTTAAAGGATGCAAAGGCATCTTAAATTACCTCTTTCCACAGCTTCATTGATAACCTGCTTTATGGTATTTGCCATCTCCATTTTGATAAGCTTGATTTTTTTATAACGTTGGGCCCACTCAAAACAGTAAAATTACTCACTAGTCACTACCCTGTTTTCGAGCGGTTAGTAACGGATTAGAAAAAGTCCCGAAGTCTTGATCGGAATTCGGAACACAAACGGCAACAAAATCAATGTTGAATGTGTAATGTCGAATGCGGAATGCGGATATTATGACAATATTGACGGACACTGCACGCAGAAGTCACGACACACAGAAAAGGGTATGTCAGTTGGTACGATTGATTTTAGTTAGTTAGCAAAACGTTCAAAGTTCAATCTCCCAATTCGGAAAACAGATTATGGATTCAGGTTCAGGATTACGGATTATTTTCAATGTTGCAGATTTTTTTCCAACTGCATTGTTTGATTGAATTGAAGTGTAGAATGTAGAAAGCTATACGCAAAAATAGAAGATTGAAGTTAATTTTAAATCTTACATTACACATTAATTTAATAAATTGTAAGGTTATTAAAGATTTATCAAATTATCACGCCACACCCACAACCACACGTCACACCGTCACAAGCAGATTTGTGTACAATCTGCAATTTCAAATTTAATAAAAACTGGTTTCCGGTTAATGTGTTAACAATGATGGTGAATGGTGTGGCCTGGCCTGGCCTGACTATGATTGATTTTGGATTTGGATTAGGTTAGGATTATGGATCATGGATTATGGTGTATGGATTAAGAAATTATTAGGATTAGACACAGTCAAAAAAGTCACACATCAGTGCAACGCAAGAGATGATGGATGAGATAGAAGAGATGGATTACCTTACCGTCCAAACGTGAAACGTGTGACGTCTGATGTCTGACGTGATGTGAAACGTCAGCAATTCACAGTTTGTAGTTGCGTTTCGAAATCCAAACCCTGAACCCCGAAAAAAACTCTGGAGAATCTCGAATCCTAACTCAATCTTTGATCTTGATTATCTTGAATAATCTGGAACGGGACATTCCAGATCACAGATTGGAATGCAGAATGAAGTTGAATCTCCGATAGTGGATAGGATCCTGACCTGACCTGATCTCAACAGAACAGTGAACAGACAGGGAGCTGAGGAAACTCTACAACAAATTAATGTGATAAATGTGAAATGTGAAATGACAATTTTACATCTATTTTTTTAATGTTTGATGTTGGGTCACTTTAGTTGTACATTATGCTAAATCAAGTCAAAAATTGCAATTCGTAAATAATGGTGTGAGCAAAGAGTACTAAACGCTGAACACTATAAAAAATATTGTTGTGATTTGTGACTTTTGACTTTTGTAATGAAATGAAAGGTAACCTGACCTGAGTGAGCGTAATACAGACAGACAGACACTTGTCTCTGTTGCACACAGGATTTTAAAGGTATAGCGGCAGATGAAGGTTATCCATGTGGAGCTCAATTTTTTATGCCCAACCCTTTCATCAAGTATCGAGTATTATATTCGGACCACAGATTTATATTCTATGATTCGGACAGGTCTGTCTCTCTATGCGTTCATTTTACGAAATTCTTGGTTTTCATATCTTTTATCGATGCAGTGCTCAGATTTCAGAATGTTCAGATTCCGAAGTTTTGCGTTTTCTCGTAATACTGCATTTATTACAACAAGAATGTTTAAATTTTCGTCTTTGTTTGAAAGACCATATGAAATATTCACTAAAAATTCTGGATGAAATAGCGTCTACTTGCGTCCTTGAATCACACCAGCCCAGCCCAGATACCAGACACCAGAGTCTGGTTAAAAAAAACGACTATCCTTTAATAATAATGATGTGAATATTTATGCAAAATTGAATAATGGTGAAGAATGCATCCAGTTACCAGTCTCAAGTCTCAAACTCAAGGAAATTAAATAAGCAAGGTCAATAATCAGTTTACATATGACATATTATAGTCGAAAATAGTGCAATGGAACACTCGCTGACAGTGTTTATCTGTTGGAGTTACTCTAACTACACTCGCTGTAGATAAGCTATGAAAAACGAAATCATTGGGAGTGACTTTAAGTTGACCCCTGGTTGACCCTTTAACATTTCATCTCATTCAGTCCTTTACTTTTGGCAGATTAATTTTTAATGGTTTCATTTCATATTCATTATTTGTAAGTTTTTTTTGTCGTAATTTTGTGCGAGGTCTGTATATACATAATCATGCGTCTAAATGTTCAATCTGATGCATTATTGGGTGCATATGAAAATATGGTTCGGATGCGTAAAAATTGTATTAATGAAATCGGTAGCATCAGTATATCGATTCTTTGTTAAAATAGTATTTGGAACTCTTTATATTCAATCCCTTTACTGATGGTTGCATACAATAGAATATAGAGTACTTAAGCCTAGTGTATTTCCCGGATGTTCAAGCTCCGTAACTTCCGATTATAGTATCTTCGTGCCTTGAGGGCAGCCGGCTGAACTTTAACGGCTTTGAGGAAGCCCCGAGAAACCTCTGCACTGGAGGAGAATCCTCGAGACACTGGAATGATGATGGCATCCTTCCCATCTCCAGTGACCTTTGCGAAAACGGAGTGGACCTTGGTCCGTATGGTTTCTTCGTCCGCATTTTGAGGTAACTTCAACCAATAGACTTTCGACAAATCAACATCTTCCGCAGACGTCTCCTTCGTGTTGTCCCAGTCCCCTTGTTCCTGTTGTAGTGCTGCACTCTCATAAGTATTGACACTATTCTCTGGATTTTCACTAACCGCGGCCTCTTGGGTCATACTTGCTTCCCCGTCATCAGGCTGCTTTGAATCCGGAGGAATAAATTCTCTAATGATGGGTTCCGGTGGGTAGTCCGACTCAAAACTCCGCCCTTGAACGTTTACATTAGTATGGGCAATTCCATGATATCCAGATTGGCTAATTTCATTTCCATTATCATAACGGGTGGCTTTGGCGTCATTAACTGGTTCAATGTAGACACATGCCTTGTATGGGGCCTCTAAATATATGTCCCATTCCAAGGTTCAGAAAATATACGTCATACACTCCAAGGAATGGTAAATTGAGAAATGTTACCTGCAGTAGCAAATTCTCTTCGGAAGCGTTTAGAACTTTTATCAGGTTCCCCATTAGTGTCCGGTTTCTTTAAAACGGACATTGCTCCAGTCAGAGCGGATTTAAGACGTTCCATTTCATCGATCAATTGTGACTCCCTTTTAGCCAATATGTCGAAGACCATCCGGAGTTCTTTGGCTAACTCTGAGGACTCTGACATAAGTTTCTTCAAATGACTGTCTTGATCTGGATTGAAGGCAGGAGATAATTTTGACGTGGAAGATGATTCTGCTCTGGGGTCTTCATTTTGGAGCGTTGCAGCAGCTTTGCCCAACATGCTTTCAGACGGTTCTTTTGTAGAGTCTAATTCTGAATTACTTTCGGGCCCTCCAACAACAGGCTGGGATTCTTTATCTATCTTCATGTCCTCCATCTCTTTTTCATGAGCTTTTTGACTTTGCATGATGGACTGCCGCACCTCTTCCGTTTCAATTGCTGCAGCGACGGCATTATTCCCTGCAGCAACACTTTCAGCTGCTGAAGCTAGTGCGTCTTCCTCCCCTTTGAATGCATGGGCATCCATTTCAGACTACAAATTAAATTGATAATGTACTCTATAGCAATATATCCCTAACTAGTTCAGTAGGACTCGAATAATGCACGTGCTAAATTATCATTTTTACCTGATCCCTTTTGGTTCGAAAACTAGGGCCAATTCCGGTGTTTCCTAATGTCATACGGGGATCATCTGAATTTATTTCCCGTTGCATTCGTCTGTTTTCCAAACGTTCTCTACCGTCCGGATCTATTTCCCGTCTAAAATGCCTGTTCGGCATCGGCTCAGAATCGGAATCCCATGTCCACCTTTTCAATTCTTCGGAAGCAATTTGTCCTACCATCTCGCTATATAAGTATTTATGATCGTGTAATTACATATGAAAGTATGCAATGAAACGTGTAATATTACTTCAATATAATTGAAACTCACTCTATTGTCTCGTCTGCCTGAAGTGGAACGAGAGAAGAGAGAAGACATACTAATATTCGAACGGAATGCAAATTCATTATGTCAGAATACTATTTTTCCTATGAGCAAGGTGGGTTTAAGTATACAAACTCTGTTTAAAATTCTATAATTTGCATAGGCTAAGATGAATTTTAACATCAATTAAATTAAATACTTAGCAACGGTAGTCCAGACAATCTCATTTCTAGTTCTGAAATGATATGGAGCCTGGTCATTTCCAATAAACACGTATCATATGCAATCTCTAAAATAATTTCATGGCAGATGGTACATACATAAAACATTGCTTTTGGCATCAAGAGTTATAAGGTTATAATGCACATTTTATTCAATAAATATTGCGATGCAATGACATGCATAAGTTCGTTTTTAAAACTTCGAAAAATATATTCGAGATTTTCGAAATTTATTGCAGAGTACACAAAATAATAGAAATATACAAAATCACGAAAGCTATATATATCAGCGTTAACTGTCATTAGATTTTGGTGGTCGGACATCGGAGCTCCGTTTAACACAATCGATCAGCCAATTGACTCCTTCTGATATTCCTTCCCTGAAAAATAAATAAATTAGAAATTAATGAAGAAGGCTATTTGGTTTAAGTAGATGCTAAACGTTAGCGAAAGCCTTAAAAATTGCCAAAAAAATAAGATTTCTACACAATCGGAAATATACATTTTTAACGTGTAATAAAACTATACATTCGGAATTTTCGTAACGTATGTGCCCAATTTCATACGTCATACGACATTTATATTATGAGCTGCGCCAATTCTATTTTCAATTCCCAAGGAGTTGATAAACAAATAAAAACTGTTTTATGAGAAAATGAACACGATAAGTCTCAAGCCAACGGAACAAACTAAAGAGCAGACAAGCGTAAATTCAAAGCAAACAAGAAGTACAATAAAGCGAACTTTACTCATCTATCAGTTGAAAGATTACGTCTAAAAGGGTTGTTCTTATATCATTTCCACCTGTCTAAATCGAAAGTACAGTGTATTCTATGAGCTTACCCAGTGAGTGCTGAAACGGGCATCACCATACAATCTCGAGATCCGATCAAATGGGCACTTTGATTGAAAATTGGTTTCACCTCACGAACTCCCATGCAGTCAGGAAGATCCTGCTTGTTTGCTAAAACTAACAGAGGAACTCCTGAGAGATGCTCATTCCGCACCATTTTATCTGCAGAATGAATAGGAATACAAATGAAACTATTTCACACATCGAATCATCAAACACTTCCAAATACTTCCAATATAATATGTCAAATGTCAGTTCACTTGGAATGAGGCATTCTTTAACAAAAGTGCGAGGATAGGAACTGGTCTACCCATTTCCCTTGAACAGTTTCGTTTTTTGATATGTTTAAAGGTCAAGTTTCCATCATTTGAAACCAGAGAAATGTAATTTACACGACTGTATTCAAATTTTTCATTTGCGAGTATAGAGATTTTACCAAATAAATATTAAAAACAACAAATTTTAGAAAAACAAACACCTATTATTTATAATCAGTTTATAATTTTAATTGTAATCGATTGTTATAATAATGTACAACAGTTAAGGAAGCTCTTCTCGAACTACTAAATAACTACGAAAAAAAGTAATTAATCTTCATATAGTAGATTGACAATTTATCAATGCCCAACCAAATAAAAATCACAAAAAATGTTTTCTTCTTACCGAACGCTTCTTTGGATTCTTCGATTCTCTCTCGGTCATGAGAGTCGATTACATATATAACTCCGTGACATTCGGCATAGTACTGAAATAATAAAATCAGGTTTAAAAACATAGAAAATGGAGAGTTGTACAAGTTTTGAAGGAGATAGGATAAAAATTAAACAGTTGAAAAGTTTCTGTCAAATGTCAATTTGTGGAAATGTAAATGGATTTTAATTTAATTTTTTTCTGACACTTGAGAAAACATTTATAGAGTATATCCTGTATAACCTAACGCTTTCGTGTAGGTAGTATAAATATGTTTATCTTATCGGCATTAAAAATTCCAAATAGATTATGGAGAACATCAATTAAACCTAATCAAAAGTAACGATAATAGAAAATAGCAATATTTATCACAGTCGTTGTAAACGCATCGTATTGGTGGTATAAATACTACCGGGACAGGGAATGGGGAGTAAATCTTTTTTTTCATACTATTAGAAGAAAATGACGCCAATCTTTTATTGGTATACTAGGCCACCACAGGCCCGATCGGGCCTTAGGAAACGTCGTCGATAAGCGATAGCAATAGTTGTCTTGAATTAAAAATTCTCAGAAGCGTGTTCCAAATCACTATCACCCAGCCAGAGACCTACCTCGCTGTTTTTCTGTAGACTTAATTTGTAAACGTATTGACTGATGATTGAATGTTGAATGTGTTCTGATCACCCCATAAATGAGTGATCACGGTTATCCATCTGGATGGACATTTCTAATAATGATCAACAATCCTCTTTGACCGAACCTAATAATAAATCGAGGTGTTTGTCCTCGAAACGATGTCACTCGTAAGTTGTAAGTATTACACAATAATGTCGAAGATTTGACCTTTTCAAGGCCATAATTCAGGAGGCCAATATTTGACAATTCCAAAACAGCTGTTTTTAAATTACATTTCTAACATTCATAGCCAAAGATATTCTCCAGGCGTTCCTGTTCCTGGTTGGGTTGCTGCAAACGGGACGCACGGAATTTTTCAAAGTCCCCGCACATGCGCAAATCATCCCAGCAATGATATTTTGGTTTATTTAAGTTAACCAACGATGAGGGTTTGCTTCATTTAAGTTAGGTTAGGTTAGGTTTTCAAACGGAAAAATAAAATTTCCATTTCAAAAGTCAACATTCAACGTTTGCGCGTGTGCGGGGACGTAGAAAAATCTCTGCGTCCCGTTTGGCACAATCCAACCGGCGTTCCTCCTCTCAATTGATATGTCACACGATATTTTTAAAAAATCTACCGTATTGACGGTTATTAAGGTCAGGGGCCAAAATTTATAAATTTTAAAATGACCACAGAATTATTTCTCTACTGAAGTAGTTGCAAATCGATGTCACACAATAGTTTCGAAAATTCGACCTTTTTTGACCGTTATTGAGGTCAGGAACTAAAATTTCGAAATTCCAAGATAGCCAAAGTATTTTTCAAAGTACAACAGTGTAAATCGATATGTCGCACGACCGTTTACGTACAACATTAGGTTAGGTCAGGTTAGCCCAGGTCACAGGTCATTTAATTTCGCAACGTCATTAAGCCTACGCCAGTTCAAAATTTTTTAAAGAATTTTTTGCTATTTCAGCTTTTCGATAGGTTGACTCACTAAAAAACGTATAGCTGGAACATCAGTTACAAACAAACAAACAAATGGCCAATTTTATGTATATGGATGGCGTCTCTAGTCTCTACCCTAAAGTGAGTGTTGCTTTTTAAAACGAAACTCGACTCCCCCCGCCCGCGGTAGGACAGCTTAGGATAGATTCAGATAGAATAAGAATCTGAATAAAATATGGTTTGGTTTGGTTGATTTGGTTGGTTCGGCAAAGTCCAAGAGACAACTTAAACTTTCCATTTAATTAGGGGGCATATATTCCCGTTTATAGGGTACTTTAAAAGATTTGCGGATCTTTGCTCCCCATTATTTGCTACCCTGTACATTTTGCTCCACATTATTTGCTTCCCTATAAATTTTTCCACCCTGGAAATTATGCCATTCGTCAAATTATTCTAATTTGTTTTGCATTCATATATGCATGGTCATAAACATACGGCATTATCACTTCCTTATTAAAAATTTCTACTGACTGAATTACAAAAACAATAATATATGTATATGTCTGTAAATAAGAAATACAAAGTAGAAGATTATTATCTATCTTTCATGGATTATCTTTAATTATTTTTCGAGGACCCATTTCAACGTAAAAATGTCAATTTCTCCGTCTATTAATTCGAATCTTTACTTCAATCTATGATATTATTCTAAACCTCGTACTATACTTCATACTTAATAACTTGTAAAATTACACTGATATGTAATCTACATCTCACACGAAAGTTCAATCTGCAACTACTTTTATCAGTCCGCCGCTGTCCGCCGCTGTCCGTTCATTGTTTCGATTTTCTTGTTCAGCAGAGGTAAAGTAAAGTGCAATTTTCAGGGGGCCAAATTTCTAGGGGAGCAAAACGTACAGGGGAGCAAATAATGGGGAGCAAATAATAGGGAGCAATCATCTGCATACCCTTTAAAATACTTCCAATGTATGAAATGATATGATGATTCGGTTGCAACAATTAGCTGTTTAGCTGTTGAACTAACACTAACCTAACCGAAAACCGAATAGGATAACAACAGGATACTCGAGGGTTGAGAAAACCTGACAGTTTTAAGTGTTACCTTATCCCAGAGGGTCTGAAGTTCGGTTTGTCCCCCAAGGTCCCAAAACTGAAGTAAGATTCCAGCCGTCTCGATTTTACCAACATTAAGTCCGACCGTGGAAGTGGTACGATTTGGATTCGACCTTTTGTAATTCTTGTTCATTGAAGCCTTTGCAGCATCGAGATATGTCTAAGAAAATTAAAAAGATAATAGGTTTGAGATTTTAACCCTCTTTCATTGGTCATTGCAGATTGCACTGACGAAACATAACACAGTCCAAAATCCAACCATCAAGCTACGAGTGGATATATTTGTTTTGATAGATAGCCCAATCAATCACCAATCCCAACCTTTCATCGAACTTTCGGAAACGTTATATTCTAATCAACAGTACAGGTCCAGCGATCACTATACTCTGCTGTCACTCACTGACAGGGATGTGACACGAATGTAAGTTAAGTGACACAAGGAATCATATAACGACAAAACGACAACATCAAACATACAACATAATAACAAATAATGCATTCTGATTCAATGATTTCAACAAATAAATGTGAAATGCAAAATGTCAATCGCCATGCAATGCAAGAATTCAGAATTGTACATAGTATGGCCAATGATTATTAATTGTTAATATTATATTGTTCATTAAAGTATCTTACCGTTTTCCCAGCATTATCCAAACCCAAAATCACTACGAAATATTCATCCTGCTGAGTAAGGTGCCGATAGAGTCCGGAAAGCAATGTATACATTCTCCAATCTTTTGAACTTATTTACTTTGACAAAAAATTATAACATTACTAACTGCTAACTGGAAATATTATTAAACTAAATATTTTTCAAACCCTACTTTCACTTTCACTCTCAAAAAGAAAGCAGAAATATTATATATGTTATAAGTTATAATAGTACAAGCAAATCAACAAATGTCCAAAATCGTGAGCTGGTATTTAGGGTAGTGTATTCGCTTTCGTTCCCAGACTTTTTTTCACCTACAATGTATTTGACTCAAGACTGGCTTTACTCAGATGGCTCTGCCAGTGTGGGCTTTGTTAATCGGGCCATGACTTTCACCGGTGAAAGCTCGTTTTACAATCCCATGCTATTCTATGTGCTTAAGCCTTTTGTTATCAGTTCCAAGAAAGGTATCTGGACTAATCTGGAGTATCTGGACCGGACTGGTAAATAAATTGTTTAGATTCAGACTCGCGAGATAAGAACTTACAATTAGAACGACTAACCAGCAGTAAATTCTAGGCTAAACCGGAAATGTTAAGATTCTGCAAAGATTTTTCACCCAGCCGAATTCTACAGGTTCTGAAACATCTCAAACTGCAGTATAGTTCATAATAATTATGGATTTATTTTAGATTCCATTACAAGCTACAAGGAGATTGATAATTCCATGGTGGGCCTGGCTCAGCCTCCTTTATATAGTTCCCTAATGTACTCGATAATTGAGAGCGGAGGAGAAAGCACGGAACGTGAAATTATTATAAAAGCCTTTCATCATCTCAGCTATGGTTCCTAGTGGCAGTGTGGTGGTTGGTTGGGTTAGTTGAGTTCTGAAATCGATTAAATTGTAAAGATACCTTTATAATACATAATGTGAGTTTACATTGCTCTTCTACTGTTCTCCTCTCCGCCAAGTAGATTGAGTCTGGTTCTTGTCCTACTTTGTCCATGTCTTAAGACGAACCGAGTTTTCAATTTTCCTCAACAACCTCGAAAGCAAATAAAGATTGTACACAACAGAAGAGAGAGAGGAAAGCCTCCAGCCAAGTTGTAAAACTGGTTCCGAAGAGACAGGAGTCATTGTATTGTATTTTGTATTTTCAAAATTGTTAGAAGAGTATCATGTAAGGAGGAAATGATACTTTTTAATAAAAAATGCAAGACATGATTATGGTTCCTCTTGTTTGCTTCAACGGCCAACGGGAGGGAACATAATTTTGATATCCTATTTCCACATCCCATATCGCTTATTCTCGCATCTTTTGCCTCACATATACAGGTGGAAAAAACGGGAATTCGGAAGAGATTTCTTCCAAACTTCCAAACATGTAACATGCCTCTTCCTTTCCAACTACGAGAAGGACTCTCGTAATTGAGCAACGTCTTTGTAAATCTAGGTCTGAATTTGGACAGAACTCCAGGCTAAATTCTGTTGTCGTAAATTATGACTCGGTAACGGTTAGTTTCATAAGACCCTTTTTAAATTCATGACCTCTGTAAAATAAAGGTTTGTATTTGATTGTATATCGAAGGTTTCACAGTATTTAACGATATTCGGATATACCATGTTGCAGTTGTGGTAAAACTTTGTAGTTTTTCTGTACAACTTCCACTAATCTAATTTCGAAGCAGGAAGCAAGAACTTCCTCTCGTATTCACATTAATATTTTATTCGGGATGTGACTTTCTAGATTAAAAAATAAGATCTGGTTCAAGGTCTCGGTAAATACTTTTTCATTATATATGCCGTTTCACTTCAGGAGAGTAATTCGGACAGGAACACACGAAGTGTGCGAAAAATCAAGAACTAATTCGGACAAGCAAAATATTTATACCATTTTTTATGCATGCCCATTTCCTTTCAAAGGACATGTATACATTTATTTTGACAAACTTAAAACAAACAGAGTTAAGAGATGCAGTACAACTACCACTAATACAATACTAGTTAAGGCTTACATACTATCAATAATTAATTATGCTTCTGCGGTATGGTTAAATCCCTCAAAGAAAAATTATACTATTATTGACAAAATTCTGAAAAAATCTGCACGCTTTATCTTTAGAAAAAGATACATAGACTCTGTAAAAATAGAACTCAGCACAAAATTGAATTTTCTATCACCCAAAAACCGTTACAAATTTGAAATCCTGAAATTAACGTTTACTATTGTATATAAAATAGCTCCTGATTACTTTGTAAATTATTTAAACTATAATGACCTGAATTCAAGAAACACCAGAAGCGGCTCAACTCTTTATACCAACATACATGAAAGCAAATCCTTTCGTTTTAATGCAATCAAACTTTGGGCCGAGCTTCCGGATGTTATTAAGGAACCATCCTCATTTAAATCTTTTAAAAAATTATTATTTGACAAACTCTTACAAGAACAACAGACTGAAATTGTACCACAATTACACGACATTAATACGTGCAATTTATCCTGTATTGAAGAACTATAATATACCTTACTTTTAACTATTTACTTTCCATTTAAACAATACCTATTTTTATAACTACTCATCAGGCACTTTAATAATGTATTAAACAATTTAATATTAAACTTTATATGCTATCCTTATGGCGTAACAACCACATCGCACACCTGCAGTGGGTGCCATATTGTACTACTCAAATAAATAAAAAATAACACATATTAAGTACCACGTGATGGGGAGCAGATAGGGAGTTATTTCTGGGTGGTTGCCTTGTTTTTCACTCCCTCGTTTCAAGGTAACTTGCGAAAATAATATATGGACTTGTGTGGAAAAAATCGGATTGCTTTCTCTTACTTTCTAGGTCGATATCTACCCCATCACCCAAAACACCGCCAACCTGTCTTTCCTTTATCCCGAAGGCTCTTGTGACACAATAAACACGAAATCCCTTCTAAAAACCGAAGAAATCAACTTTTATATTGCCTTCCCTCATTATCATAAAAGAGCTAATGAGGACAAAGAACACACCTTTGAAACACAAACTGTGATTTTAGAACATTACATGCTACACAAGGTTTTATACTCGTCCCGTTACTTAACGTACCATTTTCCTCCTTTGAAATTAAGCTTGACATGATATGATCAAATTATGATGTCTTCATCTCTAACTCGTTCTATCCAGGATTTTGAACATCATTATGATAATTCATCATCCTGTCATCATGTGTCGTCGGTGGTACGATGTAGTCATTTTTTTATAGAGCTGTTACAGAAAACTCGGGAAAATCGGTTCCCTTAATAATTCACCATACACACCCAGGAAAAGTGGCTAAATTCACTATCTGCAGAATATAAATGGGAATATTGCTGCAAAAACGAACAGGCTGTTGCTCCGATCCAGGCTTATGATGAACTTGTAATGGAATTTCATTTATAAATTCTAGTGCCAATTGTCATTATTAACTGCCCCTTTTCCCTGCAGATTCTATGTATGGCAGACTTTTTATATTTGATTTTGATTACATTTTGAATTTGAACATGCAAAGAGGGGAAAGAATGTGCGAGGAATCAGGGAAAAGCTTGAGTCAATTTTGAAAAAGAAATCAGGGGGGATTTCCTATAGAAGAAAAAGTAATTATTTTCCAAGATGTGAGTGTGCAAGGAAAGAAATCAATTTTCTACTTCTAAACTGAAGTTTTCAATTCCATGTCTTCTGACTTTCCCTACTCACTTCTCTGAATTCAGACGAGTTGGTTGTTGGCTTCCCTTCTTCCTTCGCACTCGTAAGAGAAGACTTGCTCAAAAAGCACGTAATGAGGACATCGATATTTTGGTATATTTTTGTAGATGCAGAAACGGGTTCAAATTCCAATTTCCGAAGAATATTTAGTTATTAGGGGGTTATGTACTAATTCCAGATCGCAAAAAAAAAAAACAATCGGAGGTTGTTATTTTTTATTTCCTCTTCGTTAGCTTTATATTGTCGTCGTGTGAAGAAGGTCTACAATCCGTCTAGTACCTCATTTGAGACTTCCTTTGACCAATTTCGAGCGCTTTGGAAATTTGTTTTTATTACAATCCCCTAATTCAATTTTTATCCCTCAAAGAAAAGTTGTTCATTGCTTTGGAATAATTTTTTACGTCTGAAACGACAGGCAATATTTGTCACTTCAGTGCTTGAAGGGAACAAGGGCAACAATGATAATGTTTGATTAGAGGGTATGTACTGAGTTTGCAACCAGGAGAGTTTGGTAGTGTATGCATATAAGGCTGATGGGTAAATCTTCTTGTTCCTTCCAATTACCGAACAAAAATTTACGAATACAAAAGACATGATTGTGCCTGTTTTAAGCTCTTATTTTGAGACCGAATAAAGTTAATGAAAAATGGTGTGGCCTAATTTAAAAACAACTGGATAAAATGCTTTATACTAACAAGGAAAAAGACAAAGCATTAGAATAGAAGAGTATGCAGCAGCAGCAATCTCATGAACTTTTCTGGATTCATGAATCTCATGAAATCCTATAGATTAAGCCTTTTTGAGGTCCATTATACGAATTCTATCCTACATTTTTAACAGGCAGAACCAAAGAGTGACCATGGGTGGTCAGATTGAGTATAAGGTCTCGGAGGGCTAATTACAGAGAAAATTTTAGTAAGGTTGAAAATGCAGTTAAACCACGGACAGATCGTTTATTTTGCTTCAAATGCACGCATCGGAGAGTTCCCCTAAAAGGCTGTTCATAAATTCGTTATGCAACTCTGTCTGGTGGAAATAAATTTGAACAAACGACACACGGCCAGTTGCCAAACCCGTTAAAACTTTTGAATGGTCGGCTGGAAAACGAATTATTGTGTAGAAGTTGTTTACTGTTTTTACGAGGTTGTTTGATTACGAGGCAAGCTTGTCAGTTAACGTCCCATTGGGAAGCGAATCGTGTTTACAACAGAAAAGCAATTTAAACAAGAGTTGTACTCAAAAATCTATCACAAAGTTGACGAGTTAACTCCGGTATTCCGGAATTCTAATAACAATGAGACTCAGCTCATCGTATAATTTCTGAAAATATTGTCAATCCAAGGTAGATCGTTTTTTCTAAAGTTGATAGACTCCATTGTAATAAAGTGTTTGGGGAATTCGATTTCACTCCCATGGGGACTCGTGCCAATTTCCTACCTACCTGTTCACTTGGATCTTGTATTTCAGTTCACAGCATTTTTATTTAGTCATATGTAGAACGATGAGCAAAAGGCAATGAGATATGGAGATCGACGGATCCAAGTATGCTTGCCAACTGTTGAACACCCTATCATATATATGTGATTCATTTCAATTCGTGACCATCCTATTCCATCCTAAAGAATCAATGGTGTTTGATGCTGATTTTAATTTTAATGAGGTGTAAAAAGGAAGTGGAGATGTGCAGAAGGAATTCTGTTCAGTTTGGAATGAGTACACAAGCAATTTGATAAATGGTTTCCTGAAATAACTACCAACATTTCCGCAAGCAAGTATCTACATCACGAAAATCATGATGATAACGTTCTCAGGAAGATGAGAAATTGATTATGATATTTCGGAATCCGCACGTGTACACACCACGGATCATTTCCGTGACAAACTGAGCAACAGTCTCCGCAGATCCGGATAAACAATGAAGGGAAAGTCCTTCTATATACTACTCGGGCTTTAGATCTTCTCAAAATAGTTCTATCTCAGCTCAACAAGCGAAAATATTTATTATGATCTTAATATTTCATCAACAGTTGAAACCTTGAGATTATTCTACGAGTTTGTTTTCAAGAAATAATACAAATAAGTGGTAATCGTTTAGAAATAACAGCAAAAACGGAAGAGTAACTCTTTCTTCGAAAATAATGTATTTATGGACTTCCGTTCCTCATTCTTCTGGTTTTAAACGCTAGCATTTGACCATATTTTCATCAACTCTACATTTCCTGCTGAAAAAGCAACTGCGTTCAACCCTAATACACCCAGAATCATCATAAATTTCAAAGACCAATATTCCAAATAAAAATATCCCTTGCCTTCAAAAAATATGACAAACTGGTTGCTGGAGGAATAAAGCCAGCACAGCATGTCTTCAAGCAGAAATCGAGGAGAAAGCTAGAAAGAATGTCAGTTTACCTCTCTTTGCAAAGGTAGGCATCATTTATAACAGTATTTGGATTGCAGAGTCGATTTCAGATGTCGAACGACAGGAGAAACTGTATCAGGCCCTGTCCTCTCATCCTCTTTCTCCTCCTTTCTAATCAGTACCACTGGGAATATGTACAGATGCATGGAGGGCTAATGCTACCAACTGTGCACCCTTTGGAACTACTACTATATTGGAGAGTAGGGAGCAGTGGTGGCAAGGCATGCATGCGACGAGGCAGTACGGGTTGGAGAGAGTATCAGATTATGGGAGTTATATGGAGAAAGTGCTGGGCTGGAGAGTGCCTGCGTCGTCCCTTTCTCCGCTCGAGAAAGAGGTGGATTTTCATCAAAACGGAATCCCTCCTGTAGGAAACCAGGTTCCACTCTGGATTCTATTTGAGAGACTGAACCTAGAATGTCTCCTAAAAAAAGCCGTACATTCTGACTATTCTCACTCAGAGTCCACCAAATCATGTAAGCAATACATAGCTCATTTTATCCCCGAAAAATCCACAACTCCTCAACCCGAAATAGAAAGGCTTCTTTGAGCCCAGTCTACAATCCAGTAGACACCGGGAACGACAGAGTTTCCCTTTAATTCCTTAATTTTTAGTCAGAAAGTGACATGGAACATTGTGTCATAAAACGGGGATCTATACTAGCAGCTCGACATTTGGCACCTTTGTCATTGCGTCCACTCAATTACATATCCTTTTAATCGCTATTATCATTAAACACATGTAAAGGATGTGAGAAGGAGAGCTTGGGATTCTATTTGTGACTTTAAACAGAACTCATTATCGTGTGAAATTGGAACAGAGGACTGCTGGGGAGGTTAATTGTTTCCTCTGCTGAATTAACCTCATTTACAGAGTTACAAGGTTGTTACTCTGTGTGAACTCTGTTCTGGAACTATTCATTCCCGTGATTGTTACTGTAGAGTGAAAATCTGTACAGCTATGTCAGCTATCCAAATACGTGGGATTGGACTGTATCGGGGTTGTTAATTAGCCGATTGCCCATTGCCACCCTCGGAATGGGAATGTGTGGCTGGTGAGTTGAAATTATATGGATTCATCTCACGCAAGCACCTACAGCACTACATTCTGAACCCATGATTAGATTGAATTATCCGACCACAAGATAAACGCCTATCAAAAGTGAGATTCGGAAACATTGAATATAGTTCATGATAGCAAATCCAGAGCCTATGACCATGGCTTCTGTATTGTTTAATTAATTTAAGCCCCCTTTTTACACCAGGTGTAAATTCAGGCTATCTGCATTTGATATCTGATGTTGTAAGGAATCGACACGATCGTTAATACCTGTGATAAAACTGAAAGGATGTGAGTTCTACTCCTCGAACAGATACATTTACTTACTACCTGACGACAACCTGATGCAAAAGAAAAATTGTACCTGGATTCCAGCCCTGGAACCTGTAAAACTATGCATGCAGCAACGGAGACTCCTCGGCTGATATCATTGTCCCTCGTTCGAGTAAATGGTTTGAAAGTTTGAAACAGAATAATACAATAAAGTAGATATAGAGAGAAAGTAGAGATAAAAGAAGGAGGAAGATTGGAGGACGTTTATTCCGTAAACTGTGAAAGTTCAAAGTAGTTGGGACGGGGGAAAGGGATAAGGTGCCGTAAATGGAAAAGTAAGACAAATAATCGGTAATGTGATGTGAGAGTTTAGATAGGAGAATTTATTCATTTGATCACTCCCTATAGTCGAGGGAGAAAGTCTTCAGGGTTCCCCAAAAGATAAGAGAAAGAAAGCTAGAAACTTCTTGTTTAGAAAACAGAAAGGTCTTCACATATAAATATAGACATTCAGAGTGTTTACTGTCGAGAGTTACCAGGTTTGCACCAAAACCAGGTCTTCACGTATATTTAGAATGCATCAGTAAGACTGCTAAGAAATTCTAGTCTGAAAAGTCTCTAAAAACTCACTTCCGTAACCTTTTGTGGCTAGTATTATTTTTGGAATCGGGATCTGCATTCTGCATCCCCCCTTTCTTAGAAAGAAGCATATTCTAAAGTTCTAAAGTCTAGAGGCTAATCGTGCATTCGAGATCCCAATAAATATAACATATTTGCGGAAGGGGAAAGCCTCAACTGCTCTAGTTTTCAGAAATAACCCAACCTGCCTGTCTCTTGAATTCTCAAAATCCCAACTTTCCAAGTGAATTCGACTCTCTGATAGGGCAAAGGTAAACATTTATAACCGATAGCCAATACTTGAAAAAAGTTAACAATCCATTTCAAGTCCGTTACCTCTATATGATAGTGTATGTTTGGAAGGGCATCAATTGTCTTCAATTCTTCCCTCAACTATGTGTTGGAAATTCAATAAAATTGGATGGGCTGGGTTGGATACGTATTTATTATAGGGCCGCGGATGTCGAGGGTGGATATGTTCTGTGTTTGTGGAAGGTCCTTTCGGAATACAAATTGCTACCTCCTTGTTCCAAATATGTAGCTCTTATTCTAACTGGATTTCTGCTCCAGAGATAATGGGACTGAATTTGATAGCTCTCTGGCTGTCGAGTTCACCCCTTGTAATTTGTCAGTTCATACCTCATCGTTCTCGAGCCTTGCTGCTTTCTCCTTTCTGGAATCCCAATGTTCCTTATTAAATCATATCATTAGTCTATTGGAGCATGTTTACTCAGAGCTAGGAGCAACAATATAACAGGGTGTTTCCACTTACTTCAGAAACAGAACTATCAATTACTGTATAATTGCCTCGGAAGGATATGTATAGTTTCCTAACAATACTGTATTTATTTGCTCTGTGAAGAGTGCATGGCAGCAATTTCCCCGTATTTCGTTATTCGACGTTTTTATTTGGATATTTCCGATATAATTCGAGGGTCTATTTTTAAACTAACTTCTCGTCTTTACAAGTGTCTAACTCAAACGGAATGAAAAACTAAATGGATGGATAGTTTGATGGGAACAACAAAATTCTAAGCTCCATACACAGGGGCACAGAGCACTAACCTAAAATAATGGAAGTGCATAAAAACTGCATGGAGAAAAGCTTGTACATTCCAGGATTAGAAATATCCGGTTTTGGATCCCAACCAAACAAACGCCGCTAATAGATGTTTATTTATTCAATTGCAGGAGGAATGAGGATAGGCAAGGGATAGCTGCACTAAACGGGCGGAAATGCGAATGGGAGCGAGTAGAGAACAGTTTCCCAAACGCTTACGAAGCACATCATTTACACATCAGCACCCAATATCATTATCATCTCTTCCACTCTTCCATATCCTCCATATCTCCTCTCATCTCTTCTACAACTCTGCCTCTCAAATATCCAGCATATTTGCTTTCATCTCGACAATTGATCCCAAAAAGTGTGAATTGAACTTGTTCTTAGAGGAATATCCCATGCAATGCCTCGTCCATCGGTAGTCAACCATCGCAGACGAGAAAGTGGTTCGGGCTCCGTCGCATTTGGCCATTCTGACGAGACTTTCACTTCAGGCCAAAGTGTTCTTCGTTTCCCTACAGTTGGGCCGAATTATCGTACCTTCTTTTTCAACTACAACAAAGGGCCCACGCCAAACCCAATTCTTCAGCTCGACTGAATAAACATGTAAGTAAATGACGCATCTTAAAAATACATCTCCATAGTCGTTCATACCAACTGGTCCCCCGTAATGTTTCAGTATTCTTGTGAATGCGTGTGTTTTCGTTTTCCTGGCTCAAATTCCACCGTTTCGTTGAGTTTGAGGAGAGGGAAACGGACACGAGCTTCCGTACTTCCGTAGCAGTCTGAATAAATGATTTTGGAGAATTAGTAGAATTCAAGAATTCGTATGATTGTTCTTGGGGAGCGGTGTAAAGAAATGTCTTATGGTAAATAATAAGTTGAGAATGGAAAGTTAGAATGCGCACGAGCTGGAATTGATCCAAGACATCACTCAACAGGAGAAAGGCCTAATCGAATTGAAAAGCAACAGTGTGCCGCACTGATAAGACTTTCCTGGAATTGAGCTTCCGCCGGTTACGGAGAATGAGAATCCGGGAGGGTTTTAGGATTTAGAGATAGTTCCTACAACATGTCTAGTTCATAGTTGGTTTTCATATATTCTGCTATTCGAGGGCTTGGACTGATTCGGATTTGGAATGCGTTGGATGATTTCCTCGTCAAAGCTTGCCTAAATGAATAATTAACTCTAATTCTAACTTGATCTCTTTCTTTAATCTTCTTGGGGTTGAAACAAACGACATACAATGGCATTAATTAAATACAGGAACAGGATTGATTAGAGGGACAGCGTCAATGTATATTTTCAGCATTCGTGAGATTTTCAAGAAGTATCAAAATGTTGTTAATATCTGTGTTAGTGTTTTTAGAATTTACTAGGAAATGGGGAACTCAAATTAGTTAATAGAAAGTAAAGGGAAAATTGAAGTTAAAATCGATTGTGAATTATAGTCATTGTCGACGGTTAGGGAACCGAAAGGTTTTTGTCTTAATTTATGACTCTAATCTTAAGGAATTATTGAAATCGACTTTGATGACACAACATTAAATAAAGCTTTGAATGAACTTGAATACTTGAATTATATTGGGGATGATCCTGTGTATTGGATTTATATTTGGCATTGTTTTGCTTCGACATAACGTTAATACGGGGTTATAATTTAGTAGATGAGTCGGCTCTGGTAATAGGGAGGGATTTCCCATTGGAATTTTGGGAAACATATAAAAGAGAAGAAAGTAAATAGTCGTGGATGTTGGAGCTGAGAATAGAAACTTAAACAAAAGGCAATTAAATTATTGACGCTAAGCCTTCATCTCTTTCCTCCGGAATTAATTACCTCAGTCATCTCCTTTTGTACAATGCATAATTGATTTAACTTGCTTCGAGCTCGTTGGAAGGCAGAGCTTGTAAGCTCTATAACCCATTTAAAGCCGATCCTCTCCAGTCTTGCCCTTCCTATTAAGCAATGTGTTCAATGTGGAGTAAGATCCGACTGTTTTAAGTTTCACTCAAGAACTTTCTAAAATTGCGGCAGGGGTATCAAATCCGCAGTTAGGCTTATAGGTAATACGTGTCTATGTTCTTCAAAATGATACAGGGCTCCAGAAGGAGCAAGTACTCGGAAAGTCCTATATGTAAAATCCACCTTGTTTTTGTAATTGTTTTTTCCATTACGTAATGTTGGGGTTTTGTTAGAGAAAGTTTATACCTTCAAAGAATTTGTTTGTTGCATAGCCGATGTTAGGTTACGAGTCCGAAATCTCGTTTAATCAAAAAAGAGATTCAATAGTTTAAAAGTTGCTTATTAGATTTTGGTTTTTGCGAGTATACCAATGCAGAGAAAATTTTTTACATCTTTGAGCCTTTTAAAATTCACGTTACAATAGGCTCATCTTCGTTAATTAAAATGTTTGCTCGACAAGGATCTGCATTTTCCGAAAACTTTCAGGAAAATATATTTTCAAACTACTCAATGCAACAGCTTGGCAATAAATAAGATTAAATTTTGAAAACATTAATAAAATCCAACGTTTTATGAGATAAAACAATAGCTTCAGTAATGCGCCTGACGGAATTTCACGGTACGTTTCACACGATAGGTAATTAATGATGCTTTAGCAGGAGTTAATTTACACCTCCTCCAGACAGTTTCAGCAAGTTTTTTTAAGGTTTGACTCTGAGACGTCCCAAGAGACACTCATGATATTCCAATCTCCAATCCTATCTTTATGGGAATCCAGACCATGACAGTGGAGGAATGGATACGCCATTCCCCATTCCCGTGAAAACGGTAATCGGTTCGTGTGACGGAAGTTCGGGGGTGAAAGTCACTTTTAAAAAAGTATGACGTCGACGAGGAAGGTGTGTAGAAGTAGAATGAGAGCTGTAACAGAGAATCCCTTGAGAGGATCCTTATTTTGAAAAGGAATGTAAATTCAGGTATTGGAAGGCTCCTTCTTCTTGAGACCAAGACGACGGATTCCGTTAAGATGTGGGAAGGTAGGCGTTTTCGACTTGCATTTGCCTCTGGCTGACTGTCTCCTAGTGAAACTCAAGTTATGTACATTCCTAATCTATACCATCTATATATGTATACGTAAAGGAATGCGATGCTGAATATAATTTTGTTGATTTTGAAGTATTGATCGAAAGGAAAGTTAGATGTAGGTATATTGCTTTTGATGTCAGAAATTGTTAAATGAATTTTTCGGCTTTAAAGAAAGGCTTCTGAAGAAGTCGATAAAGTATTTTGGGACATACATAACATTCATATGTAGGTTATGAATGCTATGATCAGCAATGATAGTAATTGGTAATGTTAGACTTATATTATATATCTTAGTAGATATGATTTTATTTGTAATTTTAGTAGTTCATTAATTACAGGTTTGATAAGGCCGAGCATAAATAACGCTGATATCTCCGTTTTTGGATAGAATTGTTAAATTCTTGCATGGAAATGCCAATGATGATGCTGAGATTTTACGCAGGGATATAGAAGTTTTTTAATCCTTTATAGGTAGTTGCTGAATGATACTAGAAGAGTTTCAAGTGTTCTTATTCATTTCTTAGTTCATTGTTAAAGGATTTAACCCATCGATTAACGCTGGCAAAGCCGGGCCCCGCGCGGGGCTTCTCTTAACTCTCACGCTCCAAAATGAGTGTAAAACTGTACTTATGTCAGTTATGTCCATATTAGAGTTTTTATCTCTGAACGAGTTTAAGAAAATTTGAAATTAGAAAATTAATTAAAAATGTAAGTAGAAAATCATGTTAATACTTAAAGGGAGATTTTATTATGCGCCACATCCCAGTAAAATACCCTTTTCTGTTTTCTACATGAACCGAGCCGCTGCTAATACTGCATGGTGATTGTGATTGATATTGATTGCTCGCTTCAATAACTCAACTATTTGGCATAATTACTTAATTACTGAATTCCGTCGTGGAATGATTGGATTTGAAAATTAGGAACAAGGCGATGTTTCTATTCGATCAATTTTAATAGTAATATATGTATAGCATAATTGAGTTGGCCCTGACCCTATTTTGAACTGACAGTTTGGCCACAGAGACAATCTTGGATAAAACAAAGCAAAGGTGTTTTCGGTATGTCACTCTTCTATTTTGATTGGAAATGTATTGTTTTCGAAACAATAGAACTGATCAAAAACATCACAACCTAATTGAAGTTAGCAAGACTCGGCTTTACCTTGGGTAACGTAGAAATTATATGTTTTCAAGATCCTTCAACAAAACCATCTAGTTTTAATTACATCGTGGATGGAAGGATGGGAATATCCTTGTAATTTGAGCGTCGACTTGCAAAGTTGATTTTGATGCGCCGTTCTAGACAACCAAGGACGAAATGAAGTGTATTGATTGATCTTTCTGCTTTCACTCTACGCTACATAGTGACATATGTCTTCGAATTCAGACGGATATAAAACAATATGTATTTACAATTGCAGAAACGACAAAGAAAATATTACTCCAATCCTCTCAGACCGGGCATTCCGATACTGTTACGTAGAGAAAGTCTTTCATCTTTCCCATCCAATATCATGTAACAAAGAGAAAAAAGCTCTTAGAACTCCTCTCCGCTATCAGCCAGCTTCATCAGATATTCCAATCCAATATTCATAAAATCTACACAAGATCAATAATGGAATCCATAACCGAGTCTATCAAGACTTCGTTGTTCCATCAGTTTTCAAATTTCAAGAGTAACAGTATTTGTTTAACGGGTTTTGTGATTTTAAAACTTTCTTCCACTCCCTTTTGACTCCCTTGAATCTTTGTTTGATTCTTCCCTGAGAGAGTCTCATACGAGAGAATCTAACAAAATAACGAACTCCTACGATCACTCGGTTCTTAAAATATAGAACTTGTAAATTGAAACTGACAGCATATCATTTCCACGGATCCGTCCCCTTGCCATTCGACTTCCAGAATTTGCACTGCCTTCTCCTAACCTCAATAAGTTGATACTGCTGGCTGGTAATTTAATTTAATGGAGTGTCGTGTAACGAATGCCCTCGTTGTCGTTAGATGTAACCATTCCCCTCCGTCCTCGTACACACATTTCCCCATGATGGGTAGACATGAATAGTGAAAGTATATTTATGTATTTCTGGAGGAAAGTATGTCTTAAATGTAAGTAAACTCTCCATTAAGCCTCTCATCTCATGTTTCCTTCAGCCTGCATTTAGCCTTACATTAGATTTTATGGTTATAGCACCGTGAAGCGGTCGTAAAAAGGGTTGGGATGGAATTAATATCTATCCGACTGACATAATGAATTTCCATGCGGTCTGTCTCTCTAATACTACTACCTAATCACATAATGGCACTCACTCGGATAGTCAATACGGAACTTACTTTCCCTCTCCTATTTATAATCCCCCGAGCTCGGGCAAGTATGTAGTTAATCGTGTTATTGTTAGCTTCGATAATCACGCATAATATCCCTTTAACTTGTAATCATCTCTCGGAATGATGGGTGCACATCTTTATTAAGATAAAAGGCAGGGGATGCTTCCAGAGCTCCTCAGAGCAGCCTATAAATAAACGCGTTTCACCTCAGAGAGTATTTCCCCTCTGCTTGCCCAGTCAACATTTGAAGACCACGGTCTACAGGCTCCGGTATCTTGTTCTGTTTAACGATGCTTCCGTAGTTCCATATCGAAAATCCTCCGGAAAAACAATCCTGTAGTTCTAAGAAAGAAAGAGACGATATAAACCTGTTGCATTTGAGTAGCATATGTAGTAGCCTATGTGGGAATGGTGGTGGTCGGGTTCTACTATATCTGCTTCCTCAGATGCACGGTTACGTGGTTTTATATTTGGCTTAACTTCAGACTTGACAAGGCATCCTTTTCCACTTTCCCTCTGACTTAGTTCCTTTTTTTCTTACTTTCTTTCTGTTTTCTGGCTGTATTTTCTCAGTGCGGAATACATTACAAGGACCTGCATGGCTTCGAGACAGTGTATATAAAAAAAGCTCATATATATTATTGATATATGCAGGGAACACGGGAGTTTCCAGATTTGACCTTAGGAAACTTTTCTTTCTTTTTATTGATTCATACCAATTTTCCCCATGACATGTGCCGGATTTCTTTTATTAAAACGGGTGACACATTCTTACCCCCGACGAGGAAATACAATATTTCAAAAGAAATCCGATTATTTCTCTCCTCTAACTTGATCATCGGCTGCGAATACGACTACCACTACAACGGTAAAACTACTAGTTTTTTTTACATCGACTTCGGAAATCCCCTATCGATCAATCCCATTCCTTTTTAACGACTCCTTTGAAAGGGAGGGCATTTGGGCAAATTTTTCCCCAATTTGTTTGGGAGCGGAAACATGTAAGTTGGAATAAGGATATCCGAGAAAGGATTTCCCGTTACTCGCAGACTTGTAGCAGTTGGAGAAAGTGCAGTGGAGTCGGATAATAAAACTAGTAAGGATTTCCTTATTTCACATCCACAAACTCGTTCCTCATATAGGACCACTCTTATCTGTTAGCCAGCAAACATTGTTATACTTGTTACGGACTAAGCTCCCTTCCTATATAAACTATAGGGACGGAACATATTATTATTATAAAGAAGTGTTGCACAAGAGATGAGTTTACGACTCTACGACTCACTTCCCCCAAAACCAACATCCAGGCAGCAGCAGACTTTCTTTTTATTCCGTGGTTTACGTCCTTTTTTTCAAATTAATGATCTCCCATCCTCCTTAATGTTTTCTAGAACCTGTTGCTGCGGCTTCTGTACACTAACAGGGAATTTATTCCTTTATTTGGACAATGGAGAGGAATGGAAGGAAATTCGGGGATTTATCGTTTCTTTCAATTCAACCCACAAGGGTTTAATATGTAGACACTTGGTATTATTACAGGCAGCAGCAGGGCTGTATCCCTATAAGAAGTATCGTTTTCTACGATCATTTACGCCCTTGATTGTTCTTTCCCGTTATGATAGTTTTAAATAAAGTCGAGGGAAAACTTCCCAGCTCTTGCATGGAAGTCCAAAAGCCCAAAGTTGACATTTTACAGCCCAAAAGTAAAAGTAATAAGGAGGACGACAGATGAAATAAATCTTTTTTTCTTCTTCGTGTGACTCCGCTAGGCCTGAGCCCCTAAAAAATAAAATATGAGACTGCAGTGAAGCTGTAAATAAAGTAAGTTAATACCACAACCAGTCAGGCTTCTTCTTTGTAAAGAAAGTAATCCACTGGAAGGAGGAAAAGATAGAGCACATCCACCTGCGAGTAAGTAATTATACTGTATCGATCCAAAAAGCCTCTGGATGTGGAAGCCCTTTTCTGGAACTCCAAATCCACCACCACTGCCACCACCGCTACCAACGATGGCAGACTTGGGAGTCGAATTTGTTCCAAAAACTTTTCTTGCTCTCTCTATCTCTATCTCCCGTTTTCTGTGTATGAGAAAAAGTGGTTTGGTCTATGGGTTTTATGATGAGGAATAGGTAAGGTTGATGGAAGGGAGCCTTATTTTCTGTAGATCACATGAAGCGTGCTTAACTCAAGAAGAGCTAATTTATATCGATTTCCTCTAAGCTTTAGATGCGAATAGACAATATTAAAAAAACTTTCTCTCTGCTCTCTCTCTGTGAGTTGTACGAGTTTGGAGGAACTGGAACGGGATTGATTGAGTTCCTCGCCAATGTTGCAAATGGATTCCTGATATACTTTTTAGTTTTCCATTAAAAACCACAAACGGGGGATTAATTTGAGCAGCTTTCCCATTGAACTGTGAACCAGCAGGTAGGGACGGTGAAATTCGCTTCGGGTTATTGATTGATTTGTTGCTATTTTTGGCCTTGGCTTTTGTATCCGCTTTGATCCTCTTGGTTGGAGATACTCTGAGCCGAATGAATTCCTTTGAATTATTTAACGTCGGCACGAGGAAACCACATAATTGTGAATTTAAGTAGATAGGAACTATGTGATAGTAGTAGGAAGGATTGTATTGCATTCTTCAATGGACAGTTCGACATTCGTTAAATTAAATTTAAAATTACCAACAAAGCGTAGGATTTTAATTTGTTCAGGCAGAAGGTATTTTAGAGGTCATTTTTCACCAGAAATTCCTGAAGAAAAAGCAATTCCTTCAAAGACTCAAGAAATTCTGTTTTTAAAATAAAGCAAAGACTATTAAATTTAATGGATCATGCTGGAAAAATTCTAGTTGTTAAATCTAAAAGCCGTGGCTTAAATTGCAAGGCTAAAGAGGCCTGTAATAAATACCATTATAATTTTATCCTTTCCAGATTCAGTTTTTCACTAAAAACTGTAATTATTTGCCCTTGTACTTTGTACATAGAACATAGTCTGGAAAACCATGCCAGACCAATTTTACACAGCCTAATAATAGCACATGCGGTAGTCCACAGGTTAAGGGAGAAAGCTTCCTAGACTCCGTTTTGGAACACGGCTCTTTAAAATATATATCGCGTGTCAGAGTAATTGAGTCCGGACCTTTTTATCCTCAGCCTACAAAAATAATAAAGTTCATTGATTCAGTTCCAAATTGCGAGACGTCTAGGAATGATTACTGATTACCTCTAATCTACTGAACCACCCAAAACTCCGCCATCCAAAGAGACTTGAAAGAAGTATATTATTCTTTCGAAAAGGAATCTTGCAAGTAGTCGAGGCCCCTTTTGTACAGATCCGAATTAGCTTGTATTCAACTCGGAGTTTGAGTGTATCAGGGGATTTGATAGATAGATATTAATGGATAGATGCTAATGCTGGGAAGGCATTAACGGTCTAATGAGATATTCATGGAAAATTACTCCCAGCCTATTTGTATCCATTATGCCCTTTTAGCTCCCTCTTGTTCTATTATCATTGCTGGAAATAAAAGAACAAATCCCTTGTAATGTAGTTGCATAAACGGAGGTTTTGACTGGAATATATTTAGTACATAATAACCTGCCATTTAGCATTTATTTCTCTATAATAGCTTACGACGAGCCACCCAGGAGGGATCAGTAAGGAAAATGTAATGTCTAGGTTCCCTACTGTCACTTCCGATTCTGATCAAGGGTTGTCCGGAGTAAACATGGAGCAATTATGTATTTATCTCAATTTTACGAGTCGTTGTTTACAGAAAATTGTCCAGCTGAGGTTTCGACGAAATGTTGTTCTTAAAATGAGTAGATTTAAATGATGAGTGCATCCTTAGGCCACAATTCTCGGTTTCGAACAACTGCTTTCTAATACGGTTGGAGCAGTTGTCTTTAAATTTAGAGTGCGTGTGTGTTTTAGTTGAAACCTGTCATTAGAGTTTAGAGGTTTAAAGATTATGAATTAGCTTAAGTAATAAAAGTTTCCTAAAACCATAACATCACCGAAAATGAACATGTCTGGGTTATCACAATGAGGGGCCTATGTGAGCCGCTGATTTTATTAAAAAGAGAAAAAAAGTATGTGCTAAGAAACCCAAAGCTCCATTATATTTTAAATTAGTTTATAGGCCGCAGTTCCTGGGTGGGTTTGTTTTTTTTCTATCGAAAAACAGTTTGTCCTGAAAAAGAAAAATTGTTTGGAAAGTGGGCTAGTAGTAGTTTTTTCTCCTAAGAAACTATTTATTTCTACGTGGTGAAGAAAGTTAGTCAAAAGACAAAGTAGGACCCACAAGGATTCAGGTCACACACAGCCCTTTCCTTTTTGTGCACTAATGGGCGAATGTACGTAACACAACATTTGGAAAAGATTTATGGGATGCTCAGAAATAGTAGTATGTTGTTCACTTGAGGTTTATATGAACTGGAACTATGTAGACGTTGTCTGCACTTCTGATAAAAGTTATAAATTTGATATTAAAAGCCATAACAGGGTGTGTTTGTAGGGGCTGTGAAAGTTTACTTCTTTCAGGTGAGAAGTAGCTAATAAGGCCTTGATTTCATGGAAGTAGAAATTTTTCAGAGAAGGAACGAGACAGTTAAGGAAGATTAAGTGGAATGTGTTGAACCTCTATTTAGTAAACGTAGTGGTTGTAATCTTGTAATTAGGAGAACTTCGCGAGTTTTATTCTTCGGCAATTTATTTCTGAGCCGAAACAAGGGGAAATTAATTTCCTTTACTGTATATACCATATTATAAGTGTACAATATGGGTATAAGTTTTAGAAAAATTAATTCACTTGGCTTTTCTTTTTCAAACTACAAAGATTATGGAGAAAAATATTCTATTAATTAAATAATATCTAGCATTTTCAACAACTCATGGCGAAGCGTTTCCTTAATAATTTTCTGAGACTTCAAAAGCCAGTGTATGATACTTAGAGATTCGACAAAGTCTGGTAGAAATGGTAAATTCTATTATTTTTATTACACTAAATTCATAGCTAAATTCATAAATACTTTAGCCCGATTTAATCAATTCCTAAATTACAATAAGAGGATGTTGGTCATTTTTGTTTTGTTTCAGATTTTTATAAATCCCATTGTTGTTGCAAAGCCTTTCGATTAGGCAAATAACTTATACAATTGAAAATTGTCATTTACAATTATTGATGTTTATATATGTTAATTGTATTGTCGTGACGCAAAGTTTGATTTTGACACCTCAAGTTAAAGAAAAATATATATTTTGTGTTTCAGATGGAGTGAATTTGACAACGTGAAGACCTCCTATGAAAATGCTGCCGACCAACGTCGTCTCGTTCATGAAAAAGGTTTGTTTTTATAAATATAGAATTGGCAATTATGGAATGTCGAATTCCTTTGTTTTATACAAATATACCATGAAAATTAAGTTATTTGTTATTTATTCTATATATATATATATGTGTGTATTTTTAACTTGTGCATACTTGCACAATCACACTTTCCACGAAGCGAGGACCATGCTTCCTGTGGGAACTGGTTAATGTAGGTGTGGGCACCATTCACTTTAATGGGGGGCAAATTCCCATTTACACGGGTCAGGTGGTACATTAAATTACATTTCGTATAATTATTTTATCAACATTGACAAAACCATACAAACACCAAAGAACACATGATTATATAAATATACTATCACATATTATATATTAAACCAAACCGAAGCTGCTGAACGAACTTAGTTACTAACAATAGTTAGTGTGAAAATTGAATTTATTATTAACTCGTAAAATCGTTATCTACAAGACTCTATGAAGTGCTAAACGGGTCAAATTTTATGCGGACTTTGCAGCCCTTGTTACGACAAAGGGTTTCTTATAAAAGTGATTAGAGGAGCTGGACCGACTTTCTGAAAACAATGTTACTCACAACGAAAACAACAACAGATTTATAGTACACAATCTGCTTATCTTTCCAGATTTAATCTGAGCCTGAATGCATGTTTGTCAAAATAAAAGTCGATGACGCTTATACGGAGCATGACGAAGTTTAGGAAGAACTGTTAATAATATGCCTCCCGGCACGCTTTCTAATGGTTTTGTAATTAGATACAAAGTTCTAAAGAGTTAGCATGCATGATGATTCATTTTATATAATTAAAATGAAAGGATAACCTTCAAAGATTTGACTTCAAGAAAAACAACATCAGTTCAACCGTTTATCAATTGGTTTGAATTGATTTATGTAAGGTTCTAGTGGAAGCAATGCTAGCATTATTTGATAAGTATTTCAGGATAGATATAGTTTTTGAATTGTTGCATTCATACTGTTTGATATGATAATTGTAAGATAAAATTCGCTTGCTTTGACGATGGTAATTTATTGCAGTAATTCTATAGTTTATTAATCTAATTTTAGATTCGAAACCTTATTATGCGTGCGTTCTCAGAAACACAAGTTTTCATTAAAAAGGATGAATTAATATACTAGGAAGGTGAAATACGATCCAAACTGTCTGTGTCTGGGATACAACTACGATGTATTACATTTTTATTTATGTTAATCTGAGAAACCTAATCGGGCGTCTTTTGAGACTGTGACATCAAATTAACATTATATTTATACAGGCGAAACCAAATACGTATACATGATTTATGTTTTTCTCCTAGGACTCTGCGATAACTTTCCTCAACTATGTGTCTAATAATAGTAATAATAGATACATTAGGAGGAAACAAACATTTTGCATTTCAAAACTTAAATATTAGAGTATAATGAAATAATTTTAACATTTGTACTGGTTCCTTTAAATTAAATCTGTTGTGAAAGATGATCTTCTACATCATGGATATATGAACTTAGGTTTGGGCGGAAAGACTTTCACTTTTGTATTTGTGAACGCTTTTATTTCTTCTTTCAACACATCCCCCGTTATCACTCCCGTTATATATGTCATCATTAATCATTACATCATTAGTAAAGATACGGATCAGTGGTACTCTAGAAAGTTATGTAATGGTTTTATTAGTAGATTTTATGTTTTTATTGGCAACTACCTTTTAGTTTGAAAGGAGTTCATCAGACGACTGTTGCAGTAGTTAACCTACAAAGCTGTAAAACTAAAACACTTAATTCAAGAGTGCCCGTTCAATTCAATGTCTTTTTTCTATTATTAATGCCGAATCAACTTGAAAACTTACGTAAATTTTGGTAATACTAAACACTCATTTAAAAAACGGTTATGGTGAAGCCTGGCTAAGCAAGAGCCAAAAGCTAAAAGTCGCTACATTTTCATATCGTAAAAACTCTGAAAATTCGGACTATGATGTTTGGGTAATGTCCCTTACACCTGAACATACACCTTACATAAATTGGATGATCAGTAAAATTTATACGCGAAGTTGAGAGATGACATAGATATACCAAACTATAATTTAAATCCCAAACCATGCTGATAATTCGAATAAACAAAAGCCCCAGGCTTAATAACGAAATTTGAAACTTTTAATTGCACAACTGAAACTCCTTGTTCCCCTACAATTATTTCTAGACCCATTTTATTTTTATCGGTTGAGAAGAATGTGGAATTTAAAGTGACTAAAGTTTTACAACACACAGCAAGTATTTTGAACTGCATGCATTCAATTATGTTTGGAGAAAGGGGAATTCCTTAGACGTTGCATGACGTCTAACATTTTCTTATAGTATGCAATGTACTGTTAGTAATTTAAATCGTATTAGCTCAGCCTAAATTCTCAACAGTGTATTTCACAATCCTGATTAAAGTTAAATTGTTGTTATTTCGGAAATTAATCAAACTCCCAAAGAGTTATTCGTCTGAGGATAACGCAGCTGACGCAAGATGCTTTCTTGGGAAATGCAAACGTTAACGAAATAATTTAATTTTGATTTGATTTTTGCTTTTAAATTAAAATATAACAACTAATTGATATTTAATAATATAAAATTATTTCTTTTTAATTCAGATGGTCTCCAATACCGAGAGCATGAACGCCAACCAGTTCATGAGCTCGTCCAACTCCACCGGATCTGGAGCCATCGGTCGCCTTCGACAAACGTTGCAACAAGCCCATGAATCGGTATCAACCCGCTTGCAGCAAAACAGATCTGGAAACCCACAACAGGCAGACGATGTTCCACCTGCATCTGACCTTCAAAATGTCAATCAATCAGTGCCAGTTGAAGAAAAAGAAAATCTGGAGGCTGCGTAAGTTACTTACTTTACTTAGCATACTTTGTATTGTCTGATTCTAATACAACGATAAAAATATTCTTCAGCAAAATTCTGCAAGCTAAATTTTGAAACGCTGTTAAATGAGAAAATAAAACATTTTTATTTGAGTTCACTCTGATTCTCCACTCTAAGTTTTTCGTACGGAACTGACTTTCAATAGACAAAGAATTGGTCGAAATTCCCGAACTAAAGACCTCTCAGAAGTTACAGTACTGTGCGACACTTACTTCTTCCTGCGACATATTTTTCCATGCAGTAACTATCCATATTCTTACAATCAAAGTAATTGAGTCAATTGATGGCCTCTCTAGAAGATTTAATACGGAAAAGGATTTTAAAATTGCTGAGATGGATCTATAAAAGCCTAGAAGGATCAAAAACTCGTTCTCGATAAGAATGAAATCCATACAAACTTTCGGAACTGTTGGATGAAAAGGATTCATCATTGCATTACACTTTTTGTCCTTTCATTTCCACCCTCTGCCCATTTTAGCTTTTTTATTTAGTTCTCATTTCTTACATGGGGAAATCTTGCAGGTATTTTCGGCTGCCTCTAGCTTGAGAGAAGGTACAATTTCCAACTATACGACTCGAGCGTTGTCTAAAAAAAATTCAATACTCGTAAAAGGGGACCCGTTTACGCTTGGGTTGACACTTTCATTGATTTCTTTTCTCAAGTCGTAAGAGGGCCATGAGAGAAAGGTTAAAAGGGCCATAGATAAAAGTAAAACACTCAGTAGAGGCACACAATAAAAATCCATTTCGTCTATTTGTATGTCTACTCGATACATATATCCTAGATTATATACCAGAAATTGTTCAGTCTCATTTGATAAAGGTACTGGCAGGAAGCGTAAGGGTGTATTATTATATTGATTGAGGAAATGACTTATTTTCTTGCTGTTAGAGGTGAAGGAATTACACATTACATTCTTAACAATATGTTTAATGAACTATTTTAATGACAACATGACATAATATGCTATAAGTTTCCCTTACAAGGAACATAGACTGTTACGCAACCATTCTTTATAAATCAATCAATTACAATTTTTCTGCTTTTGAATAGTTATTTAACCCTTAATTGGACTTTGGATATGAACTTTAACGTTAGAATGTACATTCTATTTTGTAAGACTAAAAAACTAATTTTACTTCATAGTCAGTTGATAGACAGCAGGTTTTTGTTTATAGTGAAGTCGCTCGTAAAAATTGCGCTCAGCCAAGTTAAATCGAAACCATTGCGAAACGGCTACTGTATTGCATCACGGTTCACGGTAGCGAACTAATTTATTTGATCCAACTTTTACAGCTTCCTTCAGGGGGTTAACCGAAGCTTCCTCACCTCCTCGTACTATTCGTAAATGTTGGGTTTCCACATTATCTTAGTCCAGACTAGTGGTGCATTTATTAGCCTACAGGGCAAGTTGGATCAGGAACGGCAACCAACAGGCCCGACCCAGACGTGCAAACTAATTGTCTGCAAGTTAAAACCACACTTGATACAATCTATTGGTGTATGTTTGTGCATTTAATAGTATGGATTTCGACAGTAGATTTGTTTAATACTTTCCCACTTATGCTTGGAGCGTTAACGCGGTAGTAACGTACGATATATAACTACACTCTACGTATTATTTTCAATCGTAATTTTCTTCCACATAACACGTATTGCTGAACCAGAAGTGTTAATGCTAATCATAACCATTTTTAAGATTAATTTCCCAACGATGCCATGGATTGAGAATTGTGATCTAAGGTTCTGTTGAAGCCGATGAAGGTTACATTGCTGTTTATTTGAGTGAAGACTAATTAGGTGTCATTTGATGTCGCTCAAATCCAGTAAGAAATGTAGGTCAAGTGCCACTCACTTAAACTCAAATGCTCAGACGACACTAACTGTGTGACAAACTTCCCTTCTAAATAAAATAAACTCCGTAGAATTTACTTTTTCACCGGAGTATCCATCTGAAACCAAGGATTTTGATCATGAAATCCAACCCACTTGTAAAGTTCGAACCATGAAATGCCTCCTATGAAATCTGACAATGAAGCATTTATCCTTCTTTAATTAAAACGAATTCAAGTTCCATTCAACGAAATGTTCTTTGCGTGCGTAAATGATAAATTGCTAGCGAGTCAAAAACTCTCCTGAAACCGCAAAGTAATAGGTTTTATATTATTATAATATAATGTGCTTTTAAATGTTTTTGACTCTTGTCAGCATTTCTCCTAATAACTCTTATAGTTTGAGCGTATATTCCCTCTCCCTGTCCGAATTCCAGCGATTACCCGTTCTTCTGTAAATGGGTTTTCGGGGTTCGCAGGAAGTCTTCAACTAATGGATTCGAATGGCTAGGATAGTGGTTCAGATTGAGAATTTATGGTTCATTAAAGAGGAAATGGAGTGATCCGCCTGTTTGCGTATTTCTTTTGATTTCCTTAACTGAACCCTGAGATCTCAATATTCCTGAAATGATGCCTTATGAGATTAGAATCTTGGGAATCGTAAGTTCCGTAGTCTGAATGACAAAGATTCCCCAGAGAGACAATTCCAAGTTCAGAACTACGAATCTCAATTCAAATAAGATGGAGAGTTTAGGACCTGAATGCATCTCACTGACTGTGAATCCTTGGTCTGTACCGTTTTAGGGCCTCGTTCCGAGAATAACCTTTGCCTTCATGTGCATTCCTTCTCAATGAGTTATCATGTGAGTGGTCTGAGTGGCCTTAGTTTATTTCATTGGTCATAAGAGCATTTCAACTTTCAAAAGCAAATCCTCTTGGGGCTCCTGCTGGATTTCTGAGTCCCTGCTAAGCCTATTTTGGTTCCTAGGGTCCAAAGGCCACCACCATTGCTTTTTGTGAGTAGCCTTCGAAGGAAATGGCAGCGGAAATTTTGATGATTTTGTGGTTTTTTACGAATTCCGTTGAAATGATTATGGTTTTATTAAATTTAGGCGACCTGGAAGTGCAGGAAGATGCCGAGTGTGTGTAAAGGCCATGAAGCCAGATGAGTACTCCAAGGAGTGTACGGAATGTGGACTGAAAGTGTGCGATGACTGTGCTTCCTACTCCCATAATGCCGACGGAAATGAGGTACGTTCTTATAAATATCGAATTTTTCATCTTCTTCTTTCACCGTCTTAGGAGATTGAAGGAGATTATATTCCCGTTTTCTATCATCCTCTCCGCCTAATACCCCGGCCATATCCACTCATGTCCCCACTTTCATCCTATTTCTCACAAATTCAAGGCTCGTGGAAATATGATATTTCATTTCGTTCTCAACCTATCTCTCTCTCAGATCTCCGAATTCAAAATGGGACGACCAAACTTCCTATATAATGTATGAGAGCTACCATAGACGGCCATGAAATCTATTTCTACTTATATTCCCCTTTAATTCGAGGCGAGGTACGTTTGTCCTTGACATCCACTTTGAGTTCATGCCTCCTTCTCGTCTTCGGAATAGAACCGTCGTCTTTCATCCTCAATTTATCATCGACATCTTTTCAGCATTTCTAGATGTCTTTTAAAAACTTTAAACTTCGTATTTTGCCCTGAAAATGTGATTTTACGAAAATCGCGAATATTTAGAAGCATTTCTTTCAAAATTCGTAAATCATTGCATGAATTCTATTACATAAGAAGGCCTTGTACTTCTTTCACAAAAAACATAGTTCTGTTCACTTGAAGTCCTATATACAATTGCACTAGCTTCCTGTCAAAATGTGTGTCAGCGGAACGTCAAAATAGCAAGCGTAATGCACACCCGGAAAGATAATTCGACATATTTCGGCTTTCATTTCACATTCCACTGCTTTGTCAGGGACATGGGGACCATAACCGCAAAATAAAAGTATCAAGTCGAGTACGACAAGAATGGAATACTTACTGCGACTGTATCATTCGATCTCCATATTCTTTCTGCTACAAAATACTAAGGAATCCATCAACAAATTGGATGTTCAGTGGCCGTATGACATTTCCACAACCGGGATCTTAATATTTTGCTGCGAACTAGAACTGGATGAAAATGTTAATACTGTATGCATCCTCCTACGCCTCCATCTCTGTAAATGAGGCATACGAATATTTGTGAAAAAAGCGTGCAGATGTTGAGGCAGAGAAAGTACACGATGTTAAAAGATGGAAGATTTCATACGGTTTTAAATATATAGAAGGCCGTTTGGTTTGATGTTGTATTTGAAACGTATATATATAAAAGTATGTCTGGAAGCAGTGTATAGTAGAGCTGGATGGAATAGACCACTTTAGCTACTTCTCAAGTGGCAGTAGCAATATGTTACAAAATGCTATTTCCAGGTTCCACAAACCCGGTGAAAAGGGAAGGAGAGGAAAAGATGGACTTTCACTCAAATGTGAAAGTCTGTTTCCAGCGCTTTTCTCTTTATTGCCAATTTCTTGTGATGAATATTGCTGAAATATCATCTCTGGATTGCTTTGAACAAGTCACCTAAATTCGATTTCCTTAGACTCAATTTATTACTTCGTTAAAAGGACACTATATCTTCGGGGTTATTATAGAACTTCTTTTTTCTTCGAGAAAGTGTAGGTTGCAATGATTACTTGTGAGAAGTAGGCCCATTTCAAATGGAAATAGCGCATGGATTTTATTGAGTTTTAGTTACGTTCGGTTACATAATAATTTAGATATCTTTGAAAATGGCTATTCGTTTTGTTCTTTCATGTTCCATGTACTCTATTTCTGGATTCCTCAGCTATTTACCTTAATGCCTTTTAATTTCCTTCAGAATTGTTTAATTTTAGATTTTCGAATTTATAAACAAAAATGGCGAATAAAAAACAGTTATTTTTTAATTTTCAATGACGGACACATTTATGATGCTGTGCAAGTATCCTGATTGTTTGTTTTGTCTCGAAAACGTTTGTATTACACAAAGCCAAAAATTACATGGAAAAATGTCTGAGGAATCGCGGATGGATTAACAGATACAGGTGCAATTCAAAAAATACGTTGGCATATAAAAATAAGTTCTCCTGAAAAATAAAGAACCGGTGACACGTGTTTCAAAAATCGGGTTGCGTGACTCCTTAATTACTTCATTTTGTGATCATGACAGGCTGGATCTATACTAGGAAAACTTTCACGAGTTTGACGTCGACATCGGCACGCTGTCAAAGTTTTGCGAATCCTTGTAAGATAAATTGACAACTAGAAATTCTTGATTTCTACAGTTTGACGTTTTACTAATCAACTGTAATGAATATTATTAGGTAACGAGAATAAATACGAGGCATTCATAACATTGCATTTGTTTTCATAGTATTAAAGCACCATGTAATCTCTCGATCCAGGACTCTATACTTAGCTCCTGCTTTAGCTGTGGACCTTGCCTTGCCAGCTTCTTTCTAACCCACAAGAAGTCAAGAATAACTTCAGGCCTCTTCCTTGCTGCAAACTCGTGTGTATGTGTGTCTATAGTGACTGCTAGTAGTATGGCTTTCAGAATTTGATTGAAAGCTAACAAGAACATCTCCATGACTTGGTCGACTAACTTTACGAAAACAAACTTATCACGCTCTGTATATCGCCCTAATCTCTCCCAGGCTCTGGAAATTCCCAGACATTTTGATGAAGGCTACCGACTGCTGAAAATGCATATAGTGCAGACGCGGAATCAACAGTAGAAAGTAGTGAGTTCCAAGACGGTGGAAGACTAACAGGATTGTATTGATATATATACTACTGGCTCTGCGAAGTGGTTTAAATAGGCAATAATAGAATCTAGACGTCGGTCGTGTGAAGTTCCCCACAATAAATGAATAGTGAGTGAAAGATGACTCAATTTAAACCTGGAAACTTCTAACTCAACTTTCCTACTTTCCATTACCCTTGAGTCCTCTTAACCAACTTCCAGATCGGTTTCCTTCCCGTGAAACTTCGCCGAGGAAAATTTCCTTCCCCTCGAGATACTTTAACTTCGAAAATTGCTCTCAAAAAATTATTTAAAGCAGTCCATGAAGGCATGTGAAGTAAAACACAAATTCGTATTTGGATATCAATTCTTATTTGTCTTAGAAATGTATCCACAATGATGATTTACAATTAGGATATTTTAACAGAGAATGTGACAAATGAAAATAAACTTAGAAGGTTAACCGGATTAGTTCGGAAGTAATGAGCGAAACAGATCAATTTATTATTTATTTAAAAAATGCTTGAGGTCATGAGACAATTCAAGATTGAGGTTTGTGTGGGAATTTTGATGAATACTTGATACAGGCCGTAATAAGTGATTTGTCTTTAAAGGAAACATTTTCAGAGAATAATGCTGCATACAATTTTAAATTACAAATTGAAAAATGAACTCGTAAAGCATGTAAATCAGCCTTATTATATTTTTGGAAAATCAACGCAAATATAATTAAAACACCACCGTTGGCAGCTAAATTTTTTACATCTTCCCTAGCATCCCTTCATATGCTCTCAGAATACAAATTAGTACAGAAATGGGCAGCTCAGCAACTCCAGTCTATGAAATGCATGATTTGCACTCTCGAAACGATTCTCACATTGAATTAAATTTATCATCGCCTTGCACCTTAAAGCAGCCGGAATGGATATTTATATGCAGTGCTTCCAGACCATTAGTAGACGCTCTCAGCATACTAATCATGAGAGACATGTCTTTAAGTGTGCAATTAAAGTTAAGTTTCCGAAAAAATACACAGAAGGAGGGCGGAGGAGGGCATTAAACATAGAGACTGGGTTATTGGAAAGAACTTGACTGGAAAAGAAAGTCAAGATCAGCGGTTATGGACTTATGGAGTGGGCCACCCGAGCTTCCAAAAACCTCATACGATATCCCGAAAGTGAGGAATGGCATGCTGAAAGTTTGATGTTGAGTTTATACTAATATCATTCCATTAATACGGTTTTCCGGTAATTGCTTCTAAAATACCCTCCTTTACTTCTACTCTGCGTTTCTTTTTCAAGACGAAAGTCAATCCCGTTTTTGTGGTTATTGAAACCCGTCTGGAAGATAAGGTCAAGATTGATTAAGAATGTAAAGTAGTGGTGTTGAGTCCTTTCCTGCGTTTCCATGAAGTTTGCCCTCCCATCAAGTCTCCACGTACCTTAAGGAGTGGAGTTTTAGCTTAACTTTCTTTGGGAAGGAAAGTACATATTAGATTCCAACACGGGTGATCGATCATGGAGCAGACAGATGCTTCCCTTCCTTCCTAAGCTACATTTTTGCATATTATAAATAAACATTATAGTCTTCGTAGTTTTTTGCTTAGCCGCATGTTTTCTTTTGGTTTGACTTTTCACCAACGCCCATGCTAACAGGTTTTTGGGGTTCTTATTAAAAAAAAGTCCCGTCACAGGGGGTCAATTAAGTACATCGTATTCATGTACAATTTGAATGTAGATCAGTATCATAATAAGCAAAATTTTGTGGACAAATTGGAACAAACTATTGCCGTATCGTTCGAATAATTGATACTGGAACCATGCATCATTAAAATATCAATGCAAGCTGGAATTCTGACAAATCTAAATCTTGGAATAGCTCGACAACATAAGCATGTGGTCTGAAATAGAAAATGCTGTTAAATAACCTCCCATTGTAAATCTATCACGAATGAAGTTTAGAACTAGGTGATGATATTGTTCATCAAAAATTGACACTATTTTTAAACACTATGCAACAGAATTAAGGTTATCTGATCTGCGAATGGGTTTCACAAAAAAGAACAACTATCGTTAGAATCCGATGGCTAAATATTTTGGCTCATATCATGAAATAAAGTATCATTCCAATATTTCCAATACCCAATAAAAAATATAGAAACGCAGAGTCTTGACGTCCAAACGTCAAATATTTATATCAGATATTGAAATCAAAGCTATTGTTGAATCCCTAGACTTTAGAGCTTTGCGCAGAAACAAATGTTGCAAACCCAGGTTGAAGTCGTTGAAGATAAAATGGGAAGGAAATTGAGGTGAGATGGATGACATTGTTGACATTACTCAGAAGTTAGTCCTATTGGGATGCAAAACGCGAAGAAAGTTGGGCCTGGTAACCCATGATGAAATATGATGACAGTTCGCTCGGAACTCTGCCACCATTTATTAAAAAAACTAGCCCACACGGTGAACCGAGTCCGCAGATTATATATCATGAATGGGCAAAATATTCGGCAGGGTGTTAACTTTGGTTGGACTTTCTCTACCGCCGGAGATTGTTTGAGTTTAAGCGAAATAGCATGCCAATCCACAAAAACTGACAGTTGTCGACAGACGACAACCATGCAGAATATAGATAGAATTCCCAGTAAATATATAGCGGTTGTGGAAATGAATACAAAAATTGACGAATGTTTCCAACAACTTCCCAAGCCACGATTTATATCCAGAATAATAAGTAGCATTGCCAACCGATCTCTGATTCCCGCTTCCTGGAACATGGTATTTATTTCTGGTGAATATGACGATCATATTCGGCACTTTCATTTTCAGAAACAGTGAAAGGTCATACACAAAGTCATAAAATGACCACAAATCGTAGTACGTCTATTTATACTGCAGGGAAAGGGGATTCAATTTCCCGAAAGTGTACTGCCATGCTCGTGTGTTTGATGTGTGGCTTCAAAGCAAAAATTGATTGCTACTGCAGTTGATGGAAGGAAATGTGAATATTCGACCCCATCTCTTTTGTTGTAGTTTATCATGACCACAAATGATCCGTCTCTTTTGTTTGACCGTCAAGAACTTTCCATCCCAACTCGATAATATCTCTGCGATGAACAGACTAATTCCCGATATGCATTTCCCCTGTTTTCTAATGGTCCCTTCGCATTTGTCTTCTTTTGACAGATTGCCAACTCGTTTATTTGCTAATAACTCCATCCTGCTTACATTGGGAGGCCAATAAAGTTCAACGGCTAGTTTTGCAGATGTACTTGCTCTACGTATGGAAAATATTATGTTCTGGACCCCACTCAAGTCCAGAGACATAAACAACAGTGTAAAAGCATAAACTAAATTACGTCCTTTATGTGGAATTCGTCAGAGCAGATGGAAAACACAGGAGGCTTCTGTTTCAGAGAAAGTTGCGGAGAAAAAAAATCGGCTAGGCGGAATATAAGTCTTTAGGAAGTTAAAATTATGACTCCCATCTCGATCCAAACTTCCCTTCCAATCTCACGGCAGGAAAATATAATCTCTTTGCCTTGTCAAGAGCAGAAGGAAGGCGAAAATTGGGGGTCAGAACGGTTCCTTTCCGCATTTTTATAGCCTAGTGAAGGAACACGGACAAGGTGGAAAGTCTACCTGACTTTCTCACTTCACTGACGTGCAACCAACCCATAAATGAAAGCTATGATTATTCAGTGCTTTTCATATACTTTCCAGCACGTGCTGCGTTTCCTATCTTGCTCCTAGCTTCGCGCTGGATTATGGCGTGAACTTAACTATGTTGACTACTATATTTTATTTGGCAGCAGCTCGTAAACTACAGTCTCGTAATAAATGTATTGCAACGTAAAAGCGGAATTTCTCTGCCTCTTGTAAATACCTGTCTGAAGATATTATGTAGTTTAATCTTGTCTGGAGACTGATATCTGTAGCTATAGACGTTATAGTTGCCTACCTCGGTTACATTCCATTGCTAACTATGCAAAATTAGCGTGCTATGATGTTTAAAAAGTTGGGAGATCTGGCACATTTGAAGAATTCAATGAGGAAATTCTCAATTTTAATAAATCCATTAATTACTTCTGTGCATGCGTTTCAAGCAGATTTGTTGTTAAAAGTCCGCAATGTTAAGGGGGTGGTTTCATTTTTTTATTGTAATATCTAATAAGTAATAAGACTTCTACTATATAGAAACTGTTTCACTGCCTCACAGTTTGAGATGACTTTTTTAAACCGGCGAAATCGTGTTGAATGTCTACAAGTTACTGGAATTTCAATTCATATTCGAACGTCAAGGGGTGATTATGCATTGGCTGTCGAATTACTGAAACAATTTCAATTTTTTACGGAAACAGTAATGCTAAAAATGAAAACATGAACGACAATCCATGTGCACGGACTGTTCTCGTGATCTTCGTGATTAAATCATCCCCTGAAAGACAGAAATTAGAAATATGGAAATAAGCTAGGTTTCAATTAATTACTCTCTACGGCAGACATTGCATAGGTCCATAGAGTTATTTAAATTCCTTGTCCTTCACTAAATCCAAATTCACACTGCCTTCACAAATTTCTCCCGTTCGTCCTACCTTCGCAACCCTTTCTTCGGCTCAGATTTGGATGGGATCTCGATCCTGTGCTGGCTTAGCCTTGCTAATTCCATTCCATTTTGCGGGCATGAGCGAGTTCTCATTAAAATGAAACTGAACTTGTGGTTTCCAGAGAATAAACTTTCGCTTTGAGGCATGGATACTTTTGAAAACTATTTGAAGAGATTCGTCTATATTCCTTGATATTGCAGTATCTAACTTTGAAAGCCCAATGCTGAGGTATACAAAGTAATATTCCCTTTCAAATCCCTCTTCTTCTGTTTCTACTCCTTGAGAATTTGAATGACTTTCCGCAACGTTTTCCACTTTCCATTACCTGCATCTAAAGTTTATATGTTTATTAAGGGCAATCATTAGGGCCTAATTTATTGAGGATTACACTTTATCCTTAATAAGTGCTAAGAATAGTGCCTCTTTGACACTAAAAACGAAGGACATAACATGTTCTAGTTTTAGAAGAGCAGCGGTAGCATTAAATAGCCGCTTTTATGCGGCTTAAAGTATGATGTAACAACTACACTTGCAATTGCATTCCATTTAAGTAAATTTTCTGAGGGATTTTAACTGCTTTATTAGTTTTAATAGAACAAGGAACACAGCAGGGACCCCGTAACTTACTCAAGTTTCCAATATTTGAATCAACTTTGCATTTATGAAAGTGACGTAAACGGGAAGGACAGCCACAGGTATAAAACCGGAATCAGCAGAAATGCAAAGTTGTTCTAAGCATATCCGTATTTGCGAAGATGCCCTTGATCTATTTGGAGTTGTACCGGTTCCGGAACAATCCCATTTACGTATTTTATCCACCTGTTCTGCTGTTCTGTTTCATCTATCTCTGAGAAGAGAGGGAATTCATCGATATAGATTCGAATTTATGGTCTGGAGTACATGGAATATTGACCCATCCTTCCCCGTTCCAAATATAATCCTTCAAAGCGTGGATGTTGAGGATTATTTCCTATTCAAATCTCATTGCGCCTGGGGATTATTTCGAGGTCTTTCTATCTAAATTACAAAGCCTTGCCTGTTCTATTGATTCCATACACTTTGAAACTCTTTTGAATCCACTAGTGAATACTATCTCTTCATGACTATGAACCCCAAAATGTTTCATTACGATAGGAACAAAAGTTTTGCTTCAGTTTCTGAGCAAGCCTTTTAATTCCGTCTATAAAAATAGGAGTCAGCCAAGGGAACTCCTTGTGCCTCTGGAACTTCTTCTTAAAAGCGTCGGCGACCGCGTATCGCATCACGTAAGCCCGTACTTATCAACATGGACTAATGGCTAGCAACGGTCTTCCTTTAGATATTCAGTGTATAGAGTATCGGATCGATCAAGGCCTCGAGCTGTTCTTGGATTCTGTAGTAGTCCTTTATGATAACATAAGCTAGTTGTTACGCAAGCTGGATAATTAGAAATTCTGAAATGAGCGTGTTTATGCATACATTTTGTACTCTATTATGAACTGAAACTTTGCTTCCAGCAACAGCCAGCCGCTGCAAAGTTGTGGATGTTTATAATTCCATCTGAAATTATGTGTGCATTACCGTGCATAAAAGGTTCGAAATTGGGAAATGTATCCAACCCATTAATCGGAATATTGAGCAAAGGAGAGAGCTTTGGGTACAATGCAGTAGCAAATGCTGTTATTGATAAAATGGAGTTTCAACAACCTTATTAGCTCCGAGTAACCATTTCGTAAATATGCTTAATTTTGCAATTTTTAGCCATTTAATAATTCATACAGAGAAAACGACTGAAAGTGTGGGAAATACCTCTCTTCGTTTTGTTTTTTGAGTCATGTCATAGATGCATAGAAGCCGAATAAAATTTATAATTTTGCCGGAGGTGGAAGGTATTTCTCATTCTATTTTGAGTTAGTTTAAAATAATTTATCGCAAAGACAAAGAGCCAACGTTCTGTCGCGCGTGCGAGCTGAAGTCTTACATTGCATATATTGTAAATATGTGTAACATTGACTTTAATAAATTATTGTTCTTGTTTTAACCAATAGACTTAGAAATAGATAAAAAAAACCTTTAAAATTGTTGTAGAAATTTATAAGATCAAGATTACAAATTTATAATATTTATTATGTTTTTGATTCCATAACTTTTTAATTACGTTGATCTGGATTTACATTCTAAGCCGAGAAATGAGGAAAGTTTCGTGGGAACTGTGCATGTGGGTAGATTTATTCATGTCAAATAATTTCATTTTTATACCGAACTCCATTACCTTAAAACTTTCAACGTTGCGACTTATTGCGTTCATACTTTTTATGAAAAACTCTATGACCATTGTTGGTAACCCAGACTATTTTGGCAATAAAATACTAATTTTTTCCGGTTTTAAGTGTCCCCATAAAAAGGATGCTTATAGTACTGTAATTTCAATATCCGCAATCTTCAACTTCAGAAGTTTATGTATAAACCTTACCATAAATCCCTTTATGCATATCTGACGCTTCTCAACTGAATTATCTTTTATTTAATAAAACCGGATCTTACAAGTATCCCTATACTTATTAATACCAACTCCGAGTTTGTACCTCCAATCCAAGGTTGCTTCCGATTATCAGCACTATCAGCAGTTGTATTGAGTCTTGAGTCTTGTGGATTTGATTTCTCCTTGCTGCTGAAAGGAAGGAAGATGGAACAATAAAGTAAAGGTACAAAGGGTAAGATATTTCTTTAGAGAGTTGAGAAATCATCAAACACCTGGGATTTGGAAAAGAGAGATCTGTGCGAGATGAAAGTGGAGATGAAGTTGGTTCGGTTGGTAGTTGGTGCATATGGTTGGGATCGGTGGTGGGAGGACTGAGGGATATTTATTGGTGAAAGGGGCAATGGGAATGAATGGCGGTGGTGGATGAGTATAACGAGTCTCTCCGTCCCTGGGGTGACTTGTTCTGTTCCTCCTCAGCTTTCTCCAAAACCAACCTCACTTTCACTCTGCCCATATTATTATTATTACTCACCTCCGCACCTTTTAGACCACCTTTATTACCCCAATGCAATCCCAGTCCTCTCCTCTTACTTTTACCAAGTTACTTATCAGGAGCAAGGAGTCTGCACTTATTCCAAGTCGTGGACAACGCGGCAGGAGGATCTTAGCATCCTTAGCATTTAAGGCCAGGAGCCGCTCCTGACTTACGTTCCCTGCACAGAGTAGATAAAGCACAAAAGCCTGGCTGCCAGCACGTACTTTTTAGGTAGACTTCCTTATTATTGGCCTGTATGAATCCAAGCATAATCGAGAATAAGGACTGTGTATTAGTTATATATATGTATGTTGTAGCCGAGTCACAAGTTGGTGTTGGTGGTGGTGGTGAATTGGTGATGATGGTAGCGGTGTTGAATACTGAAGAAAGTTCTACTTTCCTCAGGCGAAACTTATTCCGAACAACTTTAAGTTAATAATACCTTGATGCTCTCTCCTACAAGTCCCAAATGCTCTGATTCTTCTGCTCCCTTGGCCAGTTCTTCTCTCGTAAGAGTAAAGTTAGTCTAAGGAATTGTAAGCCCTTCTGAAAGATTTATGATATTTTCTCTATCCGCTTACAAGTATATAGGTATGAGAGAATGGGTATTTGGGACTGGATGGGGGAACCTGATGGATGAATTCTTCTCAACTTATTAGAGATGAATGAATTCATCAAATTCCAGCCCACAGGTGCGACTGAACACATTGGAATCCAAGGCTAGAGCTGGCATTCAACAGTTTGCAGAATTGTATATATGTTTGTGTCAATTGTCAACTGATTGTGAGAAATCGAGCATTAATATCATAATGGGAGGCCTTTTGTTGGATTGGAATTGTGGATGTCTACTACGGCATGCATGTCTCTGCTCTGATAAAGACTGATATTGACTATTTGTGAATAATGACTTCGTAAATGGATGTGATCAATATTTAGTTCTTTTACACGACATAGGAATGGGAGTGAGATTCATGCTGAGGTTTAGCTTTCAGTAAGTCTCACGGGTCTTGGCTATATTATCGTGGTTTTCCGTTTAAGTTTTAGAACCAAAGAATATTGTAGATCAATATCACGTATATGCATGTATTGAGAAATGGATAACTTGATTTCGATAAAGCTGCAATTTGACCTCGTTTTATGAATCAATAATTAACTACACTAATACCCTTTTGTGATATTAGTATTGATGGAAAGAATATTAATTTCAAATTACAAATTAATGACAATATTCTAATTTCGCTTGGTAATTACTTTTTATCAATCCTGAATTTATGAAAATACAGTCTTAAAAGGCATGGAAATGCAAATAGCTGAAGTTGTAAAGGCAAAATATTTTTCTTTCAAATCAAGCATATTCTAAATCCGTTTCCCAGAAATGGCTTTCTAATTTAATGCACTGCCTTACAGTTCGTGATCCGAAATTCAATACACAACAGTTACTAGATCTGTCGACTCTACACACGGAATTTATTAACTCGTCTTTCGGAAAAGAACCTATAAGTGAACTAATTCTATAGATTTGAGGCGAGGCATTCAGGACAAGACTGATTGTATGTTGCAAAGGGAGGTGATGACGCATAGGAAACAAATTCATTCATAGACTCAAAATTTAGCCACTTATGCAAGGCTCAGTAAGTTTTGCTTGGTCTGGAATGATAATCATTTTGAGGTTGTCTCTTTACCATAAACTCTCAATGCATCGTTGATAGCATCGCTAGAACTAACGGAATTTCTGAAGTTCCCAACTCCTTTAAGCGGTTTACTTTCACCTTCCAAATTTTTTCGATACCTACTAGGCTCACACCACTTACAGTTTTAAGGGTTTCATTGTTTTCGGAGTATTTATGCATTCTTCTATGTATCATTAGAAGAATGGCGTTCAAAATCGATAGTTCTTGAATAAGTAAATATAAATTTTTCCATTATTTTTGTTAGTTGCCCTTGTCAAATCGTCTTTGGCATGGAATTGAAATACAAGTTGTTTTCAGAATCAGCTAATCAGTAGGCTCTTTTATATTATTATTTTATTACAAATATAATTAACATAGTTTCCAACAATATATTTTATTAAATCGACGTGGCGGCTCAACATCGAGAACATTCATTTCACGGCCAAGTATATGTTGATAAGGCGGAACAATTTTTATGCTATTTCAAACTCTAAATTCCATCCCTTTCCAAGTGCTAATGTAATACGACTGAAATGCTGTAATTGAGAGAAGAGTCTAGATCCTCTCTAAGTATGATGTACGATGTACATGCACCAAGCATTATAATTTCCCTTTCCAACATATAGTCTAAATATAGAAAATAAAATTCTAGCCGTTGTAAGAAAGTCAGGAACTTCAAAGAATAATTTTTATTCCGTATGGAATTCTCCTTCACGTTCCCAACCCGCAGATCCCGCAGTATCAGCCACAAGGAACATGGGCCCTGATTAGAAATTCATGATGCAAAATCCCGACAAATAAAACCAATGCGGGCAAGTCCCATCTCTATCTGTGACCAAATTAGATTCCCTCCCTCACTCATACAAGCCATCATGTAGAGGAGGACAGAACAGACAGTCCTGTCATCCACAGTCGGAGAAAGTCCTCCGTCCCAGTCAGTTCCGACTTGTCAAGTAATCGAATCATCGATCCCTACACTCGTCCAGCAACAGAGGAAGAGAGATGAAAGGAAGGCCTCTATTTCTGTCTGGAATTCACAAATTACTGTTTCAATATACACATTGAGTTAATTATATAAATTTATTTACCCTCAATTCACTGAAGCATTTTCAGAGGCTTAAATCCGATGTATAGGAACTTAATTCAAGGTTGAAGGGTTGGAGTTTGGTTAGCTCTGAGGTCCAGTAATATTAGTTCCGCTTAAGTAAACCCGAATTCCAGTCCATTTCACGGAAATTTTGAAGAAATTTTCCACAGTTAACGCGGTCTATATAGTCATACAAAGTGGAATGGGAGCTATAGAATAGACGTGGAAGTTTAGTAAAGTCCTAGTTCGACTTGTTTACCCAAAAGACTTGATGATTCCTCCAAGGCAGATGAGTTGGATTGCATTGCAGGAGGGCTTTTAATTTAGTATATTTATGACATTTTGTCCTGTAATATTCCAGGAAATTGCTTTGGAATTAATTAGCCTCCATATATTTAGGGTCCTCTGCGGAGGAGTTATATGAAGTGGTTAGATGGTATTTCATACTTCATTTCTAAAATGAAGTAGTCAAGATCAGAGGAAACCTCGAGGCCATCGTCTTCATCATCTAATATATTTGAAACTGAAACAGTCTCTTCCCCTCCGCTAACCTTTACTATGTGTGAATTCTCCTTTTGTTCATATTTCACATTCTACTCTACTTTCTCCGCTCCCAGCTTTGACGGAGGAGAAATATTTTTAGACTCCGACAAAAAGCGTCGACGAAGCGAGTTTCATGAATAAAAAGTGATCTTCAATTTGTTCTTGGAAACTTGGGACGGTACTGCCTCCCTTTTGTCACTTTCTCCTTCCAGGCAGGTTGCTCAGTCTCCGGTAGTTAGAGCCGTTAGAGGAGGGGAAAATTGTGCGTTTTGGGTACTTTAAATATGCTTTGTAGCCCATAAGGGTGAACTAATGTTTAAATCAGACCAGAACTGGCAAGTCCAAAGCCTTGCCTATAATTAAATTAATAATATTATATATTTAAGATCGAATGGATTCATGCACTGGATTTTAAATCACATCTTGAATTGTACCTTCACGTTTGATTTTAGTTGCTTACTTGAGTTGAAAAACAGCTGCGTTTCATCTTTCGTGAATGGAACCTTGACATTAATGAGGAATAAGGAAGTGAATTTGTCTCAAAGACTTTCATCAAAATGAGCTGACAAAGCAAGGCTTGTAATTAGTTCGAAAGTAAAGATGGAGATTTTGGGTTGCAGCTCCAAATCCCAAGTCGTGTTATCAGAACATCATTCTAAAACGAACTCCTATTTGAAAATTCTGGAGCATATACTATTGACTTGACTGCTTTCCATATCTTTGCTTATTTGCTGAATTCCCTTCCGGACCATTCTCTGTGGCAATTCATCCGTGATAGTTCGGAACGAAAGAGAGCAATAGATGAACTGAAAAGTGAAATGCGAAATTGTACTTCTTTTCGTCCTTGGACTTCCCTGAAAATATGAGCAAAAAATAATATATTATGAGTTGAACACAAACATGATATTCTAGGAACAAGGGTTAAGATATTATTTGTTTAGGTGCATTATTAAAAAAAACATATCAAACATCTCGAGTAGACAGGGCTTTGTATATGTAGTTAAACCTTTATTGCATATATATTTCCTTTGAAGTCGAGGAGAATAGTTTGCTATGATCTCGGATAAGTTGAAATTGGATTATCTGAGTTGGGTGGAGAGCCAGAAAGACTGAGCATTTGGAATTGAGTAAACATTCTCAGGATTTTATCTCAGGTTCTTTAACTTGCTTCCGAATTATAAAAATGTATCAGCCTCTTTAACTTGATTCCTAATTATTATGAAAGTGGGAGATCTGGACCACATAAATCATTTTATTTTAGTATGCAAGAGTTGATGTTGAACTCTCTGGCAAATGTATTCGTACTACCAATTATTCTTTGCAGAAGAGTAATATGAACTGCTGTTGAAGAATGGACATTCCCGGAGATCAAGTATATAGCTAGCTATATGGCGTTAATGAAAGCTCATTTCATCTGGTATTTGCTTTTCATTGCTCGCTAAGTGTGATGGACTAATGAGTAATTATGTGTTAACTTTCCATCGAAATTCATGAACGCACGAGGTAGCTGAGGTTTTGTGTGAAGCTCCATGATGTTTTTTACAGAAACACTTTCTGCATGTTAATCAAAGCTATGATTCAGCTAGTGGTTAGAATTATTTCTAATTGATCAATGATTCTGTAATTGATGAATTTCACGGTTAAACTGATCGGATTAGGTGCGGTAATTAAGCAAATTGTAATATTGACTCAATTAAGTCAACAGTCCTATTTTCCGTAATACTGCTGAAAATGTGAAATGGAGAGGATTGGATATTGAAAAACTATTTACAGCCGAAATCGTGGAACAAATTAATCCTTCAAAATCAGATAAAGACGTTAAAAAGAGTTTTCAGAATTGCGGAATATCCTCCCCCCCCATATGTACCCCTCTCTTCTGAATCAGAGTGGGTTTAATAACAGCTCCTAGCCGCCTCTTAAAATATTGATCATGTTGAAAATAATCATGTCTATATTTTACAAGTATTTACGTATCTCTTCCAGATATCCTGGCGTTGCAGTGTTTGTCGGCGGCGCGGAGTAGCGATCATCGCCCGACGTGTTCAACCAGGGATAGAAGATAGTGAAGTTTTAGAAGGGTTAGGATGTGAAACAACGATTCGAAAGTCGCCTGATTGCCGTCGCTTGACAGCCGGTAGCAGGGCCGACTCTGAGACTGAAGTCCTCCTCTTAGCTCCCAAGCCATCCGATGTCCGCCGCCATTCCGACGTCCCTCTCCGAGACATAGCCAAATTCCAAGCCCAAGTCATCTCCGCCGCAGCCTCCCAGACTAATCTAGGCCTCTCGGTTTCAATGCCAAGTGAGAAGGCCAAAAGTAGCACAGATATAATGAAGAAAGATAGAGACAAGGACTCGTCGGGCCCTGGTATTAGTGGGGGAGGTATTAGTATTAGTGTCAGTGTGACGACCCCTTCGTCCGGGAAACAGAGTAGCAATCCGGACAAGCATTCAAACAACAAGGATAAATCCAAACCTCCTAACCCCAAGACAGGGGCGATGAAGAGGCAGAGGTCATACGAGAGGGGGGCGAGTGAGGGGGCCCTCAACTTGCCAGCCAATGCCCGTAACCGCCGGGCTTCCTGTGATATGAGAGCTATTGACTCTAGTTCTATTCTGAACAATAATAATATTCAATCTAGTAGTAGTGCTACTGATAAAGGTGGAGGTGTTAGTGGAGCCACTACTCCAACGGGGTTATCTGAAAAAGACCTCCAACACCTCCAAAAAACACATCAGCAATACATCCAACAGCAGCAGCAACAACAACAGCAACACTCACAACAACATCCGGCACACCCCCAACACCCACAGCAACAGAATCAACATCACCCCCACCAACAGAACCCGGCACATCATCACCAGCAGCAGTCCCAGCAGCAGAGTCCTCAGCAACAGCACCACGAGCGGGGGAAAGTTCCATCCGACTTGGCCATTTCTGGTGACACACGGCGGAGATCAGTACAAATGTAATCCCAAATGACCATTTTCATTTACATCTGAGTTGCTTATACTTCTATTACAGCTTTTCTAGGGCTCAGGAGTTAGGTATAGTGTGTGGGTCGTGGGTAGGTAGGCGACACACGGGGAAAGTTAGCATCGTGCCAGTCCATGGGCATATAGCCCTAATCCACTTTCTCTCTTGCTTTCCCAGTTATTATCCCCTCCTTGTGTCTATTGCATCCCATTCCGGGCATTATCTTTACGATATTGTATCACTTCCTGACCCCCGAATCTATTTCTCCTCATTATCCCTGTCATTGTTGCTTTCTTTTTACACAGGCCGGAATCATGCATAAGTTAGGCCGGCTTTGGAGTTTTTCGGAAACGTCAGCTACTTTAGACTTACTGACTCCCCGAAGATTACTCTATTCATTTTCATTTTAATCTTTTAAGCCTCCCCTTCCTGTTTCCTGAATAATTGAATTGTTTACCCTTCACATCATTATGCAAGGTTGCATAAAAGTTCAGCCTCTCGGATTTATTTGATCCCGTATCCCTCTAATCCTACCTGCGAATTTGACTTTGTACTGCTCGGATTTATCAAAATTAAAATTGCATAGCTGTACTGGGTCTGTCTAGTTTTGCTATATCTATTTAGTCCCTGATTTAAGACAATATATTTACAACTCCACCTTGAGTTTCACTTTACGAAAAAGGTTTTCCTAGCCTCAAAATCTTAAAATAATAGAGCAAAAGTACTGTATCTATGAACACACGTGTGTTTGATCATGATTGACGCATTTAATTGTAGATTTTCAATGTTGAGTTGAGCACGTTTGCGGATGGACTGCTAGATAGGTCCTTTCTATAGTGACGTATCATGGATTGGCAAAAGCCTGAATGGGGTTTGGATTTAGATTGAGAGAGCTGCATGTCTGTAAACTGGATTTGTCTGGTGCCTAAATGCTTGTTAAAGACGTCAATGATACTCTCTTGTCGTTCATGTCAAACCTGCCATACACTTTCTCAGCTCATTGACTTACTAACTGCTGAACTTGCTTTTCATGACTTGTCCCACTTTCCGAAAGTCTCAAATGGTGAGCAGAGCTTTCTCCGACTCTTGACACCAAGATCTTTATATAGGGTGTATACAGTTTATTGAATAAGTGATTCCTATTTCCTATAATTATTTTACGTATGCACTAAAAGTTACTTTCAATTCGAGGAAGGCCAGTATATCCCTCTCCGTCTGTCTCCAGTATTTCACGCTATGGGATCTGGGATGACTGAATTTCAAGGATTTTCTAAGCCATCACCCCTAATCAGACTCTGCTTTCACATTCACATAATCGGTGGTCTCTTTGAAATTTTTATAATTTAAAAATTAGTAAAATAACTCTTAAAATATTTTGTTTTACACCCCACTAAAGACCTAACTCGATCAGAATGGGAATCTATTTCGGGGGGTTTGAATAATCGTCTCTTTCTCCAAAAGTATATAAAAAATTTGTCCCTTTGTCAACCATTCCAATGATGATTTACATTAGTTTATTTTTGCCAGAACGAAAGTGAATTTATAAAAATTTATCTATATTTTTGGATTAGATTGGATATACTTTATCAATATAAAAGGTCTAAGCCCTTCCATGGGACTTGAGATACGTTTTAGAAAGTATATACGTAGAGATAAATATATTTCAAGAACGAGGGTATACGGATATCTGTATTTAATCGGTAGAGGAACTTCCGAGTACTTACTATTCTCTACATAGTAAAACAACGACCATTCCTATTTGCTTTATCAATTGTAAACATCTGGCTGCAGTGCAAGTGTCACAGCCTCATAAATTCCATTCCTTGATTACCTGCTATTCAGAATTTAATTAGAGCCACACCTCTGTAAATCAGAGGTATTCATGGTTTTACCCTCATTGCTTTCAGAACTACGGACAGAATCTATATACACAGCAGAGAAAGAGAAAGCTAGAGACAAATAGAATAGGCTAACGAACGCGTAAACTTTTCAACACAAGAATGTAACTAACTAGCCGGAATGCTCTGTTTTCAGATACAACACGACAGCAAAGCAGGCCACGACGCCTAGATCCTGTGCTTCCCTCGATGCCGAAGGAATGGAGATGAAACAGAGGCAACACAGTCAACATCACGGGAACGAAGTTAAACGCCAAGGGTCTTCGCAGGACGGGGAGTCTATCAAAATAGTCATCGACGATGTGGACTCAACGGCTGCAGCTATAGACAATAACAAAGCACAATCCAACGACACGGCCGAGTTTCGAACCCGGGTCGTCCGACTTCGGAGGGATCCCCAAGACAGGGGATATCAGAGTATGCCTCTCTCTCTTTCCTTCACTTTTGCATCACTCGGATGTATTCCAGGGACATTTAATATTAATTTTTTGTGTGACATAAGTGCTCCGCGACTCAATCTAGGAAAGTTTAAACCCTTTTGTAAAGCCCCAGAGGGCCGAAATTTAACAAGCCTTCTTATTACATGTAATGCATTAGTTCTCCGGGGAGAACAACTACCGGCCTTTTATCCCTTTCCCAATCGTTCTTGTTGCAGAGGAATTTTTTAAATTGAATGACCTATCATGTTCCACAATATATTATGAGTAGTCGGATGAGTAGCCGGGCTAGTGGAAGTAGATGTACACATAAAAGGGACGGAGGAAGTCCCAGAGGGCAGTTACTTCAGTATTTTGTTGCTTTGAATTGATTCCCACTTTATCCCTGGGTGACTTTCTCCCTTGTAAATGTATCCCATTACGTTGGGATAGGTATTGGAGCCGCTGCGGCTGCTGCTGCTCCTTTCTTCCATCTACTTTTATGTTTATATGTCCTTCTGTTCCTTCAAGAGGATATTCTACAATCCAATTCAACAAAGGCTAAGTTGTTTCTTTTGTATTTTTCCCTTTTTCATGTGCCAACTGGTCTACAATCGAAAACTTGCAATCTACGACAACTACTACAACGGCTATGTACACACGTGGAAAATCAATACTCCCATCTCTCTCCATCCCAATATCCCTTGGCTCCGTGGGAATAAAAAAATAACACAAACACGGAACAATGTTTAACGGGTAAAATAGCAAGGGGATTTGGTCTCCGTGTGGTTGGGGGATGCAGTGTTGCAGGGAAGCCGGGTAATCTACGGGCGCGGGTCGCTCGTGTGACACCAGGTAGTGGGGCGGATTTTGCAGGGATTCGTCGGAGTGACATCGTTCTCACGTGGAATGGCATCAAACTCACTAACTTGACTTTCGAAGAGGTCTGCAAAGTCATGGATGCGTCGGGTGATAGTGCGGAACTCACTGTGGCTTCCTTTGAGAGGTAAATGTCATTTTGACTTGAAGGGCTAGAATTTGCTGATTCACTTTTATTTAGCTTTCATAGGGCAATTCAACTGTATCGATTACCAATTATGATGGCATGGAAAGCGAGAATTTTAGCTATGTCGCGTTGTAATGATAATATTTTGCATAGACTTTGTTATATGAATCTTCACATTTTTCAATTACGTACTCTCCAGAATGGCAATGAAAAACTCTGTTTAAAACCCATTAGCCCTTAACTTCTCTAGTCAGTTTTCATAGACTCAGAGTATAACATTTATCTACCCATAATCTGATATCACATACGGTTGGACGCGGAGCTGAAAAGAGAGTCTCGCTTCAAAGTTGCAGAGATTTCGGGTTTAGATTACTGCTCTCATTACCATGAGATGGTTTAATTGCTTTCATTAAGTACACATATAGATAAATTAGACACACATGGCCAAGCCTTTTTCCACCCTGTTCATCTGAAAGGGGTAAATCCCACAAGTTTACCTGGGATTGTTATACCTGAATGATTTTGCGTATGGTGCTGGAAAAAATTATAGCCTGAACTACATTTTTTTTTTCATAAGAAAAAGCTCATGATGCAAAATATAAGTGTTGGGAGTTTGGATGCAGAAGTTACTGAAATTCTAAATTGCGGGCAAGAAACTGTAAATTTGTGGAGACGGATAAACTTCTTAAATCATCCATCTTTTACCAACTTTTGCGAAATGGTTTTGGGTTCCCGAAGTATGATAAGATTTTGCCGTGCAGAGGCATCAAGATATTGAAAACCCAGGGGATGGAATTTCCCCTGGATATACGCTAGCTAGAAATGTATAGTGTAACTTATATTCCTTGACTTTTGAACGATTGGAGCATCAATCAATCTGGCGACGATCCTGATATATCTCTAGCCTGCTGTTTGGAAGTTGTTTTAAACGTCAGATCTTTTGTTTTTGTTGAGCCATATTTCATTTACCTACTCTATAATAAGATATAAAATATGAGGTAAAAGGGAGCATGTTATCAAATAGGATTTAAAATTTTACGATGTAATATAAAAGTTGATTTTAGGCAGAGTATAAAACTGAGAAGGAAACAAATTGAAATCGCTTCATCGTTAAATCTTCCTCCAATTTCCGGAAGTTATTATTCGTCATAAAACTCCCATTCCATGGCAGATGGGAGCTTGAACGGCTCACATTAAATTAGATGCCTATTTGAGTGGGGTGGGATTTTAAATTTAATGTTCTGGGATTTGCATTTTCCGGAGTATCGTTTCATTTCTCTATACTTTTTACTACCGTTCTCTATTACTCCCTCGTTTGTCGCCTTGGTGGAAAATCTTCAATTTCCTAAGAACTTCCACCCGTGCAAATAAACATCCGTCTCCAGAACAGGAAAGGCGGCGGACTTCCGTATTTTCGCTTCTTACCGAAAAAAATACACTAAAAATTCTCGATCCCAGGAATATGTTGATGATGGACTGATTATTTTTTCCCTTTGCTTCTATTTCGCAAATATTTAAAATTACGTTTGTCTCCAGCCAGATACAAAGAAATAAAAGCACAATAGAAATAGTCAATTTGTGGGAACGCCTTTGTCCCTCATTATTTTTAATTACTCGGACAATTTTTGAAAAGATTATTATCCGACCGATGGAAAAGAACTTATCATTTGACGTGACGTCTATAGTCTCCATGTATGTAATCTTTCCATAAGCTCCTTCCCATGCCAGCTTTCGTATCCATGTTCTTCGAGCATCAATTTATTTTAATGGCTTAACGGACTAAAAATAATGTTCATTAGTAGAACCAAGACTAAGATTTTTCTAGGGCACGTGGAATTCAATATGTTGTGGTAACTCACTTAATAGGACCAAGAGGGTCGAAAGGCGAGGAATTTTAAGAAGAAAGGTTATAGGTCGTATAGGAGAGAACAAAGTACTTATGTTCTGGAACCGAACTACAACTCCTACTATAATACGATACCTTCAACAATGTACTCGTCACCCGTACCAACAACTAAGAGGATTTGATAATAGACTGGAAACCACTTAAAAGTTTTTGAAGGAGTTATCTAATTTGCCCATACTTCTATGAGAAAATAGATTGGTTCGGTTTGGTAATGAAGGGATTTGGGACGTCTAAAATAATGGGATTTTATTTTCCACAGTGATCAAATTACTGTTGCAACCGTACCTGAGAATGAACCGAGTTCCGAGTGGGAGCCAGACAACGTTGGCAACGAAGCCGACTCGTTGGGGATCAATTCAGGTAGGGCGATGGGAGGTTAAGTCCCAGCTTTAGGTCTTTTTACTCTTATTATGGAAATTCGAATAATATCTTCCAGTTCCAACAAAAGTTCTCTGATTTTGTTCAAGAATAGAGCAAGATTCCACTGTTTCCCTTTTCATTTGATTTTATCGTACCACTGCCAAATAATTTTTGGATATTCTGCACTAATAAATGATGGATTATTAATCTCCGTGATATGGAAGATGTACATGCATAGCTGGAGGATGTAATAAAAAACTCATAAAAACTTTTCACTTTTGATTATCTAGGAGGAGATCAGTATACCGCAGTTTCACCTTCAGGCCGAGGACGACAGCTGCCTCGACTCCCGGTAAATTATTCCAAACGCTTCTTAGGATAATTGCTTCTTGAGATTTTAATGTGGATGAGCCTTGGATGATCTGGAACCTTAGATCCGAAGTAGTATGAGCTCAAAATAATGTCTTATGCTTTCCTTAAGAATAAATACCGTTATTACAACGATAATACTACTCCATGGCCGTTTCTTGGGAGCGTTTTCTAATGGAAATTAAATAAGTTCTTACCGTAAATACTGAAATAAGTCCCCGTCATGAGCTACAATATTTCATGATCTAAAATCCGACGCATTCAGCATTGTAGGATAAGAAGAGTTATTTCGGTATGAGACTAATTTTAGTAAGTATGCCAAATAGAAGCAGAAATATCCTACAAAATTCTTATTTTGGACCGGCATGGCATTTTTAAAAAATACGTACATAGATCCTGTGTGATCTGAGATGTGAAGTCGATATCTTTTTTAAAATTTGACATTGAGACTCAAGGAGAGTTGCATTCCTTTCCAGAATATCTCATATTATTTCGATAAGAATGTCCTTTCAGTAGCATACATTGCCGATATTAAGAGTCCATTTGTCGTGCAAAAGATTGTATAGCAAAGAGACAAGAAAAGTGGCAAGGATCGTTCTTTTGTTCCAAAGTAAAGCAGAATACGGTCTAGCATGCCTTTCTCTGTGGAAGAGGATGAAAGGGGTCCGGAGAAAGATCTTCAAAATAAACCTCCGAAACTCGTAAAAGCCAAGTACCCTTGACTCGGAGATGATAGAACATTGGGATTGAAATTGGAAAATGCTTTTTGGAAAGGGTTGAAGGAATTTCAATAACCCATATTGGAAAGGAATGCTGGTAGGAGTGGGAGACATTTTAGAAATTAAATTGACTTTATTTCCTCTCTTGTGTACAGACGGAAGGCCGGATTCAACTCCGCCTCTTTCACGACGAGGTGCACAATACTCTGGAAATCGCGGTGGTGAACATTGCTTTCGGGAATGATGATTGCACGACGATCGACCTTAATGATATCATCATCACTTTAAGAATGTGAGTGGATATACGCTACTTCAAACTTTTACTACCCTCATTTCCCTTCCATTGTTCGAGTTTAGAGGCAGCTATTGAGTAGGATATTTGAGTCGTTATCTATACTTACTTTTAAGGGCTACGGTGTGTGACAGGTATTAACTGATTAAATAACTGGTTAAATTGCACCCATTTAAAGTTCATTGATTCTGTATGCAAATGGGATAAAGTATTCAAACTACATTCCCTGTGTTCATGTTCTGATGTATTTTTAATGTTATTTAACTGTTGGGGAAGCGACCGCTGCGGTATGTGGTAATACTGGTAATGCAGGATTACGACAACAGAATATTCATGTAGGGTTATCATCTCATGTATAATTTACACTCGTGAACAACTCTGAGAATATTCCAATCAGTGTTTTGAGTGAGTTTATCGAGGAATGTGAAAGGATTCAATTTTTGAAATCCAGCTTTAAAGATTTGAGTTTTCAGATCAAGGTTGAAAACAAGCAATTTCAAAAATAAATGACGGTGATTTTGGCTGGAAATCCATTTAATTTAACGCGTTTGATAAGAGAAATTTATTGAAAACAAGGGAAAGTTGACTAGACTAATAGCATTTAAGCGTCCTGAAATATTAAGTGAGTATAACCTCCCCTTTTTTCAATGAGATCATTTTTTAACTTGTCCGTTTTGATGTTCCAGAGGAGATAAAATCGCTAATACTCGATGGAATCAGTGTGTTCTTTTTACAAAAGTAAGTCCCGAGGACTTATTTGATTCATGGCTCATTTTGGAACTGGCCAAAGGACCGGATTTCCTCGGAGAAAGTCACATCGATATGGGCCGAGTTTCCCTGGATGATCGGCCAGTTTGGTTCCCTTTCTCAGCCAAAGGCAGTTCGACTCATCGTGGTTCAATTTCTCAAATTATAACTACTGGTGGCAACACACCCCCTGGTGCTCGGGAGCTTGCAAGGAGATTAAGAATGAGGATGGCCGCTGGCTCACAGTCACAATCTGGTAAGTTGGTAATCTTTACAATGCTTTCAAAAAAGAGTCGATATCCTAAAGAACATAGGCGGCAACTTGTAGTTACTTACTTCAATCCAACCAAAGGCACGTAGGCATGTCCTGCCGCATTGTTGACATAAGAGGAATTGCTACGGAACCGTTTTATTCTAGAAGAGCAAGACGACAGTAGCGGCCAGAGCAGTCCATGTGCGTCCTCCCTCCTTCGTCCGGAAGTTGCATGGGAGGTGTTGGGCACACTTGGTCCACCCAGCGCAAATCTGACCTCGAGGTCAGCCCCAACTTCAAGGAGAGGAAGTGCTCAATCCGATCGTGGGGCTATGGGACTTGAGGTAGACGATGGGAGGGGGAGTGCCCCTAGCACCCCGGCACTACCTCGCTCCCTTCCTCCTTCCAGAAGAGGTTCCTTTGCTGTGGCAGTTGAGCAGGTCATCAGCCAAACACGGAGAGGTCAGATTTAAGACATAAATTCTCTAATTTTTCTTAGTTTGAAATGTTTACGACTACCAGAAATTGGAAATGAATCCTGCTTGAATTTTTTACATATCTGTCCAAGTCAGCAGGCATGTCTTTTTACTGGAAGTCAAAAATATGCGAAAACAATGAGGAGTTAGACAATATCCTAGTTGGACAGTGGGTTACATCTGATACGTGTCTCTCTGACAGCCTAACTTTTATTATAAATCTTTCTTGTAATACTTGTATTACTTGTTGTACATACTTGTAAGATGAAGGTTATTCTCGACAAAAATCATTGAAGTTAGAACTGGGGAAAGTTTATGAGCAACCTAAATTAAGGGTATTCCAAGGTTGTAGAACAGATAGTTTCAGTTTGTAGAAACAAACATTCATATTATCAAAGTTAACACTGGGTAAGGCATGACGAACGACGTAGTAGCCATGAAGGAATTATTTTAACATGTTGTTTGTTATGAACATTTATTTCCAAACCAGAGACGTCTTGCTACTTTAGGAATGAAGATGAGGTCCTTTTGTGATATCAAATTGTAAATTGCTTTTATTTTTTACCCTTTGGTCGGAATACGATTTTAGGTTCAGTGGCATATCCCCAGCAGCGAGTACCTGACATGTTCATTCGCCAACTGCCAGAGATTCCAGACAGTGGACCAGACCAGGCTATGCTCCGGAATAGAAGAAACTCAGCATGGAATCCACGAGAAGTCGGATTTGATCGAAGAAGTCAGTTTGAAAGGACAGATTCACTTCGAGCCATTCAAAATCAACCTAGACGTATGTACTCTTCCAATAAAACTTTCTATCTCTGCAGAATACTCCACTGCTTTCCCCTTAACATCTACTATTTATATCAATAATAAAAGAGGGATGAAAGAAAAGTTTGCAAAGAAAAACAAGCTTTCAGAGAAGAGTTCTTCAAGTCCTTGTCTTTTGTTCGAAGAAAAATATTTATTGTGTCCACATATTTATATATATATAAATGTTATATATAGATAAATACATAAAGATATGTCACCCCATATCAAACTTTATCCTCTTATACCCCTTATCGCCTTACGAGTTTAGAATGGAGGTAGCCAAAAAAGCATCCTTTCCTTAAAACAAACACCTTCTCAAACGTAAATTTACATGGAAAACTAATATGAAAGAAGCTTTCAAGATTAAAAAAAAATCAGAACAGTAAGTACTTAATTACATCCGAAACTAAACAAAAAGTAGTTGGATATGCAGAAACTGGGTACAAAAATACAGAATGAAAAATCAAATCAAGAAAGTCGAGTATCTCCTGTTTTCTGCCTGCAACAGTTTGCCGTTCAAAGCTTACAAAAAATGAATGTCATTTCCTATCCCACGTCCTTCCAATCTTTTTGCAGAAATGGAAGACACTTCAAGACTATAGCATCCATCTAGCTATCTAACATACGTTCGATGTCGGAACTAGAGGCCATGATTTGTAAAGACGAGGCGTAGTCATAATATCATTATTTCCAAGTACATTTTATCTTTATAAAAAAGAACCCTTCCTTAAGAGTATAAATTGAACAATGATCAAACCAGCCTGTTTGAGTTACAAAAATATGACAGCATTGTCCGGAGGACGGAAAGAATATGATACCTGACCAGCAATCCACTGACGATGAGAATTTGATACGTTTCTTACGTTTTGTTAACGCTCTAAAAAGTTTCCGTGCATTCGGTTCTATTTATAGGAGAAGGAGTACAGTGGAAGGACATAAATCTGATAGTATTACCTTTGAGAATGGAAGAACTGATTCCAATTTATGATTTAGCTGTTGCTCGACAAAAAAGAGAAAGTCTTTTGAGGGCTGTTGAACAAGGTATCATCATATCCCAATCATTTGGAATGGGAGTGGCTAGTTGGACGACTCTTATTTCTTTTGTCCACGTCCCTTCCTCTATTGTTCAACTCTTCTACATCTTAAAATCTCCAAGGGCTCCTTCAGAGTCTCTTTCTCTGTTTCTTTTTCGTAGGAACGAGCTGAGATGAATTCAGCGGAATATTTTGTAGAAGGATACTTCACAACTTTCCATCTTCCTCTCTATCTCTTATCTTTTGCCAGTACACTTCAGTACTTCAAGAATTGGAATCAGTGGAAAAGTTTAGTTCTCTTATTGAAATCAAATCAAATGATGGAAAAGTCTGATTCTGATTCCTTGATAAGTTAGCCCGATGAAGATATTTCATTGGACGAGTAGGAACGTGCGGCTGGTTCTTTTTTAGATTTTGTTTTCTCCGAAGTTTACACAACTAGGAAACGTCATTAGGTTTTACTCATACAATGAATGATTCGAAAAGTTGGGGGTTTCTAAAGGTGAAAGTACAAGGAAAAAGTCATTGGTTAAGGATAGTGGAGGATGGTGATGGTCTTACATATTATTCTAAAAATGTGAATGTGTCGTTTGACAACTGACAATGTATGCATTAGAGAATGTTTTATCTCTGACGTATGCAATTATGGATTATGCTTTCAAGGAATCAAAATCATTTTGACGCTTACGTCGTTTTCATTTCAGGTACATCTGAAGTTGTCCAGTCTTTCCGGGATGTAGTATTCGAAGCAAGGAATCGGGCAAGGAAGTAAGTCGTTAAAGTGTTTTCATTGTTTAATTGTAACGAGAAAAGTGGCTTCTAAATGCCAAAACTAATGAACTATTTAACTTTTATGATTGTAGGATTTTGCAAAAGATCTGCGATTTTACTTTTACAATTGAGATTTCTAGTCTCAAAATTTAACGAGGCATATCATTATTTGAATATAACTTATGAGCAATGAGTGGCGAAAACTAAGCTGGGGGTTAGCCACTGTACTTTTAGAGGAGCTATATTTATCAACATTTTATGAACCTATAAGCTATTTGTTGTTTTTAAACCAAATCATTGAAGCACATCAGCAAAGATATACTACGTAAATTGCCAGCTAAAATACTGCTTAAACCTAAAAACCCCATGAATTAGTAGAAACATCTTCAATAAGCTCAGCTTTCTTATTATCTTGATGTGCTAAATTTGTGCACATGTCTACTGAATTAAAAATAAACTGATATTAGCTGGAGCAGAAGCATTAAAAAATATTATAGACATGAACACATGTCTAACATGTACATAAATTTGTCCAATTCAAATAGTTTTTTATAATGTTCTAAAATTCGGACGAGTTGTCTGTTGACTATATATATATTATGCACGTCAAGTATAACCAAGTAAGAAGCAGTATGTATTGATCCGAATTCTCATATATTTTAAATTACAACTTCCGAGAAAATTTGAACAAAAGAAGTTAGAAATGTTAGAATTCAAATACAAAGTCCTCGATTTGAGTGAAATGCACACTACCTCTTGAAAAACTTTCTCTTTCTCAACTGCTGTCATACTAATTTCCAGGTTGTAGCTTTTTTGGTAATTACTCTGATTACGACTCGTCTTCTACTACATCCTAGACTTGTCTTTTAAATTTGTTTTACTTTGTGTTTCAAATGAGAGAAGTCGTGTCCTTGAATAATTGAGAGGAAAGGGATTTGGTTTGAAGGACATGTTTTAAGAACACCTTCTTTCTCTTATATTGTGTCATGGCACGCCTGATATGAAGTACGTTCCACTTGATCTTCCTCTTCAAAGTAGATAACAAAGAGAACTTTCACCTCACAAGAAGGACAAAAAATTGGAATCTTGTTGAATGTGAGATGGAAAGGATTCGATCGTACGGCGTAGATTTGATATGTAAAAGAACAGGAGCTTCAGACAAATCCAAATTTAGAATCTAATTCCCCAATTTCAACCTTGCAAGCCCTCGTAACCTTCACGCCTTCTTAGTAATTGGAAAGGCTTCGTTATTAAAATAAGATCCAAGAAGTTGCACAATGTAGACGGAAAATGTGATCTAAGCGCTTTCACCTTCAGGGGACGAAGCTACAGGTTTTGAAATTATGTTTTTTAAATGCCAAGTCATGAATCTTGGAAATTTTTCAGTCTGAAACCTGTAGACCATTTTTGTTTAATTGGGAGCATAGGATCCCAGAACTTTTTTATTATTTCAAATGGAATTGTCTCAATCTTAGATTAAAAGTTACTTTTCTTCATGGAAATGTATCTCGCTCATTACATTTGGGATTTTTTTCATGCCTACAACAAAATAGTCTAAAAATAATCAATACTCTTTTTATCCGCCCATTCCGAGTGAAAGTTAAACTTCAAAGCCCATGATTTCCAAATTACGTGTCTTCAAACAAACATTAATTGGATGCATTTATTTCTTTCATCCAGGGAACCAGATGATAGTTGGAGACAGCAACACTCCCCCCAATGGTCTGATCGTCAATAAAAGGAAATCACAGTTTCAGTAACATCATCATCATCATCTGGAGGAGCGTAACTTGATTTGATTATATCCAAGCGATCGAATAGTAAACGTCTAATGCAATGACGTAACTATATTTCATTCAATAACCTTGGAATAAGCACATAAAACAATTAGAGATAAGTGCATTATTTGTAGCTCCGCTACACAAACTCATAATAGCTACCTTCGGTTCATCTCAATCTATATCCAATGTAGAATCGAAAGTCATGGAAGGATATCTAACCAGAAAAAGAGAAGTATTTCCACGAATAACTCGTCATAATGCACTCCTTTCTTACTTTCTCCGTTTATCCGTTAATCCATTTTAGAATCCAATTTTCATCTGGACAAAATGTAGGGCTTCGAGTATGTTAAGTAATATGGGATCTCTGGTTCTTTCATTCCATTTACCTTTCTTCAGCCCTCCTCCCTGCCAAAGTATGTTTCTTTATGGAGACGGGAAAGCTATAAGTATTCCTGTTCCGACGACTCGTGAATCCACATACGTTATCAGCCGTTTGAATTATATAGACTTTTTGCATATGGTTTATACGTAATCAATGTACCATTTCCTTTCCTCTCCAAGAGTTACAATTCATTGTTACATATTTTTATCGTCTCTGGTGGGGGAATGTGAACGGTAGGAGTTGGCGTTGAGAAGGTAAAACGAGGCTGGAAAAAGATATTATTTCCTTTTACATTGGCTTATTCAATTTCTTCGTCTTCTTTATGTACACCCCTATCTCTTTCTCCTTTTTCTCTTTTCAATTCACTCGAATTCAATTTCTTCCCGAGGCTAGCCCTGGCAGAAGGTATAAGTCGAGCTGGAGTTGTTATAACTTTTATCAACATCCGTCTAAAAAATTACATTTCCTATAACTCAGTTATTCAGTCGAGGAATATGTTGAGATCCCTACTCGATCGTAGAAATGGGGAGTCCGCTCTTTTGCATTTTTCCAAAGTGTAATGCCTACTTCCTAAGCTTATTTTTTGCATTGGACATCTGTGGAGTGTAAAGAATATCTGGATCTCCTCGATAGCTTTCTGATGCGAATTTAATTTGCTTTCTCCAGGGAGCTCTTTCTGTTTCCTATTTCTCCTATGGAAATAAATGCAGAGGGAAAAAGGGAAAGCACACTGTTCCATCGGAAGTGGAAATCCTGTTATGAGCTCCTGTTAATATAACTGTAATGTGCAATCTGTAAAGAGTGCAACTAACTCGCACCGTTCCGGAAGCAGCCAGAAACATGTAGTTTCCCTACAACCTCGAATACCGATATTAATGAGGTTTAAATGACTTTCTATCATCCTCCTTCCCCTCCCGCTGTCACTAATTCCAGACCCAAAGGACTGCCCGTGACGGCTATTGTCAGTATGCTAAACGAAAAATCTGGTTTTTGAATCCTATTTATTTGGGTAATTCAAAGGATGCATATTCCGAGTGTTATTAGCAGGATCGGAGCTTAAGAAATGGGTTTCTGTTTTGTTCAGGGATATTCTTATTAATATTATTATAGAAGTTGGGATTAAAATTAGAATGACAAAACCAGAGACTATATAGGTTTCCTTCGTTGGAAAACGAACGGAAATGTATAGAATTGTAAATTGGATTGATAGAAATACGGAGAAAGTAGAATTACAAAGGGAGATTTATGCTGGAAATTTATATATACGCGTAGAGGAACTTTCCCATGGTCAACTTATAGTTTATCTTCGTAACGAAACCATGAGCTTATGTATATCCTGAGAGAAGATAGGGTGTCCCTTTGTATCAGGCGGATTGTTGAATCTGTTCCCGTATTTTGCTTGGAATCTCTTAATCCGTGTAACGAAGCGTATCATCAATACATATATAATACACACACATATTATACTCCTATTATCACGCTCCCATATCCCGGTCTGTGATCTAATTGAAATTCTTTACCCTATGTATAGGATAGTGTAGGATTTAGTATTGGATTAACTGTAACAATAATGATTTTCGATCTGGTCTAGTCTGGGTTCTCTTCAACCGGTACCATTGTTGAACAAGCTGAAGTTTCTTTGAATTTTCTGTCTTCAATCTAATGTTTAATTTCCAGAAAATCAGAATTTATTACACGAAGTTGGAAAGCCGAACCATAAAAGTCCTCCAAATTATGTTTTTAAATCGTCTTCATGTCTTTGCAAAAGACGTATGAAAACGATTGGACTATTCGATAGTATATTATTTTAATATTTTTAAAGCAGAAAATGTCAAAAACACAAAATATAATAGTCAAATGTTGCAGTTATTGACTGCAAACAGGTTTTTGACATCTAACCATGCAATTCTAACTTGATTTCCGATTTCAAATGTAAAAAATACAGTTACTAATTTGAAAAGAAAGTATTATGTTTTACACGTAAGGGATAATGTTGGTAAAGGTCATTGGATTAAATGCCTAACAGATCCGGCTCGACGAACTCTAGAGTTGGTATTTACTCTATTTTTATCTCGTTAGGAAATGTCAAGTATCGAATAACCCGAAATCGGCTCCCTGGCCCGAACGTGAGATGATTATGTAGAAGGAACATGTAATATACTTGAGATACAATATATAAATCTAGACCAAATTCTCCAACAGCCTTGTGAAAGAGTAGTCGAAATCTTCAAACATCCGTTACACCCTTAGTATAGACCCTTTCAAATTCAACTTACTGTTTCAATAATCTCCGACAAGAAGAGGAGTACAAGTGGATCGTATCCGAAAAAACTTCGACGCCAAAGTAAATAAAACAATACTCCTCCTGTCCCTCTTCCTCGGACTGATTGACTTTCTTTTCTTATAGTTCGAACTTGAAAGCAGGTTCATCAAAAAACCTTCGTCTTCTATTGTGTGTAGGTTTTTTGAGCCTTCGAGATTAAGTGGAGCGTAAGCCATCATCATCGTCACCCTTAACGCTCCATCCTTCTTTAGTTAGCTAATGATTGAGAGCTATTCAGGAAAGGGGCAGAAGCCAATTACGGTTCCAACTAAACTCCCTTACCCAGTGCAACACAAAGAAAGACTCCCAACTAACTTTGACCAAAACCAAGACCGTTTGAACATTACTCTTCTAATAATGGGTCCGTATACGCAGTATATCGTGATGGGATTTAACGAAGAGGAAAAAGTAGATATGTTCTTTCAGAAGAATCGTTTGGGTGAAGATTAAATTGCGGTTTTTTTTAGTCTTCCTCGACTCTTGACCAACTATAAGAAGCTAGCTTTAAATGATCCCGAGTTAATGATGAAGGGAAGTGTGAGGAAGAAGGATAGGCCAAATATCTCACTTTTAGGCAAAAGAGAAGATTTTTTCCCTTAAAAAAACCGAATCCTTTGACTAAAAAACATCAAGGAACAACTGTACAAACTTTTCAAGTACAACTAGCAGAACAGTAGCCAGTAGCCCTCTCAGACCCTTTCCATTCTGTAAATCAAAGCGGGTGCTGCCGAGGAGTTTGTTGGCTTTAGTTCCAAAGATCCTCCTACATATTTCTTTCTCTACAAGAGTCTGGGATCATTTCAATCAGATTTAATTAGGAAACTACAACGAATTCTAATCTATTTCCAGCCTCCCACGACCCACCAGGCTATAGCACAACTGCACATATAGCAATATGCATGTGCAAATCCAAGGAATCAATTGAATGCAATATTTCAGAGAAATCTTTTGACAAATCTAGAGAGAGCATGAGAGAAGGGAACATGATTCCAGGAAGAATCCCTTTATTGCATTTTATTATCAAAGGTGAAGTGCAGAACCCAATACCTACTAACTCTACCACCGTCATGAAATACAAAATACGATTAAAGGTTCGTCAAACAAGAGGGAAACAAGGGAGGAAGGGATCAAAGGAATTTAATACCCCATCTCTTTAATATCACGAAAGAGAGAGGGCGAGGAAGGAAATGTGGGATGAATAAATGGAAGTACATAGAAATATATATTCATTTCACACGGAGAAAGTAAAGCATTTAAAGGATTCCTCCTTTCAATCTCGTCGGATGTTAAGTCGAGGACTAATAGGAGTGTAGGTGGCTGCAATTTGGCTCCCTTGATGTGATCCTGATGATACTTTGAATGGAGACGACAGGTCTACTACACAAGAACTAGGCTAAACTGGACTCCCTCTGTAGCTTAGGGAGAGGAAGGTATTTATGGACGAAGTGTAAGTACTATTCGTCCATGGAAATTGATTTTTCCTTCCACTGATCTTCACTTCCGTTTATCCAGTAATCCTTTACCCTTTTCTCCAGTTCCAGACTTCCCAACACTTCTCCAGCCGTCCTGATCAGCTCCTCAAGTCACTACACCAACTACTAATACAGCCTCCGTCCAGCTCCATTTCAGCAGATAAAAATTCCTCTTCAAAAGACGAGGCGTAAGAAAGCGTCTTATTATTCCAGAGAGACTTTCTCCAGCTCCCTACTATCACTATTACCATCAGAGCATATCCTTGCCTTTTTGCACTGGAGAGAAACACTTCTACGGTACTTAAACCTCCTCGGCCCTTAACTTTTTCCCAATTCCAATTCACACATCACCATTAGTGGGGATGGGTTGGACTGCTGTAACGTGCAATCCTTTTAGACGTCTGTGGTTCCTCTGTAATAAGTTCCATCCCTCGTGGATGTTGGACTTAATAATGGTATATCGGGCTGTTGAAGAGAGGGATGGAATGGCTGGTGGTTGAGATATAAATTGCTGGGAAATACGTGGAGAGGAAATCTGATTTACCATTTCATATCCATTGGTGGTGGTGGAGTTTTTTTTGCAATGGCATTGCCACCACCACTACCACCCTCGACATGTCGGGACGTATAGATAACTAACGAAATCCTTTCGCCATTTATTATTACAGCGGCGGAGAGAAAGTAAATGAGGAGAGGAGCCCATTATCAGCCGTCCTTTGTCTCTTTCCATTTCCGGATTCCTCGTCGTTCCACCATTCCCACGAATATCTCCAGAGAAAGCAATAATATATGAACCATTTCCATTACAGTTCCGATTCATCTTCTTTGAATAGAGTCGACTTGCGAGGTATCATTTTCCTATCCCCTTCTGTTGTCACTTTCGATGAATTCCGGATTTTTCATTGGAATTATAAGCCAGGATTCCTTCCTCTTTTGGAAGCTGAGTATTCAAGTTGAGTTTGGAGTACTAAATCTGATGGTCAAGATCACTTTAAGCCTTGGAGAATTGGTTCATAGGATGTTAAGCTGCGGGAATGGATTTAAAACGGGTCGGAATTACTGGAAAATGTGAGCCAAATGTAGATCTGAAGTTTGGGCTCCGGTGAATCGTAAATCGTAACGGCAGCGCTTCGTTTTTGTCTGCTTGAGCAGGTTTTTAATCCCTTGATATCTCATTTATTTCATATTTGGCTTTACCGCATCAGGAGGTTCATTTAGAGGGTTTCACATATTGAAATATTCTGGTAGATACAGATATATATGTTAACAAGTACGACAAGATAAATAAGGAATTGAGTTTATTTATCTGGCATAAATTTGTTTACTCATTTTGCGATGTAAAAGCTACGTATAAAATCTATATGACAGCATCAGTTAAAAAGGAAATTTATTGGAGAGGATATAGACATATACTCATATTAATTATATTACGTGTTTAGTCGTAAGTGGTAATGAGACAAGGAGGACATTATGACGATTATAAATCAAAGTTAATACTCAGGAAATCGTAGAGCTTTTAGGATTGTTGGGCAGGGATGATAGAAAATACTGTACTTACAAAAGGGCATCGAGAATGGTACAACATATAGAACGAAAAGAAATGGAAAGTCCATCTAGTCTGTAGTTCGATAGTGTTATTATTCCTTTTGTGTTATGTCCTGACTGCAAAAAACACTGCTGTAACTGTAACTAGTAAATTAAACTACGATCGTGAAAAATATACTATAAATTATTATAAATACAGTTTTAGTGTTAGGGAACTGTTATGGTATTAAAGTACGTGTATAAAGTATTTTAAGTTTAGGTAAAAGATTGTCTGTCTCGATCTTTCTCTTCATCTTCACATTGAACTGTGTATGTATACCGAGAAAAATACTTTACTGTACAAGGCGAACACAGGGTTTCTGTATTATAAATAACTCTATAGAAAGGGATTTAGGTTGTAGTAGTTGCACTCGATAAGATAAACTAGTAATTTAAGAAGAGAGCAGAGACTGCTTTCCTTGTGGAGTAGATATACGCGTGTCTCGTTGAGTAGTTTACTCTTTTAAATTAGATTTATTATCGTTGGGTCTCAACAAACGGGATTTCGTTAGATGTTCCGTTCCATAGATATAGTTGCACTGCATGTACTCATTAGAATCGCCCGGAATCAAATATGAAGGATTACAAGTTACAACGGCGTCTCTTGTCAATGTCCGCTATTCCAGGGCTTATTGGAACAAGAGAATAAGGCCGGTTCATTTGATCGGAACTTTCCCCCAGATATTCGGGTTTTCACCCGCTCTTGGCAGAAGATGGAAGGCTACGGCAGTGTGTACCTATCTCCTTCTCTCCCGTCAAAAAGATTTATGGTAAAAATTCCCAGGAGTATCAGACGGTAGGTAAATCAGTAGCAGAATGAAAGGTGGACAGAGGAGGCGGTGTAATCCATGCACTAGGAAGTAAGTATCCATTAGGAAACATAAATAAATCAGCTTGAGCCCTGTACTGTCCTTTGACCTTATTGGAGGAGTCTCGACCTTCTGCGTAGAGTCCGCGAAGTGCAGGCCTGATCTCAATTCTAGACGTTTGTATATCAAAAAATGTATCGGATCGGATAGTTATTATTGCTGTATCGCCTATCCATTTAAAATAGGACGGACGGGTGAAGTCTGTTGCCCAGGTTCGGTTTTTCTTAGGCTCGACAGTTAGATCTCCCGTCTTATTTTTTGCTTGTTCTTCAATCTTGGAATTTTCTTTCTTTCTCCAGTCTTTGAAACCACAAAGACGCACCTTGAGAGATCTCCGTGTAGAGGATCATGACCATGTTTGACTTCCACTCTCGAGGGATTTGTCTGCTTCCATCGAAGGTTGTTTGGGAATTTCTTCACATAAATATATACTATAGCATCATAATCTCGTTTCAAGGGCCGAGAACCTGAAACAAGTAGATTTTTCCGCCATTAACTCTAATACCATCTCAAAGGTTTTTCAAAGAGGGGTTTTCCGTACGGATGGGATGAAAAAAACCTTTTCAATTTTGAAAGGATGGTCATTGTATTAATCATATTCCTGCTGTACGTACGATATTTACTGCTACTGACTTTCCTCGCAGATACATTACATGTTTGTTCATATATTACAGGATAGAAAATTCCTATTATGCTGCAACGTATCAAAATTCAGGCATCGAAGAGGTGAGTCTGCAAAAGCTAAAGCCAAAAGCTTTATTAGACAGGAGGGGAAATCGATCGCAAAAATAACTGTTGAGTCAAGTAGTTTCCCCCGGTTCAAAGACATGGGATTGAAATAAATTATTATATGAATAGAAAATGGAAAAAGCTGAGGGATATCACATTCAGGTCAAAATATTTCGTCGGAGGAAACATGCATATTTGCAGTCTCAAAATTATCATTAATATGATACAGTCCGTATAAAGTATCTCATTCGACAACGATATTCTTTTTCTCCAGAGGTTTTTTAATAAAACATGAATTCAAGTTCCATGGTAGACGTCGTCGTTGAGTGTATTCGATCTTCCAGAGTAAACATGAGATTTGTTCTGTCTTTCTGAATCCATAAGAAATATATTCAGATCAGAATTGCGTGTATATTCATCTCTGTTTCATAGATCATCCTTAAAATCCTAACTCAGTAGGTTCAAGCAGTTGTAAACATATATATTACATATATTAACAACCTTCCTGGAAAAGTTTATTCAATCTCAATGCCATGGCATAATTAAATTTTCCTCTTCCCAAGGCTCTCGCATTCTATCTAAAAAGCTAAAAAACAAGTTCCCCGTCTTCTAAGATCCTATGCATTTTTATTGCTATCCATTCGTTTAATTAGTAAATGCCTCTGTCAAAAGAAGTCAAATTGTCATGTTCTGAGCAGACTTTCTCCAAAAGCGAACAACTATTTGCGTTTGTTATTTAGGTATGTAAATGGAAGTCTTGCATTTATCTAATGAAGAATGTTCTACTTATTCTTCTAAATCTGGAGGCTGACTTTTTGTCCTTAAGCAAGTCAATATCTTTCAATTTTAAAAACGAAAACAGGGGACAAAAATAAATTTAAATTTGTTAGATATTATTCCAGCTCCAGTACTATTTCATGAGGAAATTGTTATTTTATACGTGGTATATCATCTAGCTATATTTTTGTTGTAGTATTGCAATTAAAGAGAACTTTCAGCCAAATTTCCGCATTATTTGACTAGTCTTGCCATTGGCGTATAGTAATCGGATGAGTAATTTCTAAGAGTATTGGATTTTGTATTCTATTAGTTTGAGCAAGATGAGTTCAACACGTTCTGAGCATGAGCCCCGCATCAGAAGATGTTCAACTTTGAAAAATGCATGTACCCAGTCCCGTTAAAGAAAGACTATCAAACAGGTTGTGTTGCAGTTTGCCGTGGGTATATGGAAAAATGTTAAAAGAATTTATCCAGTCTATGTTTATTTGGCATTTATGTTGCATACTTGCTTTTTTAAAACCATGCAGTCTGATTTTACTTACTTCTACGGCAAAAGAAAGTATTGCTACAGTTCTTCTAATGTATCGATGATTCTCGATTATTTTAATCAGAAGCAGGATGCAGATGCAGGAGTATAAATAGAAAAGCTAAAAAATAGTTACGGTAGAAGCCACTTTTTGCATTGGGTTGGCGAAAACCAATTTTTTTTTTCTGAATGTAAACTTGGAAATATCAGAAGCATCACCTTTCCGCTTTAGATTCGACTTTCACTTGAAATGTACACAAGATAACATACTTTCTCTATGTTCCATCAGTATGATAATTGACACAGATATCGTATGTATGTATTTGCCGAGGAAGGATCATGTAAGATCAACTTCAGACTTGTGTGTCAAACAGGTACACTATAACATAGTCGTGAGACTGAAATCCCGTTAAACTTCAACTGTCTGAAGATTCAAAATATTCAAATCCGTCGCATATAATTGTCAACAACACTAAAGACGAACATGCTGAAGTCCCTTGATGTCACAATATATTTTCTGTCTTACATGTAAGTTAAAACCCTGACAAAAATGATGCATGGAGAAGACGTTTTAAGTGTTACCTTTAAGCATGTGTAAAAGTGATCTCTAGTTTCATTGTTTCATAACAAATCTGAAAAGCATCTCTCAGTTAGAGTGTTTACAGTCTTGTAGCTGAACGTTCGTTTTCAATTTGTACGATTGGAAATATAATACAGCAAATCCCTATGAGCTCCTTTCTTTTTTTCAACTTTTCTTCTCACCGTTATGAACATTGTTGAAGAATGTATTTTTAATTTTTCAATCCGCGGAAAACGTTTTGCTTAACATGAATATGGTAATACCTGCTAAATATTATGAATTTTTGTTTTATTGACCAGTTCTTAGAACGGATTACAAGTTTTTATCTTGAAGACATTAAAAAGCTACGAAAATAGCTCCATCCATGCAATCAATAACATATTGTTTCAACTTTACATATTTGTGCTTATTGATTTCGTAAGGTCAAATCGCAAAGAAAAAGCACGGGTAAAGTTATCTTTGCTGTAGGTAAACGGACCATTTACTTACCGTTGCATTATATTTTACAATCCATGGTATTTCCGATTCTTCGTACGTCATCCTGTTGGGAGACCCTGTCAAATCCAGGAGAAAAGACCTGACAATGCTTGAATTTCCCTTGACAGGTAGGGGTGTAGGTGTAAGTAAATATAGTCTATATATACCTTTTATATTTAGGAAAAAAATAATTTGAGATTTCTACCATGGAACGTATATGCGATTTGCAATCGGAAAATGCACTTCACAACTTCTTATTTAGGGGACAATGTATTTGTACATTGATCGATTTCCAACTGAAAGACAGATTGGAAAAAGGGATGAGTAGAATTTAGAAGATTGGATGATTCGTATCTACAGCATATATCTTCATTGAAATTCCGTCAGTTTATCTGGAATGGAACTGGATCCCTCCTTTTCATCTTGAGGAAGATGCATCTGCGGACTGCTTGACAAGAATGTAAAAGCTGGCGTGTTCGTTGGCAATCTCAGTAAAATTTATAAAAATACCATTTATCTCCTATACATTTGAAAGCATGAAAAATGAACGGCAGGCTGGCTGGCTGATTCGACGATCAGTTTTGAAAATTAAAACTCAATCAGTTACGCTCTATAAACTATCTAAATTCCTTTTATTTTATCGACGATTTTTAAATACGAGACTCCCAATTAGATGACAAACCCTTAAAATGCATTGCACATCGTGCTTATAGTTGGCACTTAAATACGCTCGATGGAATGAAATCCTAAAGTATCTAATAGTATTGCAACTTTACAAGATCATCTGAAGGAGTTTGTTGACTAATTAAGTAAACTTCCTCTATTATATTGATTACAAAACAAAGGGCATTTCAACTTTAACCTTGCACATAATATCTAGAATACAAAATATAACTCACTTCAGCAATGCTTATTTATACCACCAAAGTTGTAATAATAGTGCACACTCCCTGTTTCTACACTTTGCAAACACTGGCTTCCAAAAGCACCTCTGACCCTAATTGTATCATTCCATCAGTATTGTTTTCGTTTGATCTGTCATAGCTGCAATTAGTTGATGTGTGAAAAATTCATTGGATTTAGGAGAGAATATCGAACTGAGTACATTTCTAGATTATTTTCCAAGAGAAGCAATCACAATCACACTTCACTTCCAGCTTCAGAACAATAATTCCAGTTCCATAGCTTGTTGCATCCGCAAAAGCCGATGAGCGCGTCTCTGTTCTGTACGTAGAACTTTTTGCGCCCTCGATTAGTGACTTTGGATTTGGAATTAGTATTTTAATTCGGTGTCATCAATGTTAACGGATAGTGAGAAGGTATTGGTTAAGGTTAGTTAAGTCGTGTTCGTATTGTACAAAGTAATAGGGTAGCTACATGGAAATTACATATCATCGAAATAAGAAATATCCAGCATATATTGTATATAAATTATAATCTTCCCAAAATTTTCAATAGATTGAGACTTCCCAAGAAACAACAATAGAATTATCTGTTACGTATGCTATACATACATATCCAGCAGATTTTTTTTAGCGGAGGTCGAAATCGTTATTTTTGTAACAATGCATTTTAGAGAATGTAGAATCCACGTAGCTTAAAAACTCGCCAAATAGAAAGTGAAGACTTTCGAGATCGAGATTGCTCGACAATCAATCCACCTTTGTTTGTGAATAGCCACGTGTTTTTCTATAGTTTTGAATTGGAATATAAATCCCAGTTCAGCCGTTGTTCTCGTCGTTTCTGTCCGTCTGGTTAGATAAAGTTGTATACATGAGGATGAGATAGCTTTACGGATTCCATAAATACTATTTTTGTTGAAATACAGATGCCATATTATTATAAGAGCATAGTTCTACAAGCTAGTCCTGTATACATAAAATGTATTCACGGCACAATATTGAATACGGAGATTTGTCGTGAGATTTTTTTTGAACTAGCAGGAAACTGTCTTGAATCGTTGTTTTATGCCCCTGAATCTTACAAAAAAAACATCGGTTGGGTTAGGACGTTAGGACGGTTAGGACGTTAAAAAACAATAATTTTAACATCAAATTTTGATATAGAGACAGTCATCGTCAACAGTAGATCTATTAATGTAGGAATAAATTGCAGAGGATTGGTTTTGGTTGGTGGGTCTGTTCCTTTGCATCTGACACGGTTTTGAAGCTAGTTGGGTTTAAGTTTTAAGTTTCCGCAAATAACAAGTGCTGAGGAAAAGTTTCAAACGGAGGTTATTATTCTCGTTGGGAATGTATGATAAGTATTTTGAGACTTGAAAGCAACATCATTTGTTTGTTATTTTGACTATAAATCATGGTACAGAAACTTTCTCTGCATATTTCTCTCCGCCACCCACAACAGAAGGTTTCCCCTAACTTTTTTCTGACACTGATAAACTTATGGTGAGTTTAATTCTGTTGTTGTGGTGGACTATTATTCAACCACTGAATACTTTCTCATAGAATTCTAAATCTTTAGATTACGCTCCTATGCGTATTAAAGATGACCCGGTTCCCTAATAATAAAAATACTCAGTCATTGTTGCGGGTTCACATAATTTACTAAATTGAATGAGATTGGAACGGTTCTTGTCTTGAGTTCCTCGTTTCAAATTCGCAGAAAGAGAGAGAGAGGTTGTATTTATAAGACAATGGTCGTGACGATTACTTTGCACCCCCATTCAGGTTAATTTTGAGCTGGGTATATTTCCTAGTTCCACTAACTCCTTCATGAATATGCAAGGCTGTGGAGATTACCTTTAACGACAGGATATTTATCTTTTAGTGGTAAGGTGCCCTCACCGTAATTCAGGAAACTTACCCGCTACCCTATGTTCCTTATAATGCCGTGATAAAGTTTTGAAGTAGGATTAGGCTATCTGGAACACTACTAAAGAATATCCCGAGGATACAAGATTCCGTCTCGAAGAAAAGTCCATATCTCTGGACTTTCTCTCCTGAAGTCGAAGAAAAGTTAGCTTTCTCCTTGTATTTGAATGTTGAATATTAGCATGGAAGGTAATATCAACCTGAAGAAAAAGATCTTCTTCCTAAAAGGCTGTCCCAGTGGATTCGTATATAGTTTTTTTTCCTGCTAAACTATCTGAACTCTAGGTAGTCTGTAGCCATAGCACATAGTCGGGTCCTTTGAGTTTTGGATGAAAAATCCAGTAAGTGAAAAGTGAATGTTCTGTACGGGGAAGGAAAAACTAGAGAACTTCGTGACTTACGATTTTTGTCCTACAGGGCGGTTCACTATCTAGAGTTTTATTTTACGGGATTCTGTTGTTGAAGCATGCACCTTGAAAAACGCGTTTCGTTCATTTTTTTCCAGAAAAATTCCTTAAAGCTTATTTCATTAGCCGCTTTTGGGAAACGTAATTGATTAATAGCCCCTTTCACTTCGCATGTGGTACTTGGAAGTGGATCCTCCAGCCTCGGCCTTGAATTTTCGAATTCTTTGCTTCCTTATTCAACAATTTCCACCCGAAGCAGGTGGTGTTGGTGGTGGTGGTGGTACACCTCAGTTAGAGACTACTAAACTACTTCAGTTCACATATTTTGCGAGTTAGTTGAGTCCAACTACGCCAACGAAAAGGTGGTAGCGAAAATGGTTGAACTTAATATGCAGAATATCCTGTCCCTTCCAAAGTAATTGTGGTTTCGAAAGGCAAGCCACATGCATCGGGATAAAACTTACGGGGATTCGGTGAGACAAGTCAGGAACTCTTTCAAGAATTACTGGCTCCGTATGCCCTGCATATGAACCAAGTCGTCTCTACAATCTTAAGATCATCTCTCGTGGTCATGTCAAAGAATATCAAATGAACAAGGCCTTAACACGTTTCATTCATTACGGTGGCAGGAATGAAAAAAACCAGACAGGATTCGAAAAGTTTTCAGGACGGTTCTATGTTGCTATTTGAAAGTTTTGAAATATCTTAGGGATTCATAGCTCCATACCTGAGAAGTTATTGTAGTAGACTTTCAGTAAAATAACTCCTGCCTCACTTAATGCTTTCTCTACAAATGAAGTTAAAGTTTGGCAGGGAAAAAAAGAAGGTTGGGGTCGTTATTACTTTTTACGATTATTTACTACATTCCCCATTTTTCAGGGGTGTTAATTTCTCAAAAGATACAGTTCATATACAACACCTCTGCAGTGGATCCTATGCTGCTCTTTGATGGGAATATTAGAATATATAAGGGTAGTCTTGGCTTTTTTTATGCAAATATTGTCATTTCCATGATAATTTTCTTCCCGTTCTCTCTCTGTCTCGTCTCAGCTTCCAAAGTTCCTTACTTCCACTGATCTTATTTCTTTGATGATTTTTCTTATTGAAGATGCACGAAGTGTAGGAATTCAGGAAGGAATTGAAGGTGAAGTAGGGGACTTGGTTGAGTTATATAAAAGTAGAGTATCGTTATATACTGTGACGGATCCTAGTTAAGTATGATAGGATTGTCATGCCGGAATAAGGAGGCCGTATTTCATGACGGAGTGGCCAATTTGATTAAGCTCTTCATTTCATTTCACACGATGTGGAAAATAAATATTACCTGCCGCACTCAAACTCAAAAGCTCCGTTGCTCCCTGAATATATTACTACTTTCTCTTTAAAAAATGCCGTACTAACGCCTGGGCGTCTCTGATAATCATGCAGTTAAAGGCTACTATCCGGTTTCCATACAAAAATGGGCTACTTTTCCACTAAATACATTGCAAAAAATGGGCTACTTTTTCATGCATAATTACGACATTGTTACTAGGGAGTAATTTTGAATTTAGGCAAATAATATCTGGAAGTTTTCAACTTGAAACTAAAATTATTGGCAAAGCAACCGCATTTTTAAATATCTATGGTCATTAAAATTCGATAAAAGCGATATTATTGTCATGGAAACAATTTTATCGTATATTTACAGCTCAAATGTGGGGAAATGTAAAAATGTTGTCATGGAAACCAGATTTTCAGATATCTAGTTGCTGAAAAAGTTGTGAAAAGTGAAAGTGTTTCAATGGAAACCAGATTTTCAGAGATTCAGCTGCTAAAAAATTGTGAAAAGTGGGCATGTTGTCATGGAAACCAGTTTTTCTTGGATCTCACGAATTCAAAATTCGTCAAAACTGAAATTGTTGCCATGGAGACCACTTTTTGATTCGTTTCCGGTTTTTATTTTTTGACAAACGCTTTCACTTTCACCTTGGTTACTGAAGAAGTGACATTTTTTTCTGTTGTGATGTCGACCTGGCATTATTTCTAGCTAAAATGTATGGGGTAGGGGCCCAAAAAAAGATCTTTTCCAGAATGGCAGAAAATTTTAAGTATTCCGGAAAAAATCATAAGAATCTGATGAACAAGATGATGGTATTTAGAAAAATCTGCCATTATGGAAAAGACCTTAAAAGTCAGCTAGAAGTGTAGCCATTTCTGTATGGAAACCGGATAGTAGCCTTTAGGTCGGTATGGTGTTTAGGAATGAGTAGATGGGCGGGGGGGGGGGGTATGTTGGCTTTGGCTATGAAGTAAACGTATATAATTTCAAAGCACCCAGATCCAATAGGACTTTTTGGTATTAACTGGGGGTAAAAACACTAGACTTTGTCTATAAATATCTCACATTCCCATACTAACTTCGGCTTTCCAACTTGAGTAGTAAAGCTCCGAATAAACTCTCAGCATATATTTGTTCGAATTATTGTCACATTTTTATGGTTGAAGACGACTCTAGTTTGTTTGAACCGTCTACACATTTGATTGTATACTTCTCTAATTAAAATACTGTCACTTCTCTATTTCCCTGTCAGGTACTGAGGGAGGAGAGGAGCTCCAGTTCTCGTAGGTAGAAATTAAACTTTTCTCTGCCTCGATGCATGGAGCTGAAATGTTTTTAATTAGACCTTTCTCCTCTCTCGAAATTTAGTTTGTCACTTTGTTGTTTATGTTCTCTTGTAACAAAATCATATATTCCTCTGTTAGTTAATAGCAGGACTTGAGGCCCGTTCCTGAAGTTGTGATAGGTATTTGCCCCCTGCGTCTCCCTCGGTGGTTAAAAGCAAAAGTAAAGTAAGTCATTAAAATACTCGTCGCATACATCGCTGTGAAGCTCCTTTTGAAAAAATAGGATAGACATGTACCCACCCTTCTTTCATTATATATTTATAACGTTACAACATAACCCTAGGGCTGACGCAGCAGAGGTCTGTACTTTCTCCGAATAATCATATTACCCACGTACAAATAATTTTAAGCGACTGTCTAGTGTCTACACACGATCTAGAGCTTTGCAAGAGGTAACCAGTCCAGTTCCCTTTTAAAAAATTCGGGGTGCGTGGTAGCTAAATTACACAACTAATAAGGTTCCATGTTTTTTGTGAGATATGATATTTACAAAAAGTTATGGGGGACTTTAAATTTTTAGATATAAGTATATTTAAGCAGTTCCTGTGGTCCTACAATGTAACATTCCAGCAACACATAGAAAGGCTGACTTTCACTACAGCTTCGGCAGTGGTGGCAGTATGCCAGCAGTTTTAACTGTTATATATCGCTATTTGTTATTAAGCTCTATATTTTAATACTCGTGGAGCCGTCTCTAACGTTCTTGTGGTGGCATTTTGGAATTCAGATGTAAATTTGGACTCAGCTCCAGAAAACGTTGATTCCAAAATTCGAAATATGAATGAATAATTATGATAATAAATCAGCATGGATATTATTTAAAGAAATATTAATAGGAAAATAATTAATATAATGATAATCATAAAGATTAATGTTAAATACTAAAGGCCGTGTGTACTTTAATTTAAAAATATTAATGAACTATATAATGAGCTCGTATGTCAGTGTCAATCTTTAAAAAGCTGTCGATAGCGTAACGGAATGTTTACTAATAATAGTAATAATAATAATAAAATAAAATTGATAGTGAAGCAGCGATCATGTCGATTCAAATGAAACACGGCTGCATTTGCTGCAATATAAATTCCACTATTCGGAATTACCTTAACGAGCAACAACTATGCATTTATCGTTAGAGTACCTAACTCAAATAAACTATATATATAATATTTAATTTGAAAGAATCGTATCTATTATACACACCTTGAGAATTAAGGAAGGCCACTGTGGAGAAGTACATGTTGTGGCCCTAGACTACTCCAATGTCCTAGGTGTCTCTTAATCATATTTCGAATAAAAAGTGGGTTTATTTCTCTATCGGTTATTCCTTTCAGATTTTAACATTAAGGTAACTTGTAGTATGTGAAAATAATAAAAAAAATCCAGCCTAATAGCAGGCACAAACGGAACACAGCGAATAATTAGTAATCGCCGTACCTAAATAAACTAAGTACCTCACGATTAGTCATCAACAGCACATACCACCATAACCAATGACATTTAAGATACCGAATAGTATATATGATAGGATAAATGTAATGAAGACTTTATGTGTTCCCTTTTTAAGCCCAATCGTGAGATAAGTGCCAAATTTTTTGGCATAGCTTAAGTGCGTGTTTATAATAAATAGTATTCCCACATAAATCCCAATGTACAACTGAGTCGGAAGTATGACACTTGAGAACGTCACATTAAAAAAATTAGCATTTCAAAGTGTGTATGAAATGTTACAATTTAAATCAATATTATCAGCGAACACAAGTATGAATGTAAGATATCATAAATTATTTTAAGTACGTGTCACCTGTAACTACACCAAGAAATGAACCTTGTCACTGGAAAAGACCATTATTAGAGAATCTAGAACGTAAACATTTCAAGTCCTTCAACTAACGTAAGACATTTTATGTAAAAGAAAACAAATGTACCTATAGATGCAGACATTTGTCTTAAATATAAACGAAATTCGTCTAGTTATGAAAACATTGCGCCACGTGAGTATATAATCGTTTATGATGATATGATGAACTTAATGAAAATAAATACTGTGAAAACGCTGTGTCAGTTGATGGAAATCATTCAAACTTCATTTTGGAAAAACAGTAAAACAGATATATAATCGTAAGTAGACTACGTAACAACGTAACATTAAGATTAGGGCATAAACAAAATAACTTCACTCAAAACACACATACCCATACTGTTTACTATGCTCCGACACGCTCTATTTTATGGGTACTATCCGATTCGAAACAACCAGAACTCATCAGGAACAAAGTAGTAAAAAATTGATAGCTTGACAGGGAAAGGAGACGAATCCGGTGATGAATACATATATGTACAGAATATCTTATCATAATATATGCCCTAGTCTTTTCTTTTACACATGGAATCTGGGAGGCACCACCGATTGACATTTAGTTTCCTGAACTTGTTACATGGATCTACTTGCGATGTTTACTTTAAAGGAGACGTGTGCAGAAGTTTTGGAGTACTTATTCCGTGCTTGGCAGACTGATGAATCCTATTTAAACGAATTTCATCCATCCTTTGAAAGTTAAGAGACTTTGGTTATACCAGTTCACCACACGCAATGATAGTGATCTTCTCTGATGTCTTTCCGGACTTGGAACCGAATTTCTGCGAACATAAAAGTTATATTGACATAAGCACGAGCCATTTCAACAAGAATAACGAAATACCTTCTTCCACACCTATACATCACTGCCGAAGCAAAAATGACTGCGTATATTTCCTATTTCAATTCGGTTTCCGTCGTTATTTGATACATAGATAGTAATTGGTATCGTAGGGATTGAAAAACAGTATTATAATTTACAGCTACTGTCTATGACTTATCAATCATACATAGAGTTTGATGACATAAACTGAAGTAGACCAGTAGTTTTAACCATCTCGATTTGAAATACGATTACTATCAGGCTCTTCTAGTTACCAGTACAGGAAAGACGACGTCTCCCCAAATGGCCCAAATTAGTATCTAACGGTGTTCGATAAAATTCAACTGTTCAAAATTACAGCAGTTTGGAGTTTTGTTTGTCTAGATGAATTAAAAAATTGGATCGATCAGTAAACCCGAGCGGCCGTATCTTCAATGCGGTATGGTTATTTGATTGATACGCATTTCGGGTTTACAGATTGATCTGATCTAATGGTTTAATTCAAAATTTGGAACCGAATTAAATAAGCATATGCAAAACACCGTCACACTTACCTCGATTTTCTTCAAAACATCAAGTCCACTAATTATGAGACCAAAAACGACGTGCTTATTGTCCAACCTAAAGAAGCCACAAACCATCAACTTAGATTCCTCTTCCTAAATGATTCGAAAATTAGAAGAAAGATATCTCGAAAAAAATTACTAACCAATTCGTTGGTTGAAATGAAATGAAGAATTGACTGCCATTAGTATTTGGACCTGATTTGGAAAATAAAATATAAGCCTTGATATTTAAAATCGACAAACAAACAATCTCAAATATTGAATAGTGATAATTTTAAACCGTATTAATAATATAGTAATGTGGTTTAAAATTTAAAAATTGAAATTACCAGAGTTAGCCATCGACAGAGTTCCAGGAGCAGAATGTCGCAATGTGAAGTTCTCATCGGGAAATTTTCCTCCATAAATGCTCTTTCCTCCGGTTCCGTCGTGATTTGTAAAGTCGCCACCTTGGGCCATCTAAAAAACAATGCGACAATATGACGTTACTAAACGGCACTAACTCGAAGATAATAAAAATCGCTGATGTTGCAAACAATTCATATTTTAAACTCAGTATATATCATTATCCGTATTAAAAAATAGTCGTCACTTCAATAATGTTGTCGTTTGTGTTTGTATTCATACCGTAGAACCTTGCATTGAACATAAGTATAAACAATAAAATATAAAATAAATGAAAGAAACTTACAAATCCTGGAATAACACGATGCAATACAGATTCCTGATATCCGAACCCCTTTTCATGAGTGCACATGCAACGGAAGTTTTCTGCAGTGATGGGAACAACATCAGTTCGGAGAACAAACGACATTCGACCAACCGTGAATTTTCCAATTTTGATATCGAGGTACACCTGAGGATTTTTAGGCTTTCGAATATCTGGTCCAGGTGCAACAATTTCCTAGAAACATAAGTAAACAGACTGGTCAGAGATTTTTAATTCTTTTTTTCAGAGCAATTTGAATAAAATAAAATAAGGTTGACAGACCTTTCCGCCGACTTTAGCTGTATCTTTATCCTCGTCAGCAACTTCCGAAGCAGGATCAACAGCTTCCCCGTCGTTGTCTTTTTCGACACCCAAAGTTTCACCTGCATGTTTTTGCAGCCAAGTATCTTCCTGCCAAACAGGTCTGGTTGTAAAGTCCTTAACTTTCATTGGTCTCGCCATGTTAACTCGTATCGTCCTTCCAAAAAGCTCAGAGTCGTTCTAAGATTTTCATAATTGATAACATTCATAATTGTAATGATGAATAATTATCCGATATAGCTGAGAGACACTAATTGAAGATTGGAGATAAATAGGTACAACGATAGGTATGAGCCCACTTTCAGGGCATGATGCACAGCAGTACTTTTGAAAAATTGAAAATCTGAGGAAGAACAACAGTTTGAATAGTTTGAAACGTTCAGAATATTTAAAAAAAATACTGTGGACCAATTCAGATTAGTGACATTAAGCCTAGAAGTTCATAGTTCATTCCTATCATTTTAATCAATGTCCGATGGCAATCATCCCGTTCACTACCGCTGAATAGTACCGATGAATTTCCAATTTCTCTGACGATGTTTGTGTGTTTGGTACCCTTTGCCCTTTTATTATCGCCGTGTATGGTTTATTTGTTTATAGTAAAAATGAACAACGGCAAAGTTTGTCATAATAAGGTACCGGAATATTAAAAAAAAATATTTTACCATATTATCAATCGCTGCTGCAGCATCTTCGTGCATCTCGTATTCAACGAAGGCAAAACCTCGGTGCTTTTGGCTCTCATAATCAAGCGGCATTTGTACATCTCCAACATCTCCAAATGGTATGAACGCTGCTTTGATCACATCAACGTCTACTTCTTCTGCTAGCCCTCCTATCGTAATCATACCATTTGCATTGCTTTGCTGTTCTTTGTTCTTATAAATTTGTTGTTAGCTTTCTTGTATTTTATTTGCAATTTGCATTGATTGTGATGCAAAAATGTACAGTAAACCCAGCGATGAACAACAAATATGAAATACTAGTAAATAAATAGGAATGAAAAATGAAAAAGAACTTACCAACATAGACTGTTCGTTTTAACGATTGTGGAGTAGCCATTTCTCAATTGAATTTTGAATTACATGTAATTCAACTTCAAACTTTGACTTTCAAGAACAACAAACAAAGAATCCGAGAGATTAAAAATATGCAAACTGTTAGACAATATGAACAAAAGACTGGCTTTATCAATTGCAAATTGTGTCAACTTTGATGAATCCCCAATCCAACTTAATTTTAAATGGAAAAGCTTTTAAAGTGCCTTTACACGTTCAACGTTTTGCGTTTAGAAATCACACTCCGATCGACAGTAGTCTGGGTTCACACTGTTCACAGTCTTCTTTTTCGTACTGCTTCTACTGTCGAGAGTATTGGGGTACGAAGAAAAAGAGGAACGGGCGAAATACATGGTACGTACTAGAGAGGCTGGAACTCCACCCGAAATCCCAACTCACTAGCTTCCCCTCATCCACACACTACTAAACCGGAGCGTAGTGCGGTAGGCCTCACAATACACATGCCTAAATTTACATCGGACGTTAACCGTCCACCTCCTCTACTCTATATTCTATACTCTAGTAGAGTAAATCCGGTTGTCTGTCGGTCCGTGCTCTAACTCGAGAACAGTTAAAGTTTTTAAATTTTTTTTGTTTCAAAATGTATTCCGTAATACCAATAGGGTTTTTCGGTTAAATGGCCTACACTTCACCCCCAGCCCCCTCTAAAGGTAAAATACAGCGAAATAACAATCAACACAACACGTGTCGAGTGTGGTATCAATCGAATAGTACTTTGATGGATGATCTGAAAAATATAAAATAATAATTGTTCGGCATCACATTCACCCCCCCCCCCCCACCAGCCCCATCTAAAGGTTAAAATACAGCGAAATAACAATCAACACAACACGTGTCGAGTGTGGTATCAATCGAATAGTACTTTGATGGATGATCTGAAAAATATAAAATAATAATTGTTCGGCATCACATTCACCCCCCCCCCCCCCACCAGGCCCATCTAAAGGTTAAAATACAGCGAAATAACAATCAACACAACACGTGTCGAGTGTGGTATCAATCGAATAGTACTATGATGGGTGATCTGAAAAATATAAAATAATAATTTTTCGGCATCACATTCACCCCCCCCCCCAGCCCCCTCTAAAGGTTAAAATACAGCGAAATAACAATCAACACAACACGTGTCGAGTGTGGTATCAATCGAATAGTACTATGATGGCTGATCTGATAAATATAAAATAATAATTTTTCGGCATCACATTCACCCCCCCCCCCCCAGCCCCCTCTAAAGGTAAAATACAGCGAAATAACAATCAACACAAAACATGTCGAGTGTGGTATCAATCGAATAGTACTATGATGGGTGATCTGATAAATATAAAATAATAATTTTTCGGCATCACATTCACCCCCCCCCCAGCCCCCTCTAAAGGTAAAATACAGCGAAATAACAATCAACACAAAACATGTCGAGTGTGGTATCAATCGAATAGTACTATGATGGGTGATCTGAAAAATATAAAATAATAATTTTTCGGCATTACTTCACCCCCCCCCCCCCCAGCCCCCTCTAAAGGTTTAAATACAGCGAAATAACAACACAAAACATGTCGAGTGTGGTATCAATCAAAAGGCAATATGTTAAGTGACCAAAATATTTTTTTAAAATTAAAAATACGTTTAATTTCAAGATGCAACTTTAAAACTAATTAATAAAAAAAAAATTAAAATAATTCAAATTCTAACAATAAATTAAACAACTTTCAATTTTTAAAACTAAAAATAATTAAAATTCTAAAAATACATTAAACAATTTTGGATTTTTAACCTTTTGGCTGGGATGGTAAGTTGTCTGACCAGTAAAAATTAGTCGTTACCATGGGGTGGTCAGTTATCTGACCAGTAAAAACAAATTGATTTATTTTGACCCTGATGGTAACGATAATTTTACCCTGAATGGAAGACCTTAGGAACGGTTTTTGCAGTTTCTAATTTACCCCATGGCTACTGATGACTGGTTACCCATTCCAAAGCGTTACAACTAAAAATAATTTTTAATCGTAAAAATAAAGTCTTTTCAAATACAAGAATAAAAATTATTTAGGTGTTCAGAAACGTTGTGCCTGCTTTTTCTGCAACCTGTATTTTTGGACAGAGAATTAAAAATACTACAAAATGGCTTTTTTTTTCGAAAAAAGCTGGGGACAGGCACATAGAGATATTTCGATTTTAAAAAATGGGCGTTGTTTGAAAAAGGGTTATTCATATACGCGTTTCTGAACTATTACCTGTGAAAGCACGAATGTAACTTAGATTATTGACGATATAGCCGCAAGGTCACCATCTGGCAAGTCCCCCGTACTACTCATTTCGGTATAGTAAAATAGTGCCGGTAAATAAAGAGATTGATAGCGCCTCTGGTTCGGTTTAATGGAATCTTTGGGTAGAGCGCGAATTCACATTTCCCTTCTATCGAATAGAAGAATGTGATGGAGGGCTAACTCCCCTCCAAAGATATAGTGAACGATGCCGCATAGCTAGCCCAGTTCGCAATGCTAGACTTACACAAAACAATTAGCCCTCATAAAAATTGCAATACAAATAATTTAATATTTCTTTCATCGAAATAATTCCCCATCCTATATAACTTGTAGGAATATACACAAATGTAAATAATTCTTTCATCGAAATAATTCCCCATCCTATATAACTTGTAGGAATCTACACAAATGTAAATAATTCTTTCATCGAAATAATTCCCCATCCTATATAACTTGTAGGAATATAAACAAATGTAAATAATTTTTTCATCGAAATAATTCCCCATCCTATATAACTTGTAGGAATATACACAAATGTAAATATTTCTTTCATCGAAATAATTCCCCATCCTATATAACTTGTAGGAATATACACAAATGTAAATATTTCTTTCATCGAAATAATTCCCCATCTTATATAACTTGTAGGAATATACACAAATGTAAATATTTCTTTCATCGAAATAATTCCCCATCCTATATAACTTGTAGGAATATACACAAATGTAAATATTTCTTTCATCGAAATAATTCCCCATCCTATATAACTTGTGGGAATATACACAAATGTAAATAATTTTTTCATCGAAATAATTCCCCATCCTATATAACTTGTAGGAATATACACAAATGTAAATAATTCTTTCATCGAAACAATTCCCCATCCTTTATAACTCAAGTAGGAATATACACAAATGTAAATAATTCTTTCATCTAAATAATTCCCCATCCTTTATAACTCAAGTAGGAATATACACAAATGTAAATAATTCTTTCATCTAAATAATTCCCCATCCTAAATAACTAGTCGGAAAATACAAAAATCGAAATACTTAATTTATCGAAATAATTCCTCACCTTTTATAACTTTAGCAAGCAGCATTTAAAAATATACACATTTAAATGATTATTTCCTTTTAATAAGTCCACACCTTTCCAACTTGTTTGTTAATGCATATTAAATATAATAACTTGTTTAAAAGTGTATGTATTCAATAATTGTTTCGACTGAATAGTAATTATTTGTTAATATTATATTGAATGGTAAGGGTGGTAATTTGTTACTGAGCTACTGGGTAATTTTTAAAATTACAGATTTTAACTATGATTTAGATACAGAGAATGATTATAGCCATTAACAAATATCTACGAGTTACTAAAGTGAGAATTAGATAGATAGTATAGAACCGATTTCAGATGTCAGGAACTGAACCTAAATTCTTCTAATGAAATTAATCAAATAAAATATTGGGCTAATATTTCTTGTAGTGGAAGTGTGGAAGGATTTGATTTTCATTCGAGGCTAACTTTACGGTATTGAAGTTTGCAATGGGGAACCAGGGGCGCTGTCTCTGTTTACTATTTCGTCGGCTGAAATTGTCAGTACTGCTTCTAGACTATTATACTATACAATTCTATGCCATATGGTTATTTAAGGTCAAAACTACTTTTCATTATAATTGTTCGATTTTTAGTGAACAAATTGCAAATATAGTCAGGAACGCACATGGAAGCAAGAACAAAGCTTAGATTATCGCCCATTGCGCTGAAAGGTCACCAAACGGTCACAGAAGGTCAAAACTGATTTTTATTCTAATTTGCTGATTTCTACCGGAAAAATGTCTATACATAATCAGGAACACATGTCAAAGCAAGAATATGGATACTTAATGGACTTTTTCAATGTTAAGGTCGATCAAAGATTTGCATACAATAATTTGTGATCACGTGACTTTGAAAAGTCACTATTTACTCAGTCAGTCGAGGAAAAAGAATTCCATTAAATAAGAATTTGTCATTAGTCATTAATCTGAAAAAATTTACATGAAAATCATATGAGCCTTTCTAAGATAGAGATAAAAATTATTTATTCGTATTCATAAATCCATAGAAGGCAAAATGCAAATGCACTTATAAGAAAAAACAGAAGTTGAAGAAGTGAGGATTTTAAAAATAAATATCAAGAGAGAGTGTTTGTTGTGTGAGAGTACATGCAAGTAGTGCACTTTGGACGTGGTTTATGCCAAACCTTTTTACCTTAAACAGCAAGGGGTCTCTCCCTCAGACTTGCTAGCACAGCTCATATGATTTCTCTCGGACTGACACGCAAGGGCTGGGACAGCTCGCTAAACATGATTATCTCGTCAAAAGGCTATTCCAAATATTTATTATTTTATCAGTTTAAAATTATTTTTATCTTTTCAAAATGTTTTAATTGTCGAAATCGAAAATTACTTCAGGTTTGAAATTTAAAAAAAGTTTTAATTTTAGTATAATATATGATTTGAAATACTGATAATAAAATTAACAAAAAAATCAATTGTAAATTGAAATTTGTTTTTATTTAGGAATTAAAAATTATTTTTTCCCACACGGATTTTTTTTAACTTTTTGTTATTTGTTTTTTTTTGTTTTATAACGCAACATGATTTTAATTTTTGTACTTGAAAAACATTTTTATTTTTGTAATTTATAAATTGAAAGACCTTTCAATTTTTGTATTTGAAAAGACTTCATTTTTACAATTAAAAATTAGTTTTAGTTTTAAAAATCGAAAGTTGTTTAATATATTCTTAGAATTGAAATTATTTTTATTTTTTTAGTTAAAATTAGTTTTGAAGTTGCATCTTGAAATTAAACTATTTAAATTAAATTAAATTATTTTTAATTTTGATAATAAAAATTGGGCACTTAAAATATTTCCTTTTGATTGATACCACACTCGACATATTTTGTGTTGATTGTTATTTCGCTGTATTTTAACTTTAGAGGGGGCTGGGGGGGGGGGTGAATGTGATGCCGAAAAATTATTATTTTATATTTATCAGATCAGCCATCATAGTACTATTCGATTTTTACCACACTCGACACGTGTTGTGTTGATTGTTATTTCGCTGTATTTTAACCTTTAGAGGGGGCTGGGGGGGGGGGTGAATGTGATGCCGAAAAATTATTATTTTATATTTTTCAGATCACCCATCATAGTACTATTCGATTGATACCACACTCGACATATTTTGTGTTGATTGTTATTTCGCTGTATTTTAACTTTAGAGGGGGCTGGGGGGGGGTGAATGTGATGCCGAAAAATTATTATTTTATATTTTTCAGATCACCCATCATAGTACTATTCGATTGATACCACACTCGACACGTGTTTTGTTGATTGTAATTTCGCTGTATTTTAACTTTTAGAGGGGTGTGAAGGGTAGGCCATTTAACCGAAAAACCCTATTGGTATTACGGAATACATATTGAAACAAAAAAATTTAAAAACTTTAACTGTTCTCGAGTTAGAGCACGGACCGACAGACAACCGGATTTACTCTAGAGTATGGAATATAGAGTAGAGGAGGTGGACGGTTAACGTCCGATGTAAATTTAGGCATGTGTATTGTGAGGCCTACCGCACTACGCTCCGGTTTAGTAGTGTGTGGATGAGGGGAAGCTAGTGAGTTGGGATTTCGGGTGGAGTTCCAGCCTCTCTAGTACGTACCATGTATTTCGCCCGTTCCTCTTTTTCTTCGTACCCCGACAATTCACTTCCCATCCCATCTCCCTTTACGAAGGCACAGTGAAGGAATACTCTAATCTACTCTGCGTTTTTAAGCATGTGTAAGATATGAGTATTATGGAAGACTAGCATTCAGTTGAGTTGAACTGTAGTAAGATAGATGAACACACAACCAACGACATTCCCGCTTTTTGTAACACGATTACTTTACGGATACCACTCAACACCAAGTCACCGTATACACCAACTCTAAATTTGGTTTATTACTCTATGATTTCAAGATTTTCAACCTAAACGTCAAAAAATTATCTCGGGGGTATCATCGGTATCGAGTTATCATATAAATTAATAAATACATATGGTTATCGACGTATTCTAAAAAAAATGAATGCGGAATCAGTTACAATGTTACAAATAATGAATAAAATTACTCAATCAGGGATGACACTGACAAAAATAAATTAAAATCGCCTTATTTAAGTCTGCAGTTATGTCTTCCAGTTCCAACAACCGAACTCTCCAGATTTTAGTAATAAGAATTTTATTTAAACATTGAATAGGTATTTAGATGGATGGATTGCATTATGCATATCTATAAATTCCAAAGGACATCCTGGACATCGTTTATTTTATTTTTAAAAAATACTGGGCAGTGGATGCGATGCATTTACATTTTTTATACAATACAACATTAATATTTATTTATTAGGTATATCAATATTCAGTAAGAAGTAAGTAAACGCCAAATTATTCACTAACTTCCTCCTTCTAAATCAGCTATTTGTTGACTCAAAAAAGCGAGATGGTCCTTTCTTTCAGCGACATGAACTCGGGCTTGAGGAATATTTGAAGGTAAATTACCGTTGTCTGATAAACTGTCCAATGTCTTATTCAATTCCCCAGTTTCCTTTTTTAAAAACTCAAGCCTTTTCAACAATTCCTTGATATGTTCTTGGCTTTCGCCGAGAGGTTTGAAGTTTTCAGATTTGTCGTCCTATATGCAATAATTTTTTTATTTTAGTTGACAAACTAAATGCAAATTAATTGGAATGTTTAATAACTGCATTTGACATTTGCAATAAAATTCAAACCTTCAGGTCCGACAGTTTCCCCTTATAAAAATTGGAAGTGTAGATCAGCGTTTCGCAATTTTCTGGAAGCAAGAGCTCAGACTTCCGGTTAGCCACCTTCTGTTCTTCCTCGAGGACCGCCTTTGACGTTGAAGTTAGTAGTTTTAGTTCCAGATTTTTAGCCTTCATCTCAGAAACAGCGGATTGTAGATCGGCTTTAAGGATCTCCCGTCGAGTGATCCCTTCAATCAGGGAATTTCCTGTTTGAATTGATATCCCGGTTGGAATATCTGAGCTGAGGATAGGGATTCCTATCGAGACTGGAGCCTCACTGCCGTAAGAACTCCTAGAAGTTACTGGAGAGTCGAGAGACGATATGAAACAGAAGTGTTTTCTGAGTTCCTGAATAATATTTCGAACTGGGGGACTGTGATCTTGATCGTGTGTACCCAGATCTTTCAAAAGACTATCCGCCGTCGCCAGAGCATTTTGCAGGTTTTGACTCACCGGAAAATTTTGTTGGTTGGCAATTGTCAATATGTCGAGGAAATGTTCAATCGCCTGCAGCTCTTTGGAACTTGAATGTCTGGGATTGTGTTGAAACTCCATTTGGTGTGTGGAATCGATTTCCAAAAAAAAACTGCGTTTCAGAAATTCAGAATTTAATATGGTGAGAATAGGTCATATATTATTCATAATATATGATGTCATAAATTATGACATCATAATATCAAATATGTGATATGTAATATCAAATATCAAAATATATCAATTGTGAATTGCAATAATTTAGTTCTTAGCCCAATTAATCTATAATTCTGAATAGAATTCACAATTAAATTACCTATGCCGATGATGGTGATATGATGAACAGATGAACTATATACTAGACAATTTTATAAATCTAGATGAACACGAATTTTAGTTTAATTAATTAGTAATCGTTTCCGTGTACCGTACCTCTTACAACTTTTAGGCGGTTTTTTCTTGATTTACATACGGATACATGATAAAGCTCTTCTAAAACTCAATGTTCAAATTTTATTCATATTATTCCTGTTCATATTTTATAATATTTGTTGGAATTATAGACGCTTTATTTAATTATAGTAAAAAATCAATGAGAATTAAAAAAGCAAATTATAGTTAGCATATACTTGTATATGCTAACGGATAATAACTATCAGCTAAACCTTTTTTTAGATATTATTAACTAATATGATTTAAATTGATCGATGATAAAGTACGTACTGCCAGGAGCAATATATTATATATGCGAATGAAATTATATAAAATTCATCCATTTTGAAATTATGAATTTTAATTACAACTTTAATTCAGCTTGGGTTATCTAAATTAGATTAAGACTCGTTTGCCTTTGTTCTGTTTGAAGGAAAGATTCATGTTCGTGTACATACATAATAATAGTACGTACTCGTTCAATAAAATATACAAAGCCTTTGACATGAAACGCACAGTTATATCTTATACAATATCAAGATTCCTTGGCGACTTAACGTGTATCGGAATCTAATAATTAGATTTTTTTTGCAAAAAAATAAAGTTATTTCGCCGAGATACAGAGAACTAAAGTTATTTAACCGGGCAGGGTTGTTTGGTCGCTTTAAAATCAAGAACATTTCATATCAAATGCGGAGTTAGAGTTTGGGACAACAATTTGTATACCCCTTGAAGTAATAATTACTGAGCTTCAAAATCATGAATTTTATATACATAACCTTGATGATCAGTCTTTCTATAGCCGTAATTGCTATTAACGCAGACGTCGAGCCATTTTCAACACAGAAGCGCATTGAACTGTAATTTTGTATTTGGAATAATTCAGATAAAATCTTTCTTGATATTAAGTGCTATTATGAGTTATTTCACTATGGCTTAAATTCCAGGAACAATGGGGACAAAGTGACAGAGTTTCGTGTCAAACGAGTCACACATAAAAAACACAAAACTAAGAAGGTCGAACAAATTCCTGCCGATGAAAGTCTAAGAAGCGACCAGTTCTCAGAACAAATCGAAGAAGAACTTGGAAACACTGGCATTGGCAAGCAATCTGCTAATGCAACTAATATTAGACGTCGACGAGGTCACAACAAGCGGGCTTGTATTTACATTGATATTCCCGGATCACATCCGGAAGATGAAGTTGATATAATTATCCCTGGGGTATTATCAGGATCAGGATCGACCGTCCAGAAGGATAATGGTTTTAATGGTATTGGTAAAAATTCTTCTCCAATGATTGTATTTTTACCTTCATTAAATGGAAATGTATTAATTTCATACAACATTTTTTTGTTTTGGTTGCAAAGATGAAGTGCAGTCAGCGGCTCAGACAGGTTCTCTAGATATGCAACAACTACAGTCAAACGAAGATCGGAAAGTAACCAACGAAGCGGTTGATTACATGGGAGATATATATTGGCTAAAACTACCTCCTTCAGAAACCGTTGGTTCCAGAGAAGTACTGAAAAAATTATATCAAGTTGTGAATGATTTTCATCAAACTGGAAAAGACGTGCTATTCGTTCCAATATCTAAAGGTTATTTAAATACCAATGAAGCCAAAAATGGTTTCCTTAAAACGCTTCAAATTGATCCTATCGATAGAGAACGGCACCTTAATACATTTGAAATAAAGTTAATATAATCTTTACTATTTCATTCGTAAGCTTTTATTAATCCATTTAAAATATCAAAATATTTTCGTCACAGATCCCAATTACAAGTGTTAATTGGGGATATCATACGTAAGATATATTGCTTTTGTGTTTAAAAGATCCATAATATACGTACATAATCAGCATCAATTTTTTCACCGTTATAAAAATTCGTTATACTTACTCCAATTAGGTATTACTTTAATCTTCGACAATTTACAATATTAAAGTAGATTTATTTTCTTCTAGAATTTGCATGAGATAGTTTTTCACCCCTCTTTTTGACGTGCTTCTTTATCTTTGTCTGGCGTTTCTCAGCTTTCTCTAGTTTTACTTGTTTTTTTCTTTCCTGTAAAAAAAATATTAGCTTAAATCAGTCAATATTTGGCCTTGGCCCTTTTATAAATATGAAAATGCATTTTCCAATATTATATGAAATCATGTAATTATGTTTATGTATCACGCAAGAAAATAAAATTTACCTTTTTTTCTTCTGCAGTTTCATTTTTGGGCCTAACTTTGACGTGAGTCTTTCCAGTAGCTCCAGACTCCGATTTTTCAGAATCGGAATCAGACTCTGAATTAGAAGAACTGTCATCACTTCCCATTTCCACTTGGTTGGAGTGGGACTGGGTTATATCTTTTGCATCTAATAGGGGCTGTTTATTTTTGCTTAGGTCATCTGTTTTCTCAATCCCTGATAAATCTGATCTCATTCCCATTATATTTGCATATATTAGCTCTTTCTCTCCCTTTTTTGCTTGGGCATAATCCCTTTCAAAATGTTCAACCTAATGGAATCAACAAACAAATCATCAATGGCATTTTATTTTAAAATATGGTTTTAAATGAACTTTGTTAACTCCATCATAAGCAGTTCAACTTACGTCTTCCATTTTGCGAGGAATATAGGCTTGACGAAAAACTTCCGACGAAACATCTAAATTTTCCCATTTCTTCGCATTCATCAAAATATTTTCTAAATTCGCTTCATAATTAGAATCATCAGTGCTCGAACTTGTTATGAAGTCGAAAATATCTTTGTAGTCACCAACTAGTATGCGTTTACCGAAGAATTCTATTAAATAAAATATTTAATGACGGCCAGTAATTTCATGTAATCTTAAAATTCATTTAGATAGTCAGATACGATAAAAAATATTTCTGAAGCTAATTTATGTCATACCTTGAACATTCTTGATGTCGCTACGAAGGAAGTCAAAGCTTCTTGGATGATCATGTTCAACTGATTGAGACACATCGATTACATATAAATCTTTGTTATCTTTAAGAATCAAATTGAACTCCGAGAAATCAGCATGTACAAGTTTACAATGTTTGTACATACGATACAAAATTACTAGAGAATCGCGATATAACTTCTTGAAAAGATTTTGCAAAGGGTTTTTGCTTTCATCCTCATCTTCTTCTTGACTTCTTATGTCACGCTCACGATGTCCTTCTTCCTCTTCAAATTCGATTTGATCGAATTTTACATCTTTCAGTAGAGGACAAGGCCAACCGTTGCTTCCAATGAAGTCCATGACAAGGACATGGGACTTCAGAAGTCTTGGTTGAGGTACACTCACCGTTCCAGCGGAATGAATTCTTAGTAAATTCCTGAACTCTTTTTCGGCCCATACTCGTACCATTTTTCTTGGATTTTTTTTACAATAGCCTTGCCGGAAACGATACTCCCCAGTAACGTACTTGTCCCGAGCCTTAAAGGTTAGTATGGATGTTTTGAAAATTTTAATAGCGTATGCCGTTCCCTCAGGACCTGTAGCGTGGTAGACATTGGCCTCCTTTCCGGTTGAAATACATCCGTCAATACTTATAATTTTCTCACTACTCAGAAGTTTGTATAAAATCATTCGAGTTCTGGGATCCATAACTTGCTCTACAGTAGCTCGATCTTGCTTATCTTTGACCTTTTGCCTAGAATATTAAAGTCAAAAGTCATCTTTGAACAATCAACATAGAACACGACAGAGATACCAATTATGTTATTCCTTCGCACGAATCAAACTATTTTTAAGTTTTAAATGAAAATGACCTATTTGCCGTATTTTTTTTGTTGGCTGAAATGATTTTATTTCCAGCTCCAGCTGGCAACTCGTCATATCCTTCGTACTTCTCAATCTTGATCTTGTTCGCAAACTTTCTAAACAATTCTTCAGATGATACTTGATCATTCTGTTTTTGTGAGTTGGGGCCAGTCGATTTCTCCCCGTAGAATTCGAAATTGTCATCCTCGTCATAATCGGATTGATCTTCGTCTTCGTCGTCCTCGTCCTTAGAGTTCTTTAAGTCACTTTTATCTCCAAATTGATCTGAACCTTGGATCTCAGCCCTGAATTTCATCGAGGAATGGAATATCGCTTCCAAATTCCTACATACATGATAAATGTACATATATGATTAAATAAAATACACATATCTATATAACACAACACCCGATCAATCCACAATGCAATAAGAGATAAGTATGAGACCGAGACGTATGGTGAATCGGTATTGATGAATGGTGATGGAAATGATGGAATTGAACTAAATATTAAAACATATAAACATACCGTGAATTTTTATCTGTTGTTGACTTCGGTCCAGGAAGATCGTCTTCTTCAGCGTCGCTAAATTGCCCTGGCACCACTGGAAAGAAGTTCGCCACTGGTGGCATATCCACTATAGTGCCTCCTCCGTGGCCACTTCCCTTCATTATTCGAAATTCTTTGACCGAAAAATCAAAAAACAATTTTATTTCAACAGCTCAAAGATATCTCCAAAAAAACTCCAAGTAGTCCACTGTCCAAGCCCAATGCCTAAAATTAAAAAGTTCAAACTGAGCACATGCATGTGTAAGTGCAACGTTAACTTGAAAACGTAAATCACACGCAATCACAATACGATAATACGAATATACTATGCAACAATCTCACAGTTAAAATCACCACGTTGTTCTCAGATCCACACTTTTTTCTCACGAACACGAAGTAGTTGGACAATTGGGGGCAACTTGATCCATATTGTAACGTTGTAACGTTTGCATTTGATCGAACAAAGATATTTAATTTAAAATAATTTATACTTCATTCATTTGGATGCAAATGATTATACAAATTTTGTTAGGTATTTTCGAATTCGAATTATATTTCAACGAATCCTGACAAAGCACCCCACTGGAGTTATATTTTCAAACCTCAAACCCCTGAAAAAGCATTGTAGGAAAAATTACCAAATTTAACATGGAAATAGTTAATTGGTGAGGACTTAGGTCAAAATTTACGGTCCGTAAATGACGGCAGTTAATGGCGTAAGAGGAGTTGTAAGGATAACATTCGAATTCGGATTGAAATATGGAAATTTTCAGATACCTTAAAAACACGAAAAGATATAATATTTATCCTCATTTTATTGTTAAATTTAATATCATGAATGATCAATTTCTGAGCTGATTACTTAGTTTACGTCTACCAGAAACAAGCCATATTTCACTTCATGCTTATTGGCTTTGTAGTGCATTAGCAAACTGCATTGAATGAAATTGAATACCCAAGATTTCAAGCCGGAATAAAAGTTTATGAATTCAGACAGAACTGCATCGGACTGAACTGCTTTCTACTATTATATTGGACATATGTATTTCTAGGAAAAGGATGTACACTGAACATATCTATGTTTTAATATTTAACCAATTTTGTATGTCAAAATAATAGACGGTCACCTCTCATTGTGATATGTGATGTGCGGACTTCGGATTGAAGAAATAAAAATGAAACATCCATGAAACATGAAACCAGTCCATTTGTCAAAATGAGGAGCATTTGCATAATATAATATAGTCGTATTTATTTTACACCTCGTGGTATACAGTACCAAAAATACTTTAATAACTTTCATTTTCCGGAAGGTTAAATGGTAAATGAATAGGAATGTTTGATGAATTTAGGCAAATGGTTGACCTATCTTTGTGTAATTCAGCATGACCTGGACTACATTCATTCAACATGTATGTATTGATATAAATCTGCTTATTTCAGCTCCTCCATCAACAACATGTTCGACCAAAGATGTTAAACTAACAATTGAAAGGCTATAGGCTATCTTGCTTTAATTGAAAACGAAGTGTGTTAACCAAAAATCAAGGGACAAGATCAGGCCTGCAAGGGGAAGCAATTTAGCAGGTATATTGTAATGATGCTATGCTGAATTCTCAGTAATACAGGTTAAACTATTAAAGAATAACTAGTTTTCAAATACCTAGACAGGGTATATCCTCTTTACCTTATCCTCATTTCGTCGATTTTAAATAATCGTGCAAGGTTTCGTTTTCATGTGCCACTGCCACCCAAGCTGAAAAGTTTTCTTAAAATATTCGAAGTTTTCAGGTTAAAGTTCCGCTGATCTCAAGTGCCAGAGTTCCTTATTGACAATTCAAAAGACAATTTAAAGTGCCGTTCTACCAATTTGTAATAGTTTTTCTTCCTAAACTGGCTCAAATATAAAAATCCAAGGACAAAAAAGCCATTTGAAACCCATTAGCCCAGAGAGTAAAATATATATTCTTTTAGTAAACAAGTAAGTAGCAACTATAGTTTTATATCCTAGATCGCCAGATCTTAAGATATTCATACCATGTTTTGGTTAAAATTTGTCTGGCTGTCTAATTACTCCCTTTGATAATAATACGCACTATCACAGTATCAAACTTGACTCAAATGGCAAAATAGTGAATCAATTCTAACTAAATCCTATTATTCTCTTAAAATACCTTTTGACTATAATTTATTGCTTCAAGCGATAAACGGATATTGTTCCCTATTGTTTATTTTCAGACTTTCAGACTTCCGTAATCAGGAACAAAGATGAGGACCAAGATGAAAGGATATAGGAAATTAAGTACATGTTAGCACAGAATCCTACTAATTGTAAGAACAGCAATTAAAACAGATAAGATCCTTATTAAAAAAGGAATGGCAATAATAGCAAGAGAGTCTGTAAAAATAGTCTTCTCGCATCAGCCGCATCTCATCTTTCATTGAACATATTTTATGTATATATAGTGATGAAAACCTGTCTCTTGGACTGTCTGTTCAAAACCAAGATAAAATAAGTCATGGTCGTTTCCTTTGTTGGATTCCTGTGTATACCAAACAAAACTACTAAAGGTTTAAACCATGAACTCGTGAACTCCTTTCTAATTTAATCAGAAAAGGCTTATAGTGGTGTAAGGGTCAAGAAAATCTTAATTCCCTTTATTTATTGTCGCTTAGCACATTCTTTCTTTTTAATAATAAACCGTTGCAAACGCACGTAAGAAAGAGGTGAAACCGCTACGAAACATTTACATAAAAATAATCTTCCTATGTATGATGTTGTACAAGTACACGCTGAACGTACACGCAGTACATGTTGTACAAGTACAAGCTGTACATGTTGTACAAGTACACGCTGTACATGTTGTACAAGTACACGCTGAACAAGTACACGCTGTACATGTTGTACAAGTACACGCTGTACGTGTTGTACAAGTACACGCTGTACGTGTTGTACAATTACACGCTGTACATGTTGTACAAGTACACGCTGTACATGTTCTACAAGTACACGCTGTACATGTTCTACAAGTACACGCTGTACATGTTCTACAAGTACACGCTGTACATGTTGTACAAGTACACGCTGTACATGTTCTACAAGTACACGCTGTACACGTTGTACAAGTACACGGTGTACATGTTGTACAAGTACACGCTGTACATGTTGTACAAGTACACGCTGTACATGTTGTACAAGTACACGCTGTACATGTTCTACAAGTACACGCTGTACATGTTCTACAAGTACACGCTGTACATGTTGTACAAGTACACGCTGTACATGTTGTACAAGTACACGCTGTACATGTTCTACAAGTACACGCTGTACATGTTCTACAAGTACACGCTGTACATGTTCTACAAGTACACGCTGTACATGTTGTACAAGTACACGCTGTACATGTTCTACAAGTACACGCTGTACACGTTGTACAAGTACACGGTGTACATGTTGTACAAGTACACGCTGTACATGTTGTACAAGTACACGCTGTACATGTTGTACAAGTACACGCTGTACATGTTCTACAAGTACACGCTGTACATGTTCTACAAGTACACGCTGTACATGTTGTACAAGTACACGCTGTACATGTTCTACAAGTACACGCTGTACACGTTGTACAAGTACACGGTGTACATGTTGTACAAGTAGATGCTGTACATGTTGTGCAAGTACACGCTGTACATGTTGTACAATAACACGCTGTACATGTTGTACAAGTACACGCTGTACGTGTTGTACAATTACACGCTGTACATGTTGTACAAGTACACGCTGTACGTGTTGTACAATTACACGCTGTACATGTTGTACAAGTACACGCTGTACGTGTTGTACAAGTACACGCTGTACGTGTTGTACAATTACACGCTGTACATGTTGCACAAGTACATGCTGTACATGTTGTACAAGTACACGCTGTACGTGTTGGAAAATAACACGCTGTACATGTTGTACAAGTACACGCTGTACATGTTGTACGAGTACACGCTGTACGTGTTGTACAATTACACGCTGTACATGTTGTACAAGTACATGCTGTACATGTTGTACAAGTACATGCTGTACATGTTGTACAAGTACACGCTGTACCTGTTGTACAAGTACACGCTGTACGTGTTGTACAATTACACGCTGTACATGTTGTACAAGTACATGCTGTACATGTTGTACAAGTACATGCTGTACATGTTGTACAAGTACACGCTGTACCTGTTGTACAAGTACACGCTGTACATGTTGTACAAGTAGATGCTGTACATGTTGTACAAGTACACGCTGTACATGTTGTACAAGTACATGCTGTACGTGTTGTACAAGTACACGCTGTACGTGTTGTACAATAACACGCTGTACATGTTGTACAAGTACACGCTGTACATGTTGTACAAGTACACGCTGTACATGTTGTACTAGTACACGCTCTACATGTTGTACATGTACATGCTGTACATGTTATACAAGTACATGCTGTACATGCTGTGTGTACATTGTGTACATTGCACAGTACGTGGCTACAATATAGCGTTGAAATCTCATTTTGGCCCAAAATGCCCCGTGGGGCGCGCCCCGGGGCGATTGAGGGTGATCCCGTGTGTGTTAACACATTGCACGGTATGTGGCTACAATATAGCGTTGAAATCTCATTTTGCCCCAAAATGCCCCTTGGGACGCGCCCCGGGGCGAGTTGGGGTGATCCCATATGTGTTCACACATTGCACGGTATGTGGCTACAATATAGCGTAGGAATCTCATTTTGCCCCAAAATGCCCCGTGGGGCGCGCCCCGGGGCGAGTTGGGGTGATCCCGTATGTGTTTACACATTGCACTGTATGTGGCTACAATATAGCGCTGGAATCTCATTTTGCCCCAAAATGCCCCGTGGGGCGCGCCCCGGGGCGATTGAGGGTTATCCCGTGTGTGTTAACACATTGCACGGTATGTGGCTACAATATAGCGTTGAAATCTCATTTTGCCCCAAAATGCCCCTTGGGACGCGCCCCGGGGCGAGTTGGGGTGATCCCATATGTGTTCACACATTGCACGGTATGTGGCTACAATATAGCGTAGGAATCTCATTTTGCCCCAAAATGCCCCGTGGGGCGCGCCCCGGGGCGAGTTGGGGTGATCCCGTATGTGTTTACACATTGCACTGTATGTGGCTACAATATAGCGCTGGAATCTCATTTTGCCCCAAAATGCCCCGTGGGGCGCGCCCCGGGGCGAGTTGGGGTGATCCCGTATGTGTTTACACATTGCACTGTATGTGGACACAATATAGCGTTGTAATCTCATTTTGCCCCAAAATGCCCCGTGGGAAGCGCCCCGGGGCGAGTTGGGGTGATCCCGTATGTGTTTACACATTGCACGGTATGTGGCTACAATATATCGTTGGAATCTCATTTTACCCCAAAATGCCCCGTGGGGAGCGCCCCGGGGCGAGTTGGGGTGGTCCCGTATGTGTTTACACATTGCACGGTATGTGGCTACAATATAGCGTTGGAATCTCATTTTGCCCCAAAATGCCCCGTGGGGAGCGCCCCGGGGCGAGTTAGGGTGATCCCGTATGTGTTTACACATTGCACGGTATGTGGCTACAATATAGCGTTGGAATCTCATTTTGCCCCAAAATGCCCCGTGGGGAGCGCCCCGGGGCGAGTTGGGGTGATCCCGTATGTGTTTACACATTGCACGGTATGTGGCTACAATATAGCGTTGGAATCTCATTTTGCCCCAAAATGCCCCTTGGGGCGCGCCCTGGGGCGAGTTGGGGTGATCCCGTATGTGTTTACACATTGCACGGTATGTGGCTACAATATAGCGTAGGAATCTCATTTTGCCCCAAAATGCCCCGTGGGGCGCGCCCCGGGGCGAGTTGGGGTGATCCCGTATGTGTTTACACATTGCACTGTATGTGGCTACAATATAGCGCTGGAGTCTCATTTTGCCCCAAAATGCCCCGTGGGGCGCACCCCGGGGCGATTGAGGGTGATCCCGTGTGTGTTAACACATTGCACGGTATGTGGCTACAATATAGCGTTGAAATCTCATTTTGCCCCAAAATGCCCCTTGGGACGCGCCCCGGGGCGAGTTGGGGTGATCCCATATGTGTTTACACATTGCACGGTATGTGGCTACAATATAGCGTTGGAATCTCATTTTACCCCAAAATGCCCCGTGGGGAGCGCCCCGGGGCGAGTTGGGGTGATCCCGTATGTGTTTACACATTGCACGGTATGTGGCTACAATATAGCGTTGGAATCTCATTTTGCCCCAAAATGCCCCGTGGGGCGCGCCCCGGGGCGATTGAGGGTGATCCCGTGTGTGTTAACACATTGCACGGTATGTGGCTACAATATAGCGTTGAAATCTCATTTTGCCCCAAAATGCCCCTTGGGACGCGCCCCGGGGCGAGTTGGGGTGATCCCATATGTGTTTACACATTGCACGGTATGTGGCTACAATATAGCGTTGGAATCTCATTTTACCCCAAAATGCCCCGTGGGGAGCGCCCCGGGGCGAGTTGGGGTGATCCCGTATGTGTTTACACATTGCACGGTATGTGGCTACAATATAGCGTTGAAATCTCATTTTGCCCCAAAATGCCCCTTGGGACGCGCCCCGGGGCGAGTTGGGGTGATCCCATATGTGTTCACACATTGCACGGTATGTGGCTACAATATAGCGTTGAAATCTCATTTTGCCCCAAAATGCCCCTTGGGACGCGCCCCGGGGCGAGTTGGGGTGATCCCATATGTGTTTACACATTGCACGGTATGTGGCTACAATATAGCGTTGGAATCTCATTTTACCCCAAAATGCCCCGTGGGGAGCGCCCCGGGGCGAGTTGGGGTGATCCCGTATGTGTTTACACATTGCACGGTATGTGGCTACAATATAGCGTTGGAATCTCATTTTGCCCCAAAATGCCCCGTGGGGCGCGCCCCGGGGCGATTGAGGGTGATCCCGTGTGTGTTAACACATTGCACGGTATGTGGCTACAATATAGCGTTGAAATCTCATTTTGCCCCAAAATGCCCCTTGGGACGCGCCCCGGGGCGAGTTGGGGTGATCCCATATGTGTTTACACATTGCACGGTATGTGGCTACAATATAGCGTTGGAATCTCATTTTGCCCCAAAATGCCCCGTGGGGCGCGCCCCGGGGCGATTGAGGGTGATCCCGTGTGTGTTAACACATTGCACGGTATGTGGCTACAATATAGCGTTGAAATCTCATTTTGCCCCAAAATGCCCCTTGGGACGCGCCCCGGGGCGAGTTGGGGTGATCCCATATGTGTTCACACATTGCACGGTATGTGGCTACAATATAGCGTTGAAATCTCATTTTGCCCCAAAATGCCCCTTGGGACGCGCCCCGGGGCGAGTTGGGGTGATCCCATATGTGTTTACACATTGCACGGTATGTGGCTACAATATAGCGTTGGAATCTCATTTTACCCCAAAATGCCCCGTGGGGAGCGCCCCGGGGCGAGTTGGGGTGATCCCGTATGTGTTTACACATTGCACGGTATGTGGCTACAATATAGCGTTGGAATCTCATTTTGCCCCAAAATGCCCCGTGGGGCGCGCCCCGGGGCGATTGAGGGTGATCCCGTGTGTGTTAACACATTGCACGGTATGTGGCTACAATATAGCGTTGAAATCTCATTTTGCCCCAAAATGCCCCTTGGGACGCGCCCCGGGGCGAGTTGGGGTGATCCCATATGTGTTTACACATTGCACGGTATGTGGCTACAATATAGCGTTGGAATCTCATTTTACCCCAAAATGCCCCGTGGGGAGCGCCCCGGGGCGAGTTGGGGTGATCCCGTATGTGTTTACACATTGCACGGTATGTGGCTACAATATAGCGTAGGAATCTCATTTTGCCCCAAAATGCCCCTTGGGGCCGCGCCCTGGGGCGAGTTGGGGTGATCCCGTATGTGTTTACACATTGCACGGTATGTGGCTACAATATAGCGTTGGAATCTCATTTTGCCCCTTGGGGCGCGCCCCGGGGCGAGTTGGGGTGATCCCGTATGTGTTTACACATTGCACGGTATGTGGCTACAATATAGCGTAGGAATCTCATTTTGCCCCAAAATGCCCCGTGGGGCGCGCCCCGGGGCGAGTTGGGGTGATCCCGTATGTGTTTACACATTGCACTGTATGTGGCTACAATATAGCGTTGTAATCTCATTTTGCCCCAAAATGCCCCTTGGGACGCGCCCTGGGGCGAGTTGGGGTGATCCCGTATGTGTTTACACATTGCACGGTATGTGGCTACAATATAGCGTTGGAATCTCATTTTGCCCCTTGGGGCGCGCCCCGGGGCGAGTTGGGGTGATCCCGTATGTGTTTACACATTGCACTGTATGTGGCTACAATATAGCGTTGTAATCTCATTTTGCCCCAAAATGTCCCGTGGGGCGCGCCCCGGGGCGAGTTGGGGTGATCCCATATGTGTTTACACATTGCACTGTATGTGGCTACAATATAGCGTTGTAATCTCATTTTGCCCCAAAATGCCCCGTGGGGCGCGCCCCGGGGCGAGTTGGGGTGATCCCATATGTGTTTACACATTGCACGGTATGTGGCTACAATATAGCGTTAAAATCTCATTTTGCCCCAAAATGCCCCGTGGGGCGCGCCCCGGGGCGAGTTGGGGTGATCCCGTATGTGTGTGCACTGTTACATGTTTCATACATATAAATATGTACGTGTGGCATGATGGTATTGTGTATAGGGGCATGTAATACTATTCTAGTATGTGATGGTGGTGGTTTTTCAACATTGGGGTAGATGGGCAAACCCCAGGGGGTGTGGTCGTTTTCGCCCATCTTCGAACTCCCCCTGTCTTAGGACACGAGGAACATGTATTCGAAAAAAAAAATTTAAAAACTTCAACCGTTCGTGAGTTATCGTCGACGGAACAGACGGACGGACGGACGGACGGACGGACGGACGGACGGACGGACGGACGGACGGACGGACAAAGTCTTTTTAATAAGAGGTTTCACCTCTTAATAAACATGTGCGGCAAGATTCCACCTGCTCAGTCAAATCTCAAATGGTCCTGTACTTATGTACTTAACAAAGCCAAAATAAGGATGCATAAGTCTTTTACAGATTACATCCACTGTGGTACCTACATTATTTAAGACCATGAAACCAACAAAAATTTACATGGCTCTCTGAAGGGTGACCATTTCTTGGGATATGCATATTGGATTGGAAGGGGCTGTTCTGGAGTTTACTATTAAATCATCAACTAAAATACTATCACAAACCTTCCTCTTTTATTATATGGACATTTAACTCCCTTAACGGCCCCTTCAAAGACCATTACGAGATTCTTTACAGCAGTAACTCCAGTTAAATAGGAAAGAGTAGGAATGATTTTATGTAAGCAAAATCCTTAACATGAAAATATTTATTTACTTGAAGAATGCACACAGGACGTTTCACACCTTTGTTGCTGAGCGTGTCTAAATATCTAAAATTAAAAGGTTTTAAGAGGGTCAAGCAACCATAAATATTTGTTTCCCCGGTCCTATTGAAAGTAGGGTGTTAGATGCCTGACCTTTTAGTGACAAGTGTTTGAATAAGGCATCTCCGTTTAAAATCTGAAGGATTTTTTCTTGAATATTCTGTCAATTAGTCCATCGACTTCAAGTAACTGGGATAGGGAGTCAAGAATCCTGAAGACTGGAAATTATTTTTCAAAATGACAGTGATTACTGAAAATAAAACGGACCTCAATAAAATAGATTTCCTGCCTCAGGGTCTGGATTCAGGAATAACGAAGGCCGTAACTGAAGATTACGAAAAGGTTTGTAATTTGCATTCAGTATCATTCATTGAGCTATGATGTTTTATATGGGCAGATACACCGTTCTAGCTGCAATCCATTACATTGAAGAAATTTAAATCCAATATCTCTTGTCATAGATTTAGAGACGATATCCAGTTAGTTAATCGCCTCAATGAATTTAAAATTCTTTTTTTTTTTAAAAAAATCGTCTTCCGTCGGTTCTTCTTAATGAAACCGGGACAGGACCACCGTCGAAACTAAATGGTTTCCTCTGGCTTTCTCTCGTTCTCATCTGCTTGACGGCCGACACTTACAAAAATCCATTATCACATACATATTAAAATTTATAATTTAACATTTATTTTTCCGTCCGTTATATCAAAAATTTTTAGTTTTGACCAAAAGTTAAAAAATGAGATCAGGCTCTCCGGACTGGTAAGCTTAGCACTATGATATTCGGAATATAGCCTTCCGAATATCATCTGCTTTAACTTATTTAGCAGGTCAAAAGGACCTTGGAACTTATTTATTTTATGAATAAAGCAACTATAAATAGTGCAGTATCCATAAAACAAAAGGATGTTCCCTCCTGGGCTGGTGACCCCAAAAAGGCGCGAACCTTGAGGGCAATTTCCGGGTTTTTCAACCCTTTTTAAAATTTTAAAAACAAACTCCCACACGATTTGTACTTCTTTACATTGAACGTAGTGTTCCACACTAACATCAACTTCCTGACACAAGGGACAGTTTCTACTACCGTAGATTCCTAGACTAACCCCCATTTTAGGGGACAGTCCTACGTTATGCCACATTTTATACACTACGTCTTTTTCAGGGTTTGTAATTTTGGCATTTTTTAATCTTACCCATTTCGGGTGCATACTTAGCCCCAAATCACAACTGCTCCCCAAATTTACAGTTTGCATGCAATTGACATACATCCCACTAAAATCTAGTATGCAGAGTGAACGATCAGGGCAAGTATAATTTCGACACTTAAAAACTACTACATCGAATTTGTTGGAAATTATTTGTATGATTTTCTCTTGGAATTTATCATATTCCTTCGTAACATGTCTTTTCATCCTAACTTCTACTTTATCCTCCAATTCTACAGAGGTTGTATGCAAGAGATCATGTATGGTGTTAATATGAGTTTTTGCCATGTAGTTTGAGGTAAGCTCTCTAAAAATGTTAGCGTTTTTAAGGCTAATCTGGGTCAATATATGTTCTGGCCCCATCCATAATACGACACCAGCCTCATGCACTAAGTCATGAAGTTTCCGGTAGAAGTGGTCGAAAGTGGTCAGAGAGTTTTTTAAAATGATATTACTTACGTGCTGTTGTGCTCCCTGAAGGAAATATTGGTTATCCTGACTGGGCTGCATGGCTCGATACAGGAACTTGAGGCGAAAAGTGTTTATCTGGATTTGCGGGTGTCTAACGCCCAAGCCCCCCATGTGAATGGGGAGATAAACGTAGAAGCGCTTTACCCAGCGTCTACCTTTGCCCCATATATAATTTTCTGATTCTTGACAGATTTTCTCAATTAAGTCACCAGGAGGGTCCAGTATCTTTAAGTGATACCAAATTGTCGGTAAAATGAAGGTGTTTAATATTTTGGCTCTTGAGAAATGACTAGTAGCCACTGAGTGATCTTCATAGAAGTTCAGTTTTTCTCGAAATTTTCGAAGAATAACCTCAAAGTTTTTTTCGGAAAAGTTTCCATTCCCTAGCAGGATTCCAAGGATTTTAAGTCCGTCTAACCGAACAGAGAAATCGGTATCGAGTTGCTCTAGGCCGTTCCCAAGCAACAAGATTTCAGACTTTTTAATGTTCAATGAGGATCCTGAATAATTGGAATATACAGAATACTCATTTTTCACTATTCCTACCTGGGCAGAATTACTAATTAAAATATTAGTATCATCCGCATAGGCTGATAAATACTTGTCGGGGTGGGTGGGCCAGGCGGAAGGACCAGATTTTAGTAATTTTTTATTTAAATTAAATAAAAATGGTTCAATACTTATTATAAAGAGCGCAGCGGCGACAGGATCACCCTGTTTATTTAAAATTCTTTGTTAAAACAATTATTTATAAGGGAATTAGTAGTGTCGTTTCAGTCACGTGTATAATAAATTCTCGAATCCTTCTTATATCGGCATCGTCAAATACTGAATTTTTGCGTTTTAGGCGTTAAAAAGCATGTTGTAAACTCAAACGCATTGATTGATTAAATTGACGAATTTACGTTTTAAAAGCTAATCTACTCATATATTATCGTTCGTGTGTTTCTCCGTAAAATCATATAAATATGTAAAAACGAATTTTGATTGATTAAATTGAAGCAATTCTTTAGACGAATTTACGTTTTCAAAGCTAACCTACTCATGCTATCTTCCGTGTGATTGTCCATGAAATCAAGCAAATTGTAAAAACGAATTTACGTCTTGGCTAAATTACGTACGTTTCGTAAGTTTTAAGGAAGGTTCTGAATAAAAGTTATACCAATAATTTATAACAATCATAACAACACGCAGTTACTTGAGCATGCATTATGAAGTGATCCAAGACTGTCCATTCCATAGCCTGTCTAAATTAACAAAATTGAGAGATTCATGTCGTCAACAGATTTTTCAAGGTTGATTTCTTATGACTTTTATTTTTCATAATGCCTTTAGATCACCGAGCAGTTAAGAGATGTATTCAAAACAGGAAAAACCTTGTCTTACGGCTACCGGTTGGAGCAGCTTAAAAACATTCAAAGGATGCTCAAAGAAAGGGCGAAAGAGCTTGATGAAGTTTTGTACAAGGATTTAAGGAAACCCAGGATGGAAGGTACCAACATTAAATATAAACCAATATACAGATCACAAATATTGGTTTAAGTTCACTAGCCAAATAATTTTTCAAATCCTTCAAAACGAGTTGACCCTGTTCCAGTACAGTAGGGCTTAAATCATTATTACGGTCGTGTGGCAAACACCAGAATGTATTGCTCTCGAAATTTAGATCTGTCAAATGAAAATATTTCACCGGCTCGAAATTCGGCTAATGAATGATTGATTTTTAGCGTCGGGGGAAGTTATGTCAGTAGATGTGGAGGTATCTGAAGCAATTCGATGTCTTCAAACATGGATGACCCCGGAAAAACTACCTACAAATCTATTACTTCCAAATGATAGAGCCTTTATCCAGCATTCCCCATATGGGGTCGTTTTAATAATTGGAGCCTGGAATTATCCTATTCTGTTAACTCTACAACCTTTGATTGGCGCAATTGCTGCTGGAAACTGTGCGGTTATCAAACCATCCGAAATCAGCCCTTGCACTGCTGCGAAAATTGCCGAACTCCTGCCAAAATATCTTGATTCCGTAAGATGTTTCTTAATATCCATGATAGCATAAACAGATAATTTGTTCGGAATGCCAGAATTTTGACGCATTTATTGATTTATAATTTCGACAGAAATGTTTCCGAGTAGTTCAAGGAGGAGTGTCTGAAATGACAGAGATTTTGAGACAAAAATACGACTACATTTTTTCAACCAGTTCTACACGCGTTGGGAAACACGTTATGGCAGCAGCAGCCGTTAATTTGACACCCGTCACGCTAGAACTGGGTGGCAAAAGGTATTGCAATACCTAGTAAATTAAGTAAGTCAAACGATCTGTGAAAAATTTGTTGTTTACACAATGCGTCATTGTTCTTTGCAGCCCTGTATATGTACACGATTCCGCAGACTTGGACTTATCTGTAAAACGAATTCTTTGGGGGAAGATTACCAATATGGGTCAAACCTGTATTGCCCCTGATTATGTCATTTGCTCCCAGAAAGTTCAAGATCATTTCGTGAGATACGCCAAGAAGGTATTTACAGAGTGGTATGGCCCCAATATGAAGGAGAGTTCCGACATTTCCAGGATCATCAACGTACATCACTTTAACAGACTGAAAAAACTTCTGACGGAAACAAAGGGGAAAATCGCCTTAGGTGGGGAATTGGATTCCAGTGACCTTTGGGTTCCTCCTACTCTTGTTGGTTCGTTGCTTATAGCTTAAAATGGGGGTGTTTTTCGATACTTTCATGAAAATTATCATTGCGAAGCGTTTATAACTATATATGACACGTAACAGTTGATGTGGCCGAAACGGACGTGCTAATGGAAGATGAAATATTCGGCCCAATCTTGCCATTTGTGAGAGCCAATTCTGCAATGGACGCGTTTAATTATTTAAATGCAAAGTAAGGAGTCCGCAAAGCAATAAAATGTTGGCCTCGTAATTCATTATTAGGCAACTATTAATTCTGAATAATTTTTGATCTACAGAAAAGCCAAGCCATTAGTGCTTTACCTCTTCTCGCAGGATAAGTCAGTGCAAAAATTGTTCCTGGAACGAACGAGCAGTGGAAGCTTGTCCATAAATGAAGTGGTCCTTCATGGTGGATGTGAGTTTGTTTTCACTATCTCAGAATATTGTAGTTGCTCTAAATTTAAAAAATGCACGCTGCGCTTACAAGTGAGGGGCGAGGGGTGTCACATAGCGCGACATTAAAAATCATTTTTAAATCGAATTTTTTTTTAATAAGGGCAAGGATTACCATTTGGTGGAGTTGGTGACAGTGGAATGGGAAACTATCATGGGAAATACTCTTTCGACACATTTACTCACCGGAAAAGTGTCTTGGCCCGAGATTTCTCGTTTGTAACTGAAAAGCTCTCTTCAATTCGGTACCCACCGTATGAATCCACTGAACTCAAACTGCAGTTCCTTACATCGATGCTGAAGAAATTGCATTTCTTTACACTATCCTGTTCCTTTGGATTCTCCCATGTTTTTCTATTCCTGTTGGGAATTGCTGTTATGTACTTCATTGGAGTAATTCGTAACGACAAAAGCTTTTAGTCTTTAATGTGCCGAAAATATTCAAGTTTATTTGAATAGATTTTATTGTTTGACCTTTTTTCTTGATTACAGTATCCACTGCTATGATAACCACTTTATCTTTTATGATATTGATTTTTATGCAGCATTTTATAGAGCATTTGGAACTTTCCTTTGTCGGGGATCGATTTTATTTTATATTCTAGGTGTTTTATGACGATTTATTAAATCTTTTTATTTTAAAGTCAGTTTTATTGGGTTTGGGTTAACATCCACGACATTAAATATTAAAAATCACTCTTAAACGCTGCATTTCACAATCGTGATTCATCATGCAATCGCGGAATAAGATTTAGCTATATTTTTCAGATATTTATGATATTATAATTGTTAATTTATATTTTTTAAACTGGGATTCAGTAAATGTAATATGTACAATGTATCAATAAGTATGATTGCGCAAGTAAGTATTAAATAAAGCTTGAATTGTATGACAGATTTTTGAACAAGTTGTGATTTCATTTATAATTAAATTAATTCGTAGTGCATTAATCTAGTTTACGATGATGGGTTGTCCGCGTCCGGGACCTTATTTATTTAACATTCCATCTATTTTAAATCCATAGGGGGTTTTGTTAATCGCAAAGAAGGGTGTCCCATTGATCTAAACCTAATTTGGCCTGTACAGTAATTTTGTAATGTTTTATATGAAATAATATACATATATACCACATTTTATTTGGCAATTTCATCTGAAATGATAAAGATTGAGGGATCCAGCCAGAATACCCTGTTGGTCACTGACTTTCCTTGTGATAAACTAGTGAGCCCTTCATCTCATGTGAGGCTAATGAAAATCCTTGTCTTTAATTACAAGTTTTAGAACTTGGAACCCTAGCCAGCTATAAGTTTGACAATTCATTTTTTTTAATTTTCAAAACGGTAATTTGTACGTAAACATTTGAATTTGTTTAATGCCGTTGGGTATATCTTAACAGGATCCTTTTACAAAGAATGGACAGTATAGTTGAGCCCTTCCACCGTATATATTAGTCTATTTAAACAAAGATCGTATATATTAGATTTGTTTCGAAACAATATCAGATTTTTAAAATGTATTTGCACAAATTCCTCATATATATTCAGTAAGTGGGGTTTGAAAGTTTGAACTTACAAGGGATTAATTTTGGTAAAAGGCATCAATTACTTAATTAATTGGTACTGCTATTAAATTTGATAAAATATTATTTAGATCTTTAGTTCCAAATCAAATGGGAAACCTCCCCTCATAATAATTACATCAAAATCGTCGTAAACACAAAACAAAAGATTCTTTAATTAAACTACTCTGTAGTTTGAACAAACGTTAACGTTAATGGTATTGCTTTATACTTTATAGTCTGCAAATCCCAGGTTGCGGTTGTGATGATGATATTGCAGGTATTGGAGCAAAACTCTTGTATGGTTTTACACTTTCTGTCCGTCCGTTCACCATAAAACTTGCTAAATATAAAATATAATCTAATTCATAATTACAAGTTTGTTCCAAGTTCTAAATACTATTAAAAACGACCAACCAGACACACTAGACTCTATACTATGATTTTCGCATTCATCTCCCCAGCCAGTCAGTGGGAGTGGTAAGGACACTTGGGGCCAAATAATATTTTCAATTATACGTCAATATAACCACTCCCACTATTCACGGGGTGTTAGTTTGGAGAAAGACCTCTTTCATAAAATAATGCCAGTTTCTGCTAAATTGTACAGTCTGCTACATATGTTCGTAACATCCGTTTGTAACGATTTAAGAAAATTGAGAACAGTTTCAATATGAGTTAGTCGTCTATAACTATCTCTCAAAGGGGTAATTCATTTAATCCCTCATACACTTATGATTTATTGCTTGTTTTTATGGTTTAACTAAACTCATTTATGTAGTATTGATCTAAATCTACATAAATACTTGCACCGACGGTCTCCCTGTATTGCTTGACTTTGACAGGCATGTAATCAGAAAATATGCTATTATAAAATAAGGTCGGGTGCTATTTTAGTATACATTCACAAAGTCAAGTTTGATTTTGAGACAGATTTTCCCACGGGTTTGTGTAAAAATTCCGAGTAATTATGTGATGGTGTACCATGTGAATAGATCCATCTCACCAAAAGATTTGGGTTTGAAGATTTTTTGTCAAAGTTAACTTAATCGTTGTCGTAAAGTAGTGGGCAAGCAAGGACAATTTATAACCTCTTCACTTCATGTGATGTAACATAAGTTATAAACTTTCAAATGCGTTCATCTTCTTACCTACTCCATTTTGCAAACTCATCTTTCATTGGATTTAGATTTCATAATTTCAACTAACAAAAGATTTAACGAGCATTATAATTATGTGAGTTATGTGATCACGTACGCGAAAAACGTGGAATCTAATCACATAGAAAATAAACTTGAATAAGAACTCATGAGAGTTAACTAAGTAATTGCGACCTAATTAACCTTCAAATATTTATGAGTCCGCTATGTGCGTCCTTTTTGTGACAAGATATATAACAATGCAATTCATTTTATCAGAAATCACATTAGGTATCGAGATAATATTGTTAAGATCCATTGTACTATTTGATTACACAATGCAGAATTTTCATGATCGTTGACACTGCACACTGGAAACAATACGAGAATAAAGTACATAATATCTAAAATAAGTTTACGTTGTCGTATTTATGTTAAAAATATTATGTGGTTGCGTAGTACAATTCGTTAGATCTAAATTCTAAATTCAAGTAATTTGCTAGTAACTTCTTAATTATTTAACTTATTTTTCTGATTTTCCATGCATTCGATATACCAAGCAATAATTAACTTCAAATAAATAATAAAACATCCAATATTTCTATATTTCTTTGTATTTCATGCGGTTTTTTTTATTTTACACCTAAAACTTAACGTCTCGGCTCGGACATGTTGATCTCGTAGTCCGGAAAATCATTTTTTTTCACAGCGCTGCAGGAGTTTTAAAGCAATAAATTTTAAACAAAAACGTGCTAAACAATACAACCTTTTTATTGCACGCGGAATTTTATGGGGTTATTATTTACCTGTAAAAATTGACCATCATCAATTATATCATATATCATTTACACTTGAAGTTCATTGCCCTAATTTCCAATTTCATAAAACCTCTTCTGCAAACTAGTGTACAAGTATATTCATATATTATTATTATTTGACTTCGTCCACAAACCGAACCCTAAGCTCTTGGTTCTGATTTATCTGACATTTAAAAGCCGAACTACCAAATCAGCTAATAAAGTACAATCGTTTCGGCAAAAACCACTATCGATTTCGTTAACTTAACAACATAATCCATAGTTCCGTAACATTTATTATGTTGTTAAAAACACAACTGTGTGCTATTTACCAAAGGAAATTAGTTACACAAACAGGACTTGGAGTATGAATTATGATTTCAATGCCAAATGCACAAATAATATTGGATTTGCTTGAAATAGTTTAACAATTAGTCTGGGCGTCTAAATTCCTTTTTCTAGGATAATGTTCCCTTAAAACTCCCCAGTTGCGTCGAGCACAACAATTACGTTATTAAAGTTCGTTATTCTGCTGGCATATATACTTCATATAATACAATTACAGGATCACATACCTACCACAGCTTGAGGCTGTATTTAAACTTGTGAAAAGTAAAGTATTTTCTTTAGGAATCGCTCATGCGAAAAGTCAATTTTAACACTCATCATCATCATCGTAAAAAATAGGCTCAATTGTATGTTAAGTGTTCCACCGAAACAACTCCACGGGCTTCCTCTCCCTCTTGTACACATATAAGTATATAACAAACAATAAGTACTTTACATTCTCTGTGAAAAATTCGCAATAATCATTTTGCTTCAAGCGAATTACACTTGTAGTTTACATCGAGAGGAAGAAGTGGTTCGAAGGATTCGTATTAAATTCATTTATTTCTTCATTCATAGTTAGTGATATGATACGAAGAAAAAGGTCAGGCACTGGCAGTAATTCCTTCCGGTGAAGTTACCTGTCTTTAAGGTAAACTTAACCTTCCTTGCGTGTTCCGACTGCATAATCCGTCGGATCATACGAGCTGCGAAGACTACATTTATTAACATTTGGAGGAAACGTGGCCTCATAAGACAATCTAGTTCATTTTCATTCGTAAGAAATAGTTTATTTTAAAAGAGAATCGGAATTACAGTCGCCGAAAAACGGGCACAAGACGGTTCAAAACAAAATATTTAATTTCCCCAAGAGTACATCTTTCTTGAGGAACTCGAGATCGCAATTCAGCGAACCGAGTGAAACGGATATTTTTTGTCAATTTAAACCCTTTCCTCATCTTGCATTTAAAAGAAAAGAAAAAACAAAACACGAGACATCATATACATTAATATTTAATAGCAGGTAATCGTAGTGGAACGAAATAACACCCAATAATGTAAGCCGCCCGACGAGTGAGATCTCAGGAATTTACAGTTTTTATTTTTCATAAGAAAAAGTGTGAGTTTGTCAAATTGGAACCAACATAACGCATTGTGCTATTTGTATTGTCATCTTTTATATATCGTTGATATAATTTCTTCTATCGAGTATAACAATGTATGTACAAGATACGTCTGTATAATTTTAAAAATTACTGTAAATGAAGCTGACACCCCAAAAATGACTGATTATTTCCTTCTCCACGTTAGAACTTTAAGAGATTAACGACAAATTTTTACCCAAATCAAAGTCAAGAAGTATCAAGATGTATACTTTGCAGAAGAGTTTGTGGGCTGAAGCAACTATAGTCTGTCTGAATCTAAAGCATTTTTCGAATGCATCTATGGAATTAAGTAGGGAGTCAGCATTTGGATGTCGTAACGTGATTTCCATATTCCATGGAATACCCACTGATAAGTAGAGTGAGTGTACGTGAATGGATAAATCTTTCCATGAACTTATTCGTCTGTAAAAAATGTGACTTTAAAAATCGTGTTCCATCTGTACTCCACTATAAGCAGATTGGGATCAACATTCGCGACAATGGTTCATAGTTACAACTTCAGTGTTATTTTCAGTATTATTATTATATTCGTCAATTTTCTGGGATCGGATGGGGTTTACTTCGATTGTGATCCTGTCAATCAGGGTCACTACTGCTTATGTGCAAGGGGTGAAGCCGGGGTTTGGGATGTGCAATGTCCTGCCAAAATTTTGGAAGTCTATCCCGTCTCCTTAAAAGGTAATTTTACGTTAACAAAGATTAATCTATCGTAATTCTCTCGATATTTGCGGATCACCGATTCGGAGTTTTAGCCTCATTATCGTTACAGATTAATAAGTTAAGGGTTATTTACGCTTGTGGTAATATTTTAGTGACCATGTCTCCAACTGACCCCGAAGAAGCAAGTCTCCGGGTAATATGCGATCCAAACAAACAGAACTTCCAATGGAGGCTTGTCCAGGGACTTGATTTCGAGAGTGACAATGTAACATTTGTTATCACAAGTATAGAGATGAGCTACTGCCCTCCAATATCTACAACAGTAAGATTAAGATCGACTCAAGGAAACATGACAAGGTGCAGGTTTTATAAGGTAACATATATCAAATTCAACGTTATTGATTGATTCCAGGATCTACAGAATTTTTTCCATCAAATGAAACTGGATCCAGAAGACATCCAAACTTTTGTTTACCAAACCTGGCGAGCAAACACTTCGTTTCCTGCCGATTTTCTCAAGATCATGCCCAATTTGGAAGTTGTGGACTTAAGAAACAATAAACTGGAAACTTTACCAAGTTTTCAAGGTTTAGAATACCTAAACCAGCTAAACCTTCGAGGAAACCATATCACTCATATCCCCAAAGGAACATTTACCACGAATACTAACCTTGAAATAGTTCGATTGGGGGGAAATCGCATATCCAAGTTGGAGGAGCCAATTTTCCCGGACTCATCTATTCTTTTAGATTTGGTCGATAACCAGATCACGATCATAACTAATGAGTCCTTTGCCAATCTTAAGGATCTCCAAGTCCTTTACTTAAATAACAACCCATTAGAGCGGGTAGAGAGTGGAGCATTTAATGAGTTGAGAAATCTCACAGAACTCAGTTTGGACTATTCGAGACTCTTCTCCCTGCCTGTTTTAAAGAATTTGCCGAAATTAGCTAACCTTTCAATATCCTACAGTCTGTTCATGAGCACGAAATTAGTCACTACAACGGATGGATCGGAATTTGACGCTACCACGGAAAGTGGATCAGAAAATACAAATTTTTACTCGAGCACTGTAACGGCAACAAGGAAGGATTTCCCGATGACTTCTGATTACGAAGACAGTGTAATTAGTGGGGATGAGATTGGTTCGAAAGGAAGAAGCGATGATGAGAATAACAATGAACAGATTATAGGAGACTTGTACGCATTAAAGAAACTCATTCTCATTAATGATGATCTTAAATCCCTGTCTTGGCTCGGATACTTGCCAAATCTCACAGATCTTGTGCTCAGTCGAAATGAAATCCAATTCATTCCTGAAGAGTTGTTTAGAAACCTACCCTCAGTAAGGCATGTCGATATGAGCAAAAACGCAATCTCTGAATTAAGCGAAATGGAAGCTCCGGTCATGACTTATCTGGATTTGAGCAACAACTTTGTGAGGCTTTTGAACCACGATAACTTTCGGCAATTGAGAAAGCTTAAAGTCCTGATTTTGGCTAGTAACAAGGTATAACGAATTTAAAGTTTTGTATTATAATGTAATTAATTGAGGAACAAAGACAAAAATAATTGATGCTTAGTTCATGTAAAATGAACAATGAAATGACTTTGATGGCATGCCACGTTGCATTTTTCATAGATCGAATATGTACATCCCAAAGCATTTGAAAATCTCCTGGACTTAGTCATCTTGGATCTTTCAAACAATCGGATTTCCTTCGACCTGATGCCACCGACTATGTCCAGGAGACTTATACAATATGACATGATGACAACTACTCTAATGCCAACCACAACAATGGAATCCGAAGAGGATAGAATTAATAACGAAGACCAACAACAATCTCCATTACAGTACTGCACTAGTTTAGAGCGAGTGAGCCTGAGAAACAATTTAATTACAAAAATTTTCATGGATTGGACCTTTGTTCCTATAAATCTGAAAAGCTTGGATGTGAGTCATAATAAAATCCAGTCAATTCATCCCCGAGACTTATATTTCATCTCAGAGTAAGTGCAGATCTTTCAATTTTGTTTTTATTAATGAAACTCGAAACCACATATTGAACTCGGTTTTATTTACAATGAAATTGTACCCAGGTTTTAAGGAGTATTAATTATTTTTTTAGGGATGTACGATTTGATTTAAGATTTAATGAAATAACTGATATTGACATGGACTTTGCTGAGCTGCTCCTTGAACCTTTGGAAAACAAAAATATCGTTGTTCTGTTGGACAATAATCCCCTCCACTGTGATTGTCATTCAATATCTTTCAAAAAATTCAAGGTGAAGTCTTATAAGCTTCAGTATTCAAATTTAAGATGTTTCACTCCTGAAAACTTGAGAAATCGTAAATTTTCTGAAGGTACTTAAAAATTTTAAATTTTTGTTAAACAAAATGAATGTATGAGTATGTTAATTGTTTCTGATTTGGTCATCTTTCCTAACTTAGTGTCAGCGAAGGACTTACGATGTATGGTAACTCAATCTTGTCCTAATGGTTGTACCTGCTGGGAACTCCCTTCGGAGAATTCTATAAAAATTAATTGCAAGAATTACAATTTCGATCCGTCATTTGGACGAACAGCACTCAAGAATTTTTCGGAGGTTCATGAGCCATTGGAAATTGAATTGGACGTTTCCGGCATGCAGTTAAAGGTCTTAAACCAGAGTTTCATTGATGGTATGTTCCATACTATATAATTCCAGTTCAGTGCAACAACTCTACCATGTCCATTTTCAATAATTTTAAATTTAAATGTTTTTCTCAGATATTACAACTCAAATTGGCCTGGTGAACTTGACAAACACAGGACTAACGGAAATGAACTTCCTAAATCTCCTGAATAATAACAACTACACGAAATTTGCTTTAGCCAACAATCCATTTGAATGCGACGGCTGTGAATTTCAGAAAATTTGGTGGAAACATTACAAGAGAGTTTTGGATATTCGAAGTGTCACATGCATATCTGGCCTTCCACCAAATAGAACCGTTCATTCCTTTTACGATTTGGCCAGAGATGCGGTTTGTAACGAAAGCGCCATAAGTGACGAAATCCAATTTTTAATTATCCTCCTAGGTGTTGCGATTCCTTTAGTGATTGTCATTCTTATTTGCGCCAGTAAGCATCAAAGCTTGAAAGATTCGGTAGTCAAAAAGCCGACAGAATCGTCAGCGACGAGTCCACGAGAACGAGCTTACACTCCAACCCGATCCAAAGTTGCGGATATGGACAACAGCAAGTTCTGAAATACCTTTTCTACAACCAACGAAACCTGCCTGATGCCATTGTAGTCTTTTAAAATCAATTATTGTATTCAAGCTTATTTTTAAGTTAACAAAATAAAATATTATTTATTGTATTTCAACGATTGATAAATACAAATAATATTATGTTTGTAGAGAATTAATTACGGTAGTAATTTAGTAATAAAGTTATTTCAGTCTAATTTCCATTGAAGATTCTTATACCTATTTTTCATATCGTCTTCTTTTTCTGTCACTTTTAAAAAACGGTCTAAGCCAAGGTTTAGCCACGCAACCAAATCGCATCTGACCAGAATCTTTAGTTCCACCGAACCCACCTCCAAGTCTTCTAGGCTTCCATCCCGGCATTGACTTGGAATGAGTTCTGTCAACAATTAGTGGAATACCACCTAAACTAATATTTCGGCCATCTCTTAAAGCGCGTTCACAGTGTCTCTTCTTTTCAAACTCGACGAATCCATAACCCTTGGCCCTCTGGGTTACAATATCACGGATAACTTTCACACTAACCACTTTACCATATCGGGAAAACAAAGTCTCCACTTCCGTTTCTCCAACTAATGGTCCTAACTTTCCAATGAATAAGGTTCTACATAAATGGGATGGTTCAGGGATCCCAGGATCGGGTTTATATACTGCATCGATGGCTCGAATAACAGCGTTGTCATGCGGTACTGTTCCGATGCCATTAAGGCTGGATACCTTTATAGGATCATATTCAGTTGCGATCGGTTTCCAATTCTTCTTGATTAAGTCCTCCTCCTGAGAATCTTCATCTGTGTCAGTTTGTTTGGGCATCTCGCTGCAGCAGCACAATTGATCTAGATTTAAATGAATATTAATAATGTCAAAATATCCACTAGTTTAAATTGGGATTACGCTGCGGGTAACTTCTTATTTCATGTGTGACATATGCACTGTATCATATCACATATTGCATATCTATAGATTACCTCGTATGCTTAATTTGCTAATTAAAACTAAACTAAAGGATTCCCCGTTACTGTGTACTACCATCGTCTAAGATTAGTCATACTGCACTACACACTAGGAAAAAACACAGCAAATTCTTAGTGGTTTCTTATTAAATAAAAGTTTTTAAGTTCGCACGTATTTGGCTTTTACATCCAATAATCATGTGTCATGATTTAATTTTAGATAGGAAAGAACCATGATTAATTTTTTCTGAAAATTACGCATAATTTCTCAAATTTTAAGTAGTTTATATTGTATCAATTCTGTCAACCTGCATCTGCAATGCAAATGCAAGCTGTAAATGTGATTATAAATGCTGTGTATTTATAGCTTAAATTAAATCCTTATAACATTTCAAGGTGGTTTTGTGTAATCGTTCTAATACCATAAGACTTCAATCAATAATCTTATCTCTATATAAAATAAATGTCTGTCTATAAAACACCAACCTTTTTGCTTTTCAGCACACTTTCCTAATTAATTCCTACGCTGCAATCCACAATTCACAATTAATTAAACAATTGTAAAAACCCGAATTCATTCTGCATTTCTGCAGAATTTGAGTTGAATTGCACTGCATTGCAAATTACCAAGACCAACTAAAAGAACTCCATAACCCATAAGCCTGCTAAAAACTTGTTGAGAATTTTATTTAGATGAGCCTAGATCTAATCAATGTAAACATCAACTTGATATCAACAGATTAAACTTTTGGAGATTTGCCCCTAGTTTACTCCGAGTCAGACTGAGAACATTCCCGATCTTGACACAGTTGAATAGTACGAAAGCAAAACATTGGATTTATGCAGTATAATCACATTGACTCAAAGCTTGTGTTAGATGTCTCACTCTGACTCATGTATGTTTCTCACTCTTACCGACTTTGTTTTTTCGTCGTAGATGCGTAAATGCGTGGAACATGACCAAAACTCCGAGAACTTTCCAGACTTTCCAATGTCGTTAAATATATACCCTTGTAGGGCACCTTCACTCTTTCAGTTATGTTTTGTCAACATTCTCAATCAGAATCTAAGAGCAAAATCAAAAATAGAAATTCGGGACGAACGTTATTCCACCAGTACTAAGATTTCCGTCAGTGAAAGTTAATCTGTTTTCATACGTGTTTCTGAAAACGATTTTGGAAGTGCTTTTCATACGTAAAAATATCAAAAAGTAGGTTGGACTCAATTTAAAAAAAAATTCATAAAAATTTATTGGTTGTGACTTCTATTTGTTATTCGTATTCGATTTTCTAGGATAATTTACTGATTTGGACTTTTAAGTAATTTTAATCTGTCTCATGTTAACCCTGTGTAGGAATGGGGAGAAAGGCAGTTGGGATTGATCTTGGAACCACTTACTCTTGTGTCGGAATTTTCGACAATGGGAAAGTTGAGATTGTTGCAAATGACCAAGGGAACCGGACCACCCCTTCGTATGTAGCATTTAATGATACGGAACGGTTGGTTGGAGGTAAATTCCTGTCTTTACATTAAATTGTTCATTATAAAAAAAATTGTATATAGATGAACTTTGTTCTGTTTAGAATTGTTATTACTATTGAGAATGGACTTAAGGATTGTAGATACAATGCCAATCGTCGATGGCATATTTGATTAATTTTAGTAATGTCCTGAAGTAAAATATAAACTTTATAGTCTCTCCTGTATCGGTTCGGTAGCCTAAACAAAAAAGCCCACTTTTTTTAATCTGAGTTTTTTTTGAGAAAGTTTAATTATTTCGGGAAAGGGGGCTATTCATATGCCGTTATATTTTTCGATCAAAACTGTTATGAAAGGCGGGGGCGTTTTCTTGAAATCTGTACAGCTCGATTATGAAAATCCGAACTAAAAGTCTAATATCAAGCTGTTATATGTAATTTTTATGTATTTTGAAATATTCAGATGCAGCAAAAAATCAAGTGGCCATGAACCCGTCGAACACCATCTTCGATGCAAAGCGTCTGATCGGGCGGAAATTCAATGACCACAAGGTTCAACAGGATATGAAACTCTGGCCATTCAAAGTGTATCCACAGGTTGATAAGCCGATGGTTGAGGTGGAGTTCAAAGGGGAAACAAAGAGGTTCTCTGCAGAGGAGATCAGCTCCATGGTTTTGGGAAAGATGAAGGAAACGGCGGAGGCGTACTTGGGATATCCGGTGGTGGACGCTGTCATCACAGTACCAGCTTACTTCAATGATTCACAAAGACAAGCTACAAAAGATGCTGGGGCAATCGCTGGGCTAAATGTCATCAGAATAATTAACGAACCAACCGCTGCGGCCCTGGCCTATGGTCTCGACAAGGGGTTGAAAGGCGAGAAATGCGTTTTAATCTTCGACCTCGGCGGTGGGACATTCGATGTGTCGATTTTGGCTATTGATGAAGGTTCACTTTTCGAAGTGAAGTCTACGGTATGCATTTATAGATTGCGCTTTACACTAAAATCTGTTGAAATGATAGTGTAAAAACTTACAGAACTCATCATGTCCTGAATTTTTATTCTAGGCTGGGGACACTCATTTAGGCGGGGAGGACTTTGACAACAGAATTGTCAACCACTTCATCGAAGAATTCAAACGGAAATTCAAAAAGGATCTCAGATTAAATCAGCGTTCCGTTCGAAGACTCCGCACTGCTGCCGAACGGGCAAAGAGAACATTGTCGTCGAGTAGCGAAGCGTCGATTGAGATCGATTCTCTTTTTGAGGGCATCGACTTCTACACCAAAATTTCTCGAGCAAGATTTGAAGAGCTTTGCATTGACTTATTTCGCTCTACTTTGGAACCCGTTGAGAAGGCATTAAAGGATGCAAAGTTGGACAAGGGCCATATTCACGAGGTGGTTCTCGTCGGGGGTTCCACTCGGATTCCCAAGATTCAGAAATTGCTTCAGGATTTTTTTAATGGAAAGGAATTGAATAAATCAATCAATCCGGACGAAGCTGTGGCATATGGGGCTGCAATTCAAGCCGCAATTCTCTCCGGAGATCAGAGTTCTCAGATTCAGGACGTGTTGCTTGTGGACGTTGCACCACTCTCCCTTGGAATCGAAACGGCAGGCGGGGTGATGACAAAAATCATCGAACGAAATTCTCGAATACCATGCAAACAATCTCAAGTATTTACTACTTATTCCGATAACCAGCCTGCTGTTACAATTCAAATCTTTGAAGGAGAAAGAGCGATGACAAAGGACAACAATTTGCTTGGCACTTTTAACTTGTCAGGTATCCCACCCGCACCTCGTGGTGTTCCACAGATTGAAGTCACATTCGACATCGATGCCAATGGTATTATGAACGTCTCAGCAGTTGAAAAGGGAACAGGAAAAAGTGAAAACATTACGATCAAGAACGACAAAGGCCGTCTATCCAAAGCAGAGATAGAGCGGATGCTGGCCGATGCCGAAAAATACAGACGGGAAGACGAAATCCAACGGGAGAAAGTACAAGCTCGCAATATGCTCGAGTCGTACGTTTTTGGAGTGAAGCAGGCGGTAGAAGAGGCGTCGGCCGACAAAATCACGAGCGATGAGAAGTCGATGGTTGGTGAAAAATGCCAAGTGATCCTGAACTGGATCGACAACAACAAGTTGGCCGATAAGGAAGAGTACGATTTCAAAAGAAAGGAACTGGAAAAGGACGTGAATCCCATTATGATGAAATTGCATGGAGCTGCTGGTGGAGGACCTGGTGGCTTCCAGGAAAGTCAACCTAGAGATTCTAACGCTGGAGGTCCGACTGTCGAAGAAGTCGACTAGATGTATCTTTATCGGCGATTGAGAATATGAAACTTTAAAAATTTAACAAATAATTTCGCCCATTTTTTCCTATCTTTGGAAATACATACTTTGAAGGCTTACGTTCTACTGTTGTCATTGAATGCACTAGTGACCCGATATGTTAGCATGCCCATTTTGTGGCAGGTTCATTAGAATCTAATTTTGACTAAACCGATACAATCGTTAACTTTTAATTATTTATACAATGTGCAATGGATATGCCCTTTGTTAACACTATTATGATAGTTCGTTTAACCTGTCGTGAAGTTTGAATCGAATAATAATAGGTATACTAAATGAATTAATTTGTACCTCAAATTTTATTGTATTGAAATGATTAATATATATGTACAATAGGTATAATAGTACTTTTATGGTGAATTAAGTGTGTACTGTATTTTCGAATAAAATATTTCTGAGAATTCTGTACCTCGAATATCACTAAAACTAATTAAATGCGGGTATTATATTTTCATCTTATTAACTGGGTTCACGGGGTAATAGTTATCAAAAATGAATTGGCAGATAAATCATATAATTTGGTGGAATTTATTAGTTTAGATAGGTAACGATTGGCGAGAAACCGTGAACCATGCTAGGTATAAACTATTTGTCACATTATCTTATACATACAATTTGTACATTTTATTTTATTTGATGATCCTGGGCATGTGAAAATACATTTAAAACAAGTCTAAAAAGAGAAAAGTCAACCATTTGGGATATTCTTTTTTCTATATTGGTTACAAACATCTATCCCTTTATTTTAACCCAAACGTATGCATTTCGTTAGTGCTGGCATATGCACCAATTTAATCATACTCATAATTCATTTGTGTAGAAAAGAACACAACAAAATCCTCCGTACTGCAGCTTGACCCGGTTTGAAGTTTGAATGACAACAATTGAGATTATACAAAGTTTGTGGTTCTTTCAGCATGTACAATTTCTGTTAACAACAGAAAGAGGTGTAAAGATGTCAAGTTTAAAGGTTTCAGTTGAGTCGTTGAATGTCCATCAACATGATGCTTGACGCTACCGGCAGTAAAAAGTAACAAAGTTATATTCCTCTTGAGCCAACAATTAAAATTGTGTGTATCATAAACTGGTTTAGTTAAATGATTACCTGCTACAATTCTCTAACCCCTTAAATAATTCCATATAGTTACATTCTTTAAGCCGAATTGACGATATTAATTCCACCTGGAGATTTAATTAAAGAAGTAACTTCGCTGCCATTTGTAAGTTTTTATTTGTTATTATCTCTCAGCACCAGTACAAAATTTAAAGGCGCAATATGCGACGGTTGATATCGAAACAATCTCATATAATTCTCACGATGTATTCTAATTAGATGATTCATCAATTCATGCTTATTCCAAGTATTTCAACATTCCATGGTATAAAATTATGTGAACATCGAAAACTTGCAAGCTTGAAATGAGTCATGAATCTTACACTAACTTACTTACATAAGCTATTTATATTACACCTGAATATCTTAGGTATAAAAGACGTTGTTAAGCTCAAATTCGAACATGCAATCCTAAGCCTGACGGAGTTAAACAATATCTTTGATAATATATTATTAAATTATAAGACTGCGACTGCCTGGTAAAATAGGAACCCTTTAAAGTTTTTCAAAAATATTAAGATGTGTGAAAATAGCAAAGCTGTGAAGTATTATTCAACAAAAATGTAGGTTTTTAAAAAATATTCCATTTTCTGGCCTTATGCTGCAGTAGAATAACCAACTATTTACTTACATATCAGGGTTGTCCTAGTTAAAGAAACAAGTACAAGAATAGAATAACTTAAACCCTACACAGAGAGTTCGAATGAGTATGAGAATGAGATCAGAAACATATTTAAAAAATGGTTTTAAATGAGCATATTTCAATTTTCATAGCTTATTGGCGAAAATGTTGCTTATTTCGGTTCCTCCAAAACTTGTAAATAATCTTGTAGAGTAATTTTGTCAATTTTTGTAGATTCCAGGGCCATGGGACAATTATCTAAATCACAGTCCATAGTTAAACACAATTAAATTATAGAATCGCATTAATTAAGCTTTGTTTTAAAAACTCAACTGCCTATAATCCCTTTCATATCTGGCGAAAGAATAACATCCTTGATGTCATCATAATCATAACATTCTCTGTGTTTTCCATACACCTCAGATTGAAAATAAACATTCCCATACAGGTAAAGTTTTCATGGACTCATAATTCAAAAATAAATAACTACAGCATAGTCTTTTAAAATCGTTAATTATCCCCAGTCAAGCAAAACTTCCGCAAATATAAAAAACAGAGAATGGGACTGTAAAGCTAAAAAGCGATGCGGAGTAATTCACTATCTCGGTTAGTTATCAATAATATAAATACAGGAGGCAAGTACACTATAGTACCTCCTCACTGTGGATAATTACTCATTTGTTAAAAAAACTGATTTAACTTGAAGCTGCCCTGACGCTTATGAGACTGATGAGTATGACTTGGTAATATTAGTCAGACCTTTGAGCATTATATTATTTCATTGTATACTTGCTATCTTTTTAGCCTCAGTCGAGTCTGGAGGCTAGATTCGTCCTTCAGAAGCACTAAAAGATAAAAGAAAAAGAAGTTAATAAGAAATATAAAGCTCTCGTTCTTGGGGCCTAGTTAACTAATGCAGGTATGGCTGGATGGATACATCTAGTTAGTAAGGTTAATTTTATGGATGCTATACGAAGTGCTTGAGATGGAATGGAATCTTTTAGAAAATGTGGATCCTTTCTATACATCTTGTTTGCACCTTAACAATAACAATAATCCTTTTGCTTTTATAGTTCTATGCACTGGCCGAGAGCTTAAGAAGTATTTTACCATCAACTACACTCCTACTGTAACTACTCTTTTAGAAATCTTCGTAGATAGTAGAAGTTAGGACTGGTTTAAGAACTACACTGTTCAAAGTGCAATAACCAATAAAAAATCCCGTCAAATGGAGTCAACGAAGTGAAACCTTTTGGTGTTTTAAATCCTTCAGCCTGGATGGCTTCGTCTAGTCAATCAATTCAGATTCAGGTGAAGTGTAAGCTACGCATTTGGTTTCTGGAAGTAGTTGTTTCGACAATTTTAAAGCAACTATCTTGCAAAGTTTCCTCTGAATCTGAATAAAAATGATTGAAAATAAGGTTGGTTTAAAGGGAATAAAGCCATTCTAGGATTTTATCCATCCATGTATTTGCAGCAATAGTTTGACACTAACGAGGAAATATAAAGCACGCCCAAACGAACGTTAAAACTATAGGGTCATGGAAAGGTCCGGTTGTATTTAATTTCTTAATTTTATGGTCTAATGTTCTAATGAACACATAAATGAAGATAGGAAATTACCTATGTTTCGCAATATTTGTTTTTATGTAAATGGTCAATAGTGTGAAAGGATAGCGAAATGAAAATGTGAATATCCCTTATAATTGAAGCCTTTTTTGCATGAGTTATTCAACTATATGTGAATTTGCAACTTACGTCACACGCTCGGCCATTCTAGCCAACACAAGAATGATCCTTCGCATTCGTAGAAGTTACCATATTACCACAAGCATGCTATAGTGTAATTGAAATTATAATGCAGGCAAAGCGGATAACTAACATGGTCAGATAGCGAAGTAAAATATAAAAAGGAATACAATGGTATTCAAGGGAAGATGTGAAAGTTTTGCTGTAACCATCATAATAGGATTATTTAAATGTTATGACCAAACAGATTTCCATTGGAGGATGTCAGCGTTACTGCTTGTCCTAATACATTCTTTGCACTGATAGGATTTTTGTGGTTTTCATGTGGTTTATAATTTACAAACCTTGTCCGAAGTTTCCATAATACGTGTGAACGGACGTAACGAAGGTTTATCAGACCAAAATTTTGAATAGGGAAGTGCATTGGGGATTTATAGCGATAATTCAGAACATAGTGTGCAATAATATCTGTATAATTTAAAATTATAATAGGGACTTGAAATTATAGCGTATTTTACATCTACGTAACCGGAGCATTTAGGTTCGTGCATTAAACGGTACTATTGTGCCTAATTTTTTTTTTAAAATATTTTATTCTTAGTCATTGTGATCAAGTACAATACGAAACATATATGGATTCTGGAACTGGATCTCTGGATGTGAACAAAATAGACTCCAGAAGTTTTCATCAGAAATAATTATTGATCAGAGACTAGTTATTCCTTTAAAATGTTAATGGATGTGAACCTCTCTTATAAAACCAATAACAGAAACTGGAAATGAACCTGTTGCCTATGTGAAAAATGTGATTGAATTGAGCTCTTGAATATTAGAATACATTTTAAATCGAATGTTTTTCAAGTTCAAGTAACATTGGGTTTTTATAAAAGTGGCTCGCCTACCCAAGTTAAGTTTTGAAACGCCATTTACACCGTTAGTTTGTAATTCGTTCACAAATTATACAATTGACGCAATTTTTATTGCTAGAAAAATAAGTGAAGGAAATCCTGTATCTGATCTCAGATAAGCTACTCAATTGTAGTAAACTTATACTTGTTTGTTTGGTTTTTATCATATTGCAAGATTTACAACTTCCTAAATATCTATTTTGAAGAGCAGCATCACCCCAATAGACGGCCTGGTAGCTACGGAATGTAGCCAACGCTTCTGCAAAAAACCTGATGACACTTGGTAGCATAGTATAAGCAGAAATTGGTTCTAATAGCATAGACTACAAAGGAACGACGGAATTCTATCGTTTTTATGAAATCTAAAGACTCAATACGGAGATAAAAATTATTGGACATTTGCCTTGTCCATTTATAGATATAGGCATGGAAGCGTGTGAACTTTGTCTAATTCAAGTGAACAAATCTCGTGAAAGTTCCAGAAAATACTAGACTATATGATTACGCTTCCAGCGTTGTCGGAGAAAAATGGAATGGGACTGCAGAATAAATAATGGTTTGCGAAGAATCATTTCAGGTGTTTTATTGATATTAATTGCAACGGTAGTAAAACCTGGCTTTGCCATTTTAATTGACTGTGACGTGATTCAAAATGCTAACAAATGCTTCTGTGGCCGCGGTGGTGAAAATGCGGGTTGGACAATTGAATGTCCAAAAGAAAACCTCGAGACGTTCCCAATTTCTCTTAAAGGTGAGTTTAACACGAGGGTTACACTTTTCATTTAAATAGTATAATCTTTAACGCAATTATCAAAAGCATTCAATACATTTGATACAACCACTGGCCCCACTATCGCGAAGAATTTCCATTTTTTTAGCTTAGAATTTTTAATTAATTTGGGCTCTTATAAAGTCAATTATATTCCTTCCTCCGATAATGTCTGAAATGAAGTTTGTAAGGACAATAATACATAATAATCATATAATATAATAATTTAATTTGATGGTCTTGACAAGTTTAGAATTAAACGCCGTATCTTCACTATACATATATATATTAGCCGTATATATTAGCACTAAAAATAGGTGCGGGTCTGGGCTGGGACTTCATATCAGTCAAATACATTATTAGAATTTTTGAACAATTTCTTTAAAGGAAAATAATACACATCTGGAAACAATTGCTTTACATGATGTTTAGAATTTTTGTGTTTAAATGAATGCCGGTTCGTTAATTGCAAAGTCGAACCTGAATAAATGATTTAATCTAATGAATTTTGTGATCAGTGAATAGCCTCAACTTCGAAGAAGCAGTTCTTGGTGTGAGTTGCAACCCCGAGATATCAGAGTTCCGATGGGACTTAATTGAAGGAGTGGACTTGTCACCTTCAAAGATTGCTTCTAAAATCATCAAAATAGAAATGCTGTATTGTCCCATGATTGATGATGTTAGTAATTTCAGTTACTAGTTATTGCTCTCAGCCTCCTTGTTAGTAGTCTAAATTAATATTTACAAAAATTGGAAAATTTATATTTCAGGGGCTAAAGGGATTCTTCAGCCGAGTAAATATTTCTGCAGATCAAATTACAAAACTGAGCTTTGTTTCCTTCCGACCTATTTCTTATATACCAGAGTCCTTTCTATCTCAACTGAGTCATTTGGATACCTTGAACTTAAGAGGAAATCAACTGGAAGAAATGCCAAATTTGTCTACTTTAAAAAACTTAAAAGAGCTCAATCTGAGGAACAATAATCTGAAACGTATCCCATCCACTTCATTTAGTGGGAACACAAAGTTGGAAAATGTCCGTCTCTCGATGAATAAACTTAGTTACCTCGATCCTTATACATTCCCAGCATCCATTAAATACCTAGATTTTACGGGAAATCAAATATCCAATTTAAGTAAAGGCTCATTTTCGACTTTAACCAAGCTCAATGTCCTTATACTTAATAAAAACCCTTTGGATCATCTAGAACCCAACTCCTTTGATGATTTACCCGAATTGCAGGAATTATCTCTCAACTCTGCGTCGTTAAAAGTACTACCGAATTTCCAAAACCTTCCTCAGTTAACGAATCTCACCATGAATTTTTTAAATATTGTCCCAACCTTAAAATCAAACCCAAGCGCAGTAATATATGAGAAACCTCTCAGACTAGAAAACCTGGCTTCTTTAGCTCGGTTTGAAGCTATTAATAGTCGATTAACGGTTCTACCAGTTGTGGATAACCTTCCTAAACTGACTTCCGTTGATTTGAGTGGAAATGGGATTCAGGAGTTGTCACCAGACTTTTTCATTAAGCTTCCAGCCCTAACCTCAATAAATCTGGGCGGAAATATGATAAACGAGCTGATTGAAATTAAAAGTCCGAGATTGGAGAAGTTGAATCTGAGCAAAAATCGGATTGGCAGTATCCCGAAAACCTCATTTCAACACCTGGGCCGACTTGTGGAACTAGATATGCGTAAAAATATGGTAATTTTCGGTTAAAATTTGGGCATTTATTGTTGTATTACATATTCAATTATTTTGTTGTAGCTTGATCCAAGTTGATCTTGATAGCATACCAATGTCATTATTTGAGACAAAAACTAGTGGTTTTCAAATTCCACAGAATGTTGTGTGAATGATTGAGCTTACACAATTTTGCCAAGAAGTACATGCCTTTTAAAATTACTCATAAAGTGAATTGAAACTTTGAAACATGGCTCTATTGCTCTTTAGCATAAGTGCTCCAAAAATTTCACAACTTTTATGGTACCACATGTACTTGATTTGAAAGGCCGTCAAAGTTAACCTTTGTCGTCGCAACAGAACCGTTCAAAAAAAAGAAATCCGACGAATAAATACATAGTATACGTATATGTTTAGTGATTGCAGTACTTGATGGATTTACAGACAACTTCTTTACAAATACACTTTTAGAATGAAAACCACTTTTTGTGCCTTAAATTCAACTGGAAATATCTCGCAATTTACAGAACTTTTTGTCGGTTTCATTTGCACGTACAGAATATTAAGCAATTTATCTGGCTTTTCAAAGAGCTAATATATATTAGATTTTAAATTATTCATGAATTATGAATGTAGTCTCGACCGAGCGTCATGAAGTCAAAACTATTTTAAATCTAACTAATTGTTTTTTCCCACAGATAACGCATGTGGATTTCCAATCCTTTGCCTCTCTATATGGTCTAAGAGATGTGGATCTGTCATACAACAATATTTCCTTTTCAAATTCTCCCTATGCTGGATTCAAGAGTTCAGATGGACTGGGAGACCCTTCATCCATGTCTCCATTTCATAGTTGCACTGGGTTGCGAAAACTTGACATGTCTCATAACTTGATCAACAAAATTTTTGATGACTGGAAGAACATACAAACGATGCTGCATACTTTGGATTTGAGCTTTAATCGCTTAAAACGTACAAATCCTGATGATTTCAATTTCATATCCAATCAGTAAGAATTGTAAAAATTCATGTAGTTGCATTTGTTGATAAATATTAAGTCATATGAATAATTTGATGCTTCATAATCATAACAGAAATCTGGCCCTAAACCTCTCATCAAATGACATTTCCTTCGTCAATTTGCACCAATCGGAACTGTATCTGGATCCAAAGCCATCTTCAATTGATATCTATTTGGATGGAAATCCATTGGATTGCAACTGTTCAGCCTTTGACGTTAAAAATTTCTCAATTAAATCCTACCGTTTTCACTATGAAAACCTTCGCTGTAAAAGCCCACCGAATTTGCTCAACTTAAAACTTACAGATGGTAAGGTTTAACTAATAAGATTTTAGGTGGAAACAGAATGCCAAATTTTATCAATATTAATCTCACAGTTCCTAACGAGAGTTTGAGGTGTCAAATTGGAGAGGAGAACGGGTGCCCGAACGGGAAATGTGATTGTTGGGAGAGGCCCGTGGATCGCACTATAGTTATTGATTGTTCCCAACGGGAGCTTCGGAACGAAGAGCTTCCAGTTTCCAATTGGGATTTCGGAAAATGGTTCCATCGTTGGGGCCTGGAGTTTAACTTCTCAGGAAATCAGTTATCGGACCTCAATGGCGACTACCTGAAAAGTGAGTGATTTGTGAGGGCTCTCATTTTTTTACGTCCGTTGCTAATTTAATTCGAATAATTAATTTTTTTTAGAACTTCCAAATAAGACCCATTACGTGGACCTTAGTGGAAATGACTTGACGTCAATTTCATTCCTTCGTGATCTGAAATCAGAGCGGAAGATGAACTTCTCTCTGGGGAACAATCCATTTGCATGTGATAGTTGCTCGGATTTTGTTTTCTTGTGGGCGACCCAGTCACAACTCATAACTGACAATGAGATAGTAACTTGCGCTCGGAAGAACGAAACCGTCAGAGTTGATAAAATTCCCGTACTGGTGGAAACATGTCGAAGTACTTCTACAGGGGAAATCCGGATTTTAATTGTCACAATCACAGTCCTCATCGGACTCTGTGTGATCCTCCTTTTCTTCATGATTCGATATTCCTGGGTTCTCAAAGCATTCCTATACTCTAAGGGTTGGGGGTGGTGCCTGTTTTGGGACAAGGATTCCGATGCAGACGATGGAGAGAAACTATACGATGCTTTTGTATCATACTCTCACAAGGTAGTTTAAATGGGAATTGAATTTCAAAACAACTAAAAAATGTACAAGTATAAAATAAAAATAAATTATTGTTCTTAGGACGAAGAGTGGGTACTAGAAGAACTGGTAGATCGGCTGGAAGAGAAGGAAGGTTTTAAGTTATGTCTTCATTTCCGGGATTGGACGCCTGGTGATTGGATACCGGATCAGATAGTCAGATCTGTTGACCAGTCTAAAAGAACGGTTGTTATTCTGTCCAAGAATTTTGTGGAAAGTGTCTGGTCTCGCCTTGAATTCAAGGCTGCTCATTCTCAGGTATTTTAAACGACGCTTTTAAGAGTTCAGATAATCAAAAGAGTATTGGTTGACAATAAGATTTATTTGGTAGGCCTTGAGTGAACGCTCAAACCGTGTCATCCTGGTGGTACTAGAAGATGATCTTAATGATAAGGACGTTCAAGATGACGATCTCCGTGTTTATATGAAAACGAACACCTACTTGAAGTGGAACGATCCATGGTTCTGGCATAAACTTAAATATGCCCTCCCGCATCGGAAATCTCCAATTGAGGAAGACGATGTCGCTAAAAAGATGCATCAACGAGAACGGGCTATTCAATTAGACAAACTAAGAAACAAGTTGGAACAGTCTGTTTAAGCGTTCTCAAAAAATAAATTGATTGCTACCATATGATATTTGCCAATATTATTGTGCTTCCGAGACACGAATGAGGTTTCGAAGAACAAATACTAAACTTAATCCACGTTTCAATATCTCTTTTATCTATATAATGATCTATATACAATTTTTCATTTGATTACAATAAGTATACATTTAAAATACAAGTACAAATTGTTTGTTGTAAGAAAATGAGGACCTCATAAGAATGACTGAAAGGCATTTGCAGGGATGATAGAAATTTGTTCCTACGATGTAATATGTAATATATATTTTAATTCAAAACTTAACGTTATTTAAATGAATTTCTATATATCTATGCTATAAGCACCTTGATTATTGTTTTTACTTGTTGAAAATGTCATATAAATAAAATGCCATTACATATTAATTATTTTTCAATGTATCAATACATGTGTAACGTTTTTTATTTCTTAAATTCATTCTTCATTTGCAGTACAGTTGTACACAATTGTTCAATTTCATGCCTTTTGGCTTTCATTTGTATCAGATGTCAGAGTCATTTAAAATAGGGTAGTGGCGAATCTTAGAGATCGGATAAAGAATATTCCATGATCTCGTTTGCATATTAATTATTTAAAACATTTCATTTATGAATGACTATAAGGGCCTCGATATTTACAAAATTACAGATATGATAATAGGCTAAATAATTCAATTGCATTGAACAGCAGTCAATCCTGGCAAAAACACGTCGTTTCAATTAAAAAAAAGAAGCTGACAAGACAAGAACTTTAGAAATATTACCCTCTATGTTATAATATGGTTACGAACGCAGCTTAATTCCATTGAGGACGAGTAACTCGACCGCAAAATAATAAGGCCTTGGCTTTTTGATGATAAATGAAGAATATAAACGGCTTATTTGCAACGAATGGAATGGGAAGTTCTTCAATGATCCTGTCGCCAGCTCCAATTGTCACCGCCGCCGCTTCTGTCCCCTTTTCGTTCACTTCAATTATAGCCCTGTGATGAACTGAGGAAATGTAGAGTCCATCTGGAACCGTTAAAAATTACAAAAATATAATTGCCAAGTAAGACTTGCTGAAAAGTTAAAATATCAATCGGCATTAGTGATTTATTGACTGTACCGTTGGGTGATATTTTAGAAAAATTGGCTTGCATCGGATTAAATATTGTGGTAATTCCAAGATTTGCTAGGATTTCGTTCATATGTCCATCCGTTGTTATTTTCATTTTTGGAATTTTCACCGCAACTTTCTGCATTTGCATTTGTGCTAAATCTTCCGTAAGCATTTTAGCGGACAGCTTTTTCTCTAAATCCTTAACATTTAATAAAACGTTTATTTTTCAAAAACAATTCCGAGTTTAAAGTGTGAAATATTTAAAGCTTTGACGGTACCTTTATGGCTTCAATTCCACTTGAAGATTTTGGAAGAATAACAAAGAATCGGGTCACGTTTCCTCGGTATGGGATACCTACCATTTGATAGTCTTCGCGGTCCAGGTAAGGAATGGTCATGACATTTGTCATCATTCTAACTTCAATCGTTTCATTTGGCTTCACATAGAATTCCCTTTTCCTTGTGATTCTTTCAACAAACGGAATTTCCCAAGGCCCTTTGAAATAAACTGCATTGATAAGTGCTAGCGTCGTGGTTGCCGATGGTGGTTCGTCAATGATACTCAAAATTTTGCCCTGATAAATATTCCCATGTTATTATAATGTGATATACTGCTGATTTATCTTGTAAAATGGAATTGTTCGCACATTGGTTTTTATTTTGACCCATTCGTTAACCAGGTCACGGAAGAGCTGACCATCCTTCCCAAAGTCAAAGGACTGAACAGGGGTTTGATAGTATTTCTGAGCTTCTGCCACATACGAACCTTCGATATTGAAATCTTTCGCTGAAAATATCTCGTTCGCAATCTCCAATGAAACATTGTTACCAGCTTGTGAATGTAACAGAATGAGCAACTTGTTGAACTCTTCGTGGAAGCGGATAGATCGCTCGATTGGGGAAAGTCTGGTTGTACCCTTTACTTTTAATGCTTCAGCAATTTCCTGAATTTTCGTATCAAATGTACAGAAAATTAGATTTAAATCCTCATTTTTTTAACATAATATGATACATTCAAATTCTCAACTTACATTGTAAGTCCTTCCTTTTGATCCCAACATTAAAAGTGCCAAGACATTACAAATACTTAGAGGAGAGAAAATAATATTTTCTTCGTTCCAAGAACTGGCTCGTACAATATCAAAAGTTAAGTCAATCGTACGAACTGAGTCTTGGTGGTATGATTTCAAGGGAATTTTGGCAAATTCTTTCGCTGATGTAGATGCAGGGGAACTACTGTTCCTGTCCGTAGATTCATTCGAGTTTGGAAGAATCATAATTTCTTGCGCATTTGTAATTTCTGCAAGTGCTTCATCCGTAATCTGGAGCCGATTGTTTGGGTTAATAATGTCATTGGGGTAATGGAGATGCTGGTCCTTCTGGGACTGGGTAAAAAATACTGACGGTTTCGAACTTGCGATCGCGTTTCGAATAGACAAAGCAGGCTTGTTCTCGTGAAAATGTATTCCATCAATTTGTGGATCAATTAGTGAAGAGGGACGCTTCCGATCTTTGGTCACTGTTCGTATGGAAATTATGGGGGCCTTTAAGCCGATTCTTAGATGATCGAGATTTGATGACCTGGGATTGTCAGAATTGTCAGAAATGTCTTCTGAACCTGAGGATTTGTTGAGTGTTTGAAAGGCGTATTCTCTCGAAGTCTCCGTTTCATTTTCCCATCTAAAATTTCATGACACAAATTATAGTTGAAGTAGAAGTTTTGTTGTAATGAACATTAAATAGCGCACCTATCTGATTCCAGTTGGGGAGCTGAATGAATTCCAGTAAAGCTTAGTAGAACTGTGATTAGAAGAACTTCCATCTGAATAGGGTTGGATAATTTCATTTTGAACTCGAATAACAACCTTTGATCAGTTCGATCTTTTTGATAGATAGATGTAATTTGGAAACAACAATAAACTTCAAATGGGGTTTAAATGAACGCTTTAAATTAGTATACTATTTATGACAATTTAAAAAAATTAAATCCAAGTTATTTCTTTTTGGTCTCGAGTTCTACACACAATGTGGTAATCACGGATTTGAAAAAATTGTTAAACGGAGGATTGACTATTTTCTTGAACTGTGGCAAACTGACTGCAAGTACAAACAAAGTTATCAATTAGAAATAGTAGTTAATTTATAGTCGGGATAAAACTAGTTATTTTCAATTAATCGCGAAATCATTCAGTGTTCCAATAGTTTTTCGAAAGCGTCACTAAAGTCGACGTTTGCGTCATAGCCAGGTTATAACCAGTACTCACCTAATTGTGAATTTGTATATTCCTGTTACAAAGAAAGTGGAATAGCAAAATGACAAGCCTAAGTCGAGTAACTATTTGTTTAATTTATGTAAATATCAGTTCAATTCCGAGCTTGCCATTGTAAATACCTTCAAGCATTAGTAATTTACGGTTGCGTCCTTCCGTCTGTATCGTCGTAGAAGTAATTAATGTTATCCAGGATTATGTTATTATAGAACTATGGATGCAAGTCTATGCATTGCAAAAAAAGAAATTAAATTAAAGATAGGTAGTATTAAGAAAACAATAACAGTTCAGGAATTGTGATCGAAACAAAGCTTTTTCGTCGATAAATTACAAGTTCTAATGTCAGGATAAAAATGTGTATCAATTCCTTAAATGGCACACAACTTACCTCTAAAAATAAACTTTATTGACTTGAGTGGTTGTACCTCAAACAATTATAATCGGTATTTATTTATTAGTTCACAAATTAAACTAGTTGTAAATCAAAATAACTACAAAAATTTATAATGTATCCATCCCCTATTTATATTACACAATATTATCTTAATCGGCAGACTTTTGCATGCAAGACCTGCAAAACAGAATTCTTGGTATTATTAGGAAAAGAGCAGATGAATTCTGCATCGTATTAATCGTACGTATAAATTATAAAGTCAGATATTCTTAATTCTTGAAGAACCAGAATCACTGGAACAACTTGTAATTTTTTAAAAGCATGAAAAGAATTCCTTTAAACGAAGTTGTTTTACAAAAAAAAACTCACTTATACATATATTTTGGATTGCACGCTATTAAGAATACGATTCTTAAAATTATGTGAACTTGCCTTTCTTTATACCAAGAAATCAAGAAATCTGTGACGACGAAGAATATTTTATTCTGGTTGGTGGTCACGTTACGATTCACGCTACTCCCTTTGCTTGGGTTTTCTTATAGTATTATCTTTACAATTACTGGGAGAGTAGATTTAAATTATAATAGGAGAACGAACAGAACAATAATTACTATTAAGTACTAAATATGCATCGTCTATTATATATAAGAGTATCGAGATATATAATAAGAGTGGATCTTTAGCTTGATGACCTTCTTGGTCTATCTAAACCATAATCCTTACCGAGTAAGGTGGAATTAACTAAAAGGTGTGTTTTGGTTGAAAAGCATACAAAAGGAAGGATATGCCAACATTTAGCAGCAGTGTAATACCCATGGAACTTAAACCAAATGGGAATTTCCAGATATAATGGAAGTATGGAAGAAAATAACTGATTTTGTTGGTGTAGGCTTATAAATATGGAATAATAATTATGATACACCCGTGCATTCCGGTCCGTGGACCAGTTTAATGAAGAAGGAAAGACTAAATACATTGCCAACGTAGATAGATATACATTTATCATCCCTAGTGTTTGTAATATTAGTTTATATTTCTGACAGTACAAATTTATGAATTCATTTGCATACAAGTCAAACTGTCGTTCTGCAAATCTGAACCGCATTTATTGAAGGGATTTTTGTTAAAATGACGTCCAGGCAGTTATGATATCGTTTTGATTTCATTGTTTTTTTTTTCTTTTATTGTTTCATTTTTAAGTTTCTTGTTGCTTTTCTTTTGGGGAGTTTAACTGCGGGATCAACAAATTTTGATTTTTAAATTTATGTGTTCTGTAGGACTTCTAGTTTCTCCACAACGGAGTGACACCGGTTCCAGAAGTTGTCTGCCAAAGCCGAGGCTTTGTTCAAGTTATTACCACGGAGTTGGATCCCCTTTTGTATCTGATCCCAGAGACTGTTTAGTCTTTAATATCACACACTGCGGGATGGTTTTTAATAGTTTTGCTTTGTTAATAACGTCTTCAGCTTTTTTCGTAACAGGATTGTAGTCATCTTCTAGCTTCTTGACATCATCAGTAAGTGAGGCATTTCCATCTATTTGGTCTCGAATTTTCTCCGGATTTGCAGAAATGGGGCTTGCGTTCTTGATTTGGTCAGCAATATTTTCCAAAGAATTTAGCATGGAATTAAGTTTATCCTTGAATTCGCTCGTTTCCTGTGTATACAAAAAATACACCAGTCAAACATTTCAAAAGCATGTATTAAATGATCGTGGATAAAACTCGTTGACATATCATTGCTATCAATCCCAAAACAGGTGGACATTGACAGGGAGATAAACGTATCGCCATGTTATTTGCATAAAGTGTTCTTAACACATAAACCATCCAAGGAATTAATGTCTATCGTAGAGGTAGGTGTGTCGTTTTTATTAGTTTTGCACGGGTATAAATTTGAAAGTGTTTTAATCTGTTTAAAACCCCTAATACATCGAACATTTTTCACCCTACTTTCCTAAAAAAACGGTTCCTAAATAATTGCCAATACAGGTCTTGCGTTCGGCGTCCCCCAAAATATCAAAATATGGCTCAACCAAAAATCCTAATTCGCACTAACAAGGGAGGTATCAGAGAGTGGAACCTCCGATTGACTTGATTTTGTTGTGATGAAGCTACAACTCATACAAACGTAAACGACGAAAAAATTAGCGGCCCAATTTTATGTGGGATATGTTTAAAAAATTGCCAAACATTGGACACTGAAAAAAATATAGCGAAAATGACAAATAAAATATACCAAAAAATCAAGAAAAAAATTAGGAAAAAGAAAATCATAATATTTTGTCATAATTCACAAGGGTTATGGAGAAATTGGGATGGGAAACTGTTGGGCAACGAGTTTGAGGGTTTTAGTTCGCGGCAGAGGTAACTTTTCTTGAAAATGACCAGAATGAAGATAGGGAGTGAACATTGGAGAACTCGAGAAATAACATTGCGCTTGAACGAGCACTTTCACCAAATGCAGACGGACGTTTACTATAGGAAAAGAAAAAAAGCCGAGTTTTCTCGCTCACTTTCTTTTCTCACTCAAACTCTGACCCACCACTCCTATTTCGCACAAACTTCCCACCCCTATTTCTCCATAACCCTTGTGAATTATGACAAAATAGTATGATTTTCTTTTTCCTAATTTTTTTTCTTGATTTTTTGGTATGTTTTATTTGTCATTTTCGCTATATTTTTTCAGTGTCCAATGTTTGGCAATTTTTTAAACATATCACACATAAAATTAGGCCGCTAATTTTTTCGTCGTTTACGTTTGTATGAGTTGTAGCTTCATCACAAAAAAATTCAAGTCAATCGGAGGTTCCACTCTGTGAGACATCCCTTGTAAGAAGTAACATTAAATTCCTGTTGAATTTTAGAGTAATCAATTTTACTAGAAAATGTGACTGAACTAAAGGTGAAAGGGCAGTAGAGTAAATAACAGACTGGATTTCTTCTGAAACCTCTAAAATGAAAAAGGAGGCATTGGAAATTGGAAGTATAATTATGCTGAGTCCTCATTAGCATCCCTTCATTGAATTATCTTTTCATATGCACACAAAAAAGGAGATATGAAAATCAGTCGAAATTTTTTAAGAAAACTGAAAGTTTGAAGCTCAAGATTTGAGTTGGAACTATATGAATTCCTCCATACGTCACGAAGTCACGACCATAGTAATATATACATTTCTTCAATAAATATTTATATCTAATATATTTTGTAGTTATTAACACAAACTATGGACCGACACTGTGAAAATCATTTATGCAATAATACAGATCTTGAAGTTTGAATTTTGCATGAAATTATTACTTCGTTTAATTTGAGTACTTTCAACTTGGCACATCGTCATTTGTAGCTACATTAATTAATACACTGCGACAATTCATTGAACCATCATGTATCGTTCGTGTGTCTCCTGCTTTCACTAGAATTTAAAGTACGTTAACTTAACTTTGGTTGCATTTTGTCAACAGTCTCCGAGTGAAAGGCTTACATTTTTAAATCCTGTTTACAAGATAATAGCCTACATTAATAATATAATTATATTCTATATTACACAAAGACAGAAAAACAAGGTTCACAGACACAATAACTTAAAATCACATTAAACTGTTTCGAAAGCAAGTTCAAACTTGAGCTTCTATATTTTCAACTCAGTTTCCAAGAAGCCATATCATCTACTTAGTTTTGCCACCCTCATATTCGTATATGTGCTAATTAAATTGCGTGGGCGAACAATATTTAATATGAGCTAATTGAGACTCGGCTCATTCGGTTTAGACCCAAGAGTTCAGGAAGTCCTAAATATGGACTAAGAACTTGACAAAGTCGAGCGTAGTCAGATTCCAGTTGTGCTTGATAATCCGCTTGTTCCGGCAATATCATGTTTCCATTTTTAATTAACAGTTCTCTACAGCACTCAATAAAGTCCCTGAAAATATTGTGAACATTTGTAGAAAAAGCAATACATAAGACAATGCCAATGTCTAGCTAACGATTTAAAACTTACCTGTAAATGGTTTTCAAACTGTTTAGATCCTGATTAGAGTATTCACTCTCTTTTTCCAAAAATGCTCTAGCATACGCCAGTGGTCCTTGATTGACCTGTACAACACAATTGCAAATTGTAATAAAATGTATTGGTTTGTCAACAGGTGACCTAATTGGACCTTGATTTTCTTAAAGCTTACTTGGACACTAATAGATCCCTGAAGGCGCAACTGAATCCGTTTTATATCATGAGAATGTAGTTCAGATCTCAATTCCACCACCCTTCTTTGCATATCGTCAATCGCAACAATAATTGGGCTCAAGTCTTCCTCGACAGATTCCACAACTCTAAGTCGAGATACAACTGCTGGAAACGTGTATTCCGCTAATAGAAATACAAAAGAAATACAAAAGGTTCAATTCACCGTAAATACATGCTCTCAATTTCATATGCCACTTATTATTCTGCTTACTTGTTATTGTAGAGCGACGCTTCCACTGTTGGTGAACAGCAGCCTTGTTGTCAATGCTTATTTTGTCGTGAGATTTTACAGCGAATGGGGTATCATAAGTAAATTTCTGGACGTTCTGATGCCGTCTGAAATCCTCTGACCACAGTTTTCTCCTTGGACTGTGGCTTGGAAGAGGGCTAACGTGAGTTATTGTTGCGTATGTATTATCGTCGTCTGGTAGTTGATCCACTTCGCCAGATATTATAACCGCGTTCTCCGCGGCTTCCACTTTGGAACAAATCTCCATTAGTGATGTTACATTGGGTTCTTTATAGACAAACACGTCCATAGGCCTAGAGTTGGAATGCTTCTTTGGATGGAAAAGCGCCACTCTGTAGTAGGTTCCAAGAAATCGTTCTCGTTTGTTCTGAATAAGCTCACACGCGATGGACATTTGTTTGTAGGAATGTTCAAGGGCGGCGTAGTCCGATGAAGATTCTTGAATGTCCACTAACATTCTATAAACCTGCAAATAGTCAAGAATTTTCATTTTAAAGCTAAAATATAAATACAATTTATTATAAGTGTTTCAGAGTATAATCATTATTTTCCATACCTCGAGCATTAGTTCGTATCGCTCGGACTTTTGGCAGAGAGATACAGCGTTTTCCAGCCTAAGAATAAGTTCTTCGGTGAAATCTTCTTCCTCTTGAGCTTCATCTAATTCTTCAAACTCATCTCGTAAGTTTGTGGATATTCCTAACATGATTCTGCGAACCTGCGATTTAAGGATTGGCGTCAGCTAGTACAAAATTTAAAAAACACAAATCGTGTGAATATTACCTCTGGGGTTGCCGTTTGTCTAGCCAATCGAGCCGCAACATGAAGTTCACACAGCAATGCTTCACTATATCGCTTTTTGGCAGTATGTTCGTCTTTCAACGAATCAAATGCATCCACTCGTAATCTGCATCTGGCATAATGGGAATACGAATTTGAGAGTTTGAGGAACAACTCGGGAATCCTGTACTCATTGCTGCAGGATCTTAGCACCCAAATGGAATTAATTACAGTGTTGAGCCTTCTGGAAAGGTCAAGAGCAACTGTTGATGGAGTTCGTTTCAAGTTTTTCTTGCGGAAGCTTTCATTTAAACTGGACCCATTGCTAAGTAATGTATTGCTACTTGAATATCCGATCACTCTATTCGATTGATCTGAGTCAGTAACATCAATGAAGCTGAGTTTTTCGGTGATAGATAGAAGGAAACTTGATCGATCATTAATGCTCATGTTCCGTTCTAGTAAAGCTAAAGCTTTTCGGAAATTATGTACGAAAACTTGATCCAGTGTTAGTGAAGAGATGGCGAGAAGACTCTGGGACGTAGTTCGACTTGGATCATACATGAATAGTTTTCCTAAAATTTGTACACATGTGTGTATCAGATACGACGTTCCAAATCCATTCAGTAGTTCACAGAAGAGCTGATGAGTGAGATCTTCATTTCCTGTTTATGAAAACGTTATTGTAAGAATTTTTTCATGTTCTGAAATATTTAAATATTTATTGTCGAATACAGATTAAGCATTTAAACAGGATACCTTTCGAAAATACAATTGACGGTAACTCGTCAACTTTGGAAAGATTCTCTAGTGCTCCCAACATTGCTCTTGTATCTTCAGCTGCTTTAGCCACATCGAGAGTCGTTCGAATGACCTCTCGCACCTCATTTTCTTCTCCTTTACAGGCGCAGCACAAACTTGAAAGAGTGTCGACACAAACAAATGTCGTTTCCGTGCTTAACGTTTTCCATTCATTGATAGAATCGAATGGTGATGCTTGTCGTTGGGATTCAACTGCAGAGCCATCAATACTGTCTTCCGTTGACTTAGAAGGCAGAGATGACCATTTCTTATTCGGCACCGCGGACGATCTGGGACTTGGTGGCATAGTTGGTGGCGGTATTGTAATCCCAACAATCTAATATTGAATAAAATAACAATTAGGCCAAAAGATATAATAATATTATCCATTAAAGAATTATTATCAATAAAATAAATTAATTAAGGATACTCTTTTTAAATGGTTCCATAATTTTAATAGGGTTTGTAGGAGTTTGCACATAACTCTGGAAGTTTTTTTTACACTAAAGTTTTTAATCCCTATTGTACATGTTGTGTTTCATATAATGAAAATTACAGATTGTACCGATTATAATTTGGTTCCCTGTCACTGTCATAAATTTATTGTTATGTAGAGACTACTAATAACCACTTCCTCAAACTTCATAACCAATAACCACACATGTTTTTTAATTGAGCATTGGACAATAGCGGTTTAAGATCATCTACTGCAAAGGATAATAAGTAATTATTTCAGCTATTTACCTTAGTTTTGGTAATTGTGCTATTTTTTCTTGCATTCGTGAAATGGACGCAAGCTAGATGGACCATTTGTAGTAACGATGCTCTTTCTTGGGGTGAGCTTCTGTTCCAAAACAGGCGGAGACGATCGTGTCCCATAGTCTTCAACAAGTATAGACCACTGACAAGAAGTTGACTTGTCTCCACGTCAGCTAATTTGTCATATCGTCTCAGGACAACATGGCTCTTGTCAGCCTCACTGGATGCAGTCACTGTTAAGCGCTTCATAGACTGGGAGTCTCCCTCGCCTTCGTCGCTAGGTTCTTTAATCATGCTTTGCGTATCTCTGCAAGATAAGTGAAAAAGAAAGTATTAACAATTTAAATATTATACGATACTTGCTTTATCGATGGAAATAGAGATTTTCATACCCAGAGCCATTGGAATTGCTTTCATTTATAATTGTCTCCGTGTCGGAACCGCTTGCAGATGGGACAATTGATGCAGCTGGATTGGAAGTTTTAATGGCTGAAATTGCATCTAGGTAATCACAGTTCGAAACACTGCCAAAGCTCATACGATCGATACTAAGCCTGTCTCTTGCAGCATCTACAGTAGAGCCAGTTCCGTTCGTTCCAATTTTATTGATGCTAACCATACTGCTATTTTGACTAATGCTTGGACTGAGCCCATTTGGTGCATTGAGACTGAGCGATGAACATCTCGAAGATTCTGTACCATGCAGTGGATGTCGATAACTGAGAGCACTGCTACAAACTTGACTTCCTTCTCTTGTGAATTGATTGTTGTTTTGCCCGTGATTATGGCCTTCATGGCCTTGTCCAGATATGCTTTTGCTTAAAGCCTGATGAACAAGTGTGCTCGTTGTAGCAGACAATACCGTTGACACGGAGGAACAGCGTGAGGAATGGCTTGAAGCAACTTTTGTAATTCTATGCAAATTATCGCAAACAACTCGCAACCAGGGAATCCACATGGGATGAGTGCTCCCACTTGCTTCATGACGGGCTAATCCAATCAATACTGGTTTAAGGGCCAGACTTCGTACATTTGAAACTTCTCCCAAACCACTTCGACATTGTTTCATTACTGTGGCGGCTATGAAGTGACGTTTAGCCCAAGCAGAATGCTCCAGTCTAAAAAAAACACAATTTGTACATTAAAATATCTGGAATATCCAACCTTTTCAAAGTTTATAGTACATTAATATGCTTAAGTAATTCAACTCCGTACCTTGAAAATTCCTCATCCCCATCGGCAGAATTGAGCTCCAAAAATAACGGATGCTCCACTAAGCTTTGAAGAAGTGAAAATTTGAAGTCTTGCACCTAAATTAAACATATATACAAAAATTTTAAATGACCTACTAAGAATTTTTTTGTGAAAGTAAAAAATTTTATTCCATTAAAATACCTTATGTGCGTCGCCAGGACCAAAACAGGCTAGGTATGAATTAATGGCAGCAAATACAACATGCTTTTGGGAGACGACGGAGAGAAGGGCCGATACAAACGCGACAAGGTTTTCATTTGCACCACGCGAAAGGACATGATCGGACTGGCACCGTTGAACAACTTCAGAAGTGAACAATTGGACCAACTTCACTAGTTTGGAATCCTCGGGATTTGACGGGGATTGAATTCCTTGCACAGCAATGGACTTAACAATCATGGAAAACAGGTTTCTGGAGTGTTCCAGCGAAGATGCTATTGTCGCACCATCCCCTGTTTCGAAAAGGTCTATCCATGAATCAACGAGAGAGTCGGACACTGAAAACAGAAAAGATGGACAAATACGCATACAATATTGTTATACATCCAGCTAATTAACCCTTTCACTTTTGGGTCACATTTGCATGACTATAAAATTAATTTTCATTGAATAGATGGGTAATCTAGATGAAATGAAGAAAAAAATGACTTGGGCTAATATAAAAAAAAGCTTTTTACATTCGAAAAGTATAAGCATAATACCGATGAACGAACCCAATACCCCCGAATGAAGCAAATAGAGAAACCAAAGACTGAATACCCTGTAATACTAAACTGCTGATTCTAATTTTAGAACACCGAATTCATTCCACGTGAAAAGTTGTAGCAAGTCTCAGTCGTCAGTTTAAACTGAAACCACGAGGAACATTAATAATATTGTATTAAAACGAAAATGTCTAAACCGGATAAAGATTCGATTTATAGATCTGCATGTAGTAAAGTAACCCTTCAAGAGAAAAAGGAAGGGTTCTTTAACACATTGGCTGAGACCTTGTCTCAAAACGTGGATATTGCTACCTTTTCGAAATGCAAAACAGATCTGGAAAGGGTAAAATTAGTAACCGCATCTTGTTGGAATTTAATTGCAGCCGAACTGCTGTACAGGGGAAAGAAAGAAGAAGAAGCTGTGTCCAGACGAGTTCTCGGGAATAAATATTTCGAAAAAGGAGATTTAAAAAATGCCCTGATATATTATTGTCAAAGCATAATCCAAGCACCAGTCGGACCAGAGCTTGTGAATGTCTATTCAAATAGGTCTGCCCTTCATCAAAAAATGGGAGAGTACCAGTTGGCGATTACCGATGCAGAACTTGCGATCAGCTATGAATCTCCAGAAAACACAAGGTAATTGGACAACAGGGTTTTGTATATTTGATAAAAATCCTAATAATTCAATAATACTTTTAAAACACTATAGGCACAAGCTATATGAGCGGATGGCTTCTTGTCACTATGCCTTGAAGAACTACCATAAAGCCAAAGTGATTTTGCGGTTGGCAAAGCATTTCTCTGAAAAATACGATAAGGACAATATCAAGTTTGCACAAAAACTCAAGAAATTATCGGAATCTATAGAAAAGGCTACTCAAGGATCAAAAGCCTACGATGCAAATTCAACAACAACCTCTCAGGCAGTAACTCCAAATTTCAAGCCAGGAAAACGGTTTTCATCCGCATCGGAGAAATTCGATGTTCGGTTCTCGCCAGGAGCTGGTCGATATGCCTTTACGAAGGATAAAATTAACGTAGGAGAAGAAATCTTGAGGGAAAAGCCATTTGCTTCGTATCTTTCTACGGATAAAATGGGAACATTTTGTCTGCATTGTTTCAAAAGACTGAACGCTCCTGTAGCATGTGACACTTGTGCAAACGTTGCATTTTGTTCGGTACAATGCAAGAAGGATGCCGATGCTTACCATCGATACGAATGTCGAATTATGGTTCTGCTCCTGGGATCTGGAATGAGTCTCAATGCATATCTTGCAATGAGAATCATTACTCAAAGCTCTGCAGAGGATTTTAGAAAGGTAATTAATGTGTAATGTCCAAAAATAACAACCCCCTCTTATTAGTATGAGTTTGAAACAAAGTGTGCCCCAGGCCCCATGGAGCTTAAATCAATCCGTATTGAGGTAAACAATGATTTAAATTTTAAAATGCTTCCTTTTTTCAGATACTGCCAGATCTACATTCTAATCCTGCAGACGTACCCTTAGCAGCCGATGGAAAGTTTGACCCAAGTGCCTACCTAAGTATTTACAATCTGGGTGCACTGGAAGATCAACGGGACGTACAAGATTTTTTGGACCGAACTATCATGGCAGTTTTTCTCATGAAATGCCTTCGACTCGTTGGATATTTTGAAATCAATTTATTTACAAATCCTCGTCCTACTGAGATGGAGTTACAGATTGGGGCACTGATTTTAAGGAACCTTCAAGTCCTTCAGTTCAATGCCTACGAGGTGTGCGAGTTTATTATGGATAGTAAGGCGAACTACAAGAAAAGCAGCACTACAGGACTAGGACTAGCCATTTATTCTACAGCATCATACTTCAATCATTCGTGTGCTCCTGATGTAACAAGGTTGGGATTTATTTAAGACAAAATTGCATTTAGGTTGGAATTATTTTTTAATATCCAGTAAAATTTGCATCCATTCTATTTTTTGATAGGTACTTTGCGGGAACAACAATGATAACCAAAGCAATAAAAGTTGTGGATGCTAATTCCGCCATACATGACAACTACGGTCCAAATTTTGTGAAAATGGATCGAATTGAAAGGCGATATAAGCTACAAGGAAGGTACTGGTTTCACTGCACTTGCGATGCGTGTATGAATGACTGGCCTAGGCTACAAGCCTCTCTTCAAGAGATTGAACCAAGAACCCCTGAAGAAGCAAAGGCTCTAAAAAAGCTTCAAAAAATGGAACCCCTCTACTTCGATACGGCTATGAAAGCCATGGAAGCCGGAAAACCTCATGCAGCGATTGAACTGTATAAGAAATTCATTCAAGAAAGTGACTCAATTCTACAGAGCCATAAGAACGCTGAATTTTATCCTTATAAAACTGTTTTACTTTGTCAGGAGGGGCTGAAGCTCTGTTACTGCAGTTTGGGTTCATTGTTCATTACAAATAAGTAAACTATCTTTAATTAGGATTGGCGGTGATTTAAAAATGACAATTTTCGAGTATAAAATACAAACGTACTTATCTGTTCTTTGGTTTTGTTCTTTGCTGCTTCTTCTTCCCATCCCGAAAGAAATCTGGATCGCACGTATTGCTCGATAACAGGCTCTAAGTCTGCTTCAATGAGGGTATGGAAGGCGAAAATTAAAAATTTAAAGGCCGCAGTTCCAACAGCTTTGGAGGTCCTTCCGATGTGACAGATTTGATTGATTATTGTTGGGAAAAAATCTCGCAGCGTTGGGAAATCCACTGACTCTAACGACCGAATCATTTTTATTGTTGTTTCATCGTCACAATGAAACTTTCCGGATGCATGAGCTTTCTGTAAGTATTTCTCTGAATGAGCAAAGAATGCTCCAAGACTTCCACATTTTGTCCAAACCGTGGATACGAGGTTGAGCTTTATAGTCAGTGTGCATTTGCTGTCCAACCACGAAATTTCAGGCCCAGAATACTGTAGGGACAAAGTTTAATAAGTCAATCGTGTCAGGGTCATTTATTTGCTATGCACATGAAGGAAGAGTTGTTATTAGCTTTAGTTAGTTCATAGCACACGGAAGTATATGCAGAGAAACCGAAGTAACAAATATATATTCCAATTACACATGAAAATGTTAGTTAACAAGAGTTACAGCAACAATTAGAATAATTTAGCATGGCTATTCGACTGTAAGGGCACCCAAGGGTTTCCGAAACTTTGAATTGTATTGCAAATAGGCTTCATTTAGTAGCTTCTAGTGTTCTAGTCGCTGTATTTTAGTTCAGTTACACAAGTTAGTAATATTCAGTGTTTGAATAAACTCGATACTCGAACCATTTGAAGCCAAAAGAGTAAGCGTAAACAACAACGCTGTTATGATTGCTGAATGATTATATTATAGCTATCGTTTAACAGAAGCAGATGAACAAGAAAGTATACATTTGTAAGTTTTTCAAATATTCAATGTTAGACAAGAAAAGCCTATATATAGAATAGTGACAGTCAGAAGTTCAGCTAAATAGTTAAGACCTCGGATTCTCAAAATTTTTCTCCGACTTGCCTGTACATGGCGTTTGTGTTTACGCGATATATGGAGTAACTGAGGCAGACTTCCATGAATAACAGATGACCTTTCGGCCGGCACATCATCCTCACACTAATAAATGTAATTAGTTGATTGAAAATTAGTACAGTCAGTTCCGCGGAATAAAAACAAAAAAAGAACCGTTCGGATATTCTCAAACGCTACTTTCGTAAATAAATCATACCTATTTGGCATTGGCCTCAAATTACTAATAAAAATACTCCAGACGGCAAGCTTTATGAAAGATTAAAGAAACTGGTTCAGTCAGAGCTTGAAACTCAAGATAGATGATAGATGCCATCGTAGATAGCAGTTATGGTGCAAAGAGATAGGTTGTTGAAGTTATTAAGTAAATGCATTCATAGAATCAACTACTTTAGAGTAAAAATTTAAACTAATCTAATGAGTTTTAGAGTCGGAAGATTTGACTCGAAGCAAAAGGTTTGAGCTCGATACTATTTACAAAATATTTACATGTTGAGGCTAAAGTATTAATAAATTGAACGAGTTGCAGATACGTCGCCTCGACACTTTCAATTCCGACAGACTAAACAAGAGTTAACAGACCAACTGCAAACCAAACCATTCAAAGATTTTCACGTAATCAAGTTTTAACTGCTACAGAAATAGCAGACAACGCATCCCCCATTACATGCACTCCGAGACGAACAGTTTGACAGAGAACTCAGAAACTCAGAACCAAACATAGTGCATTTCAAGAAAAAAATTAACTGTTATTGTTGGGGTGAAGGGATTTCATATCTGATAGATTTGAGAATAAGAACTGTACACAACGTAGCCATAGCCGTCTGCCAAATGGGTTAATTTGTAATAGAAATCAGAAGAACGGGGATTTCGTTAGTATGATGCAACAATCCAAACAGTCTACATACTTACATGCGTTTCATAAACAGATCATCTCTAAGAACTAAGAAATAACACTTACCCCTTTGCCCAAACCAAGTGGTTGGATTTGTAGATAACCAGTTGGCAAGGAGGCAGCTACCGGAAGTGTATGTTCACCTCCGATAAAACGGAATTTGTTAAGAAGGGGTGTCCAGGCGTAGCCAATGATATTTTCCACTTGCTTACTTTTCGTCGCTTTATCAAAGGAGCAGGATATATGGAAGAATTGGAAAAGTAGGTGAAGTCGGGGATCGAGTGCAACGGGCAACGCGAGTTTGATCTCGCTGTACCAGTCCGGATTGGAACGATGGTGTAGCACGTAAGTGGAGATGCTTCCACTTACCGGACTTTGATCCAAAGCTAAATCACAGGTGAGAATCATGTAGCATCACCGTAGGGTAATAATTGCATTAACGGACTACAGGTCCTATAAAATCCAATGAAACAACTTACGACTAGCTTCAATATCATCCTCAGCTCGAAGAAATACTCGACAGAGAATGTTCCTTGCCCGAATTTTCCCTGTAACGGCATTCAAGTTAAGGCTAAGTGGATAAACATAAAGAAGGTGGACGAATCGACTAAAGTTATCGCATGAGTTGATCGGGAACTCTATGATGAATGAAGAGGAACAATTATCCTTTGTTTCCGCCACAGCCAACTCGTCAGGCTTCATGGATTCTACGTTGATCCTCACAGCACCTGGTACAGTTGTCAGCTTCGACACCTTTTCGGGTTTTTTAATTTCAGCCAATGTCTTAAGAAGTTCCTCGTCGGAATGCTTCTCGTGTTTGTAAAATGGGCTGAAGGACGATTCTGCATCAAGAATGTAGCCACTTCCTTCCGCCGCCACAGATCCCGATTTTTTAAATAAGCATCGTGCAGACCAACAGAGTGGCATCCGATACCTGAAACCATGCAGGTTCAGTTAAAATTAGATTATAACTGTAAACGAGAAGAGGATTGACAGAGAAACAACAAAAATATAGAACAGAATGCCAAATTATTCTAGAACCGTTACAATCGTAGAATGAAAAATAACACAAATCTTTGCGAAATCATACAATGAAAATCCATTAATTTAAGTGCTTACTTAATAAACGCAAAATTCTTTACAAATCTAACGTCACTAACTACATAAAAACAAACATACGAATCAGCTAGACTAAACATTTTTACTCATGAAATTTTTTAGCAAAACTAAAAATTTTCGATTCGGTTTGGATGCGAGTAATATGGAATGTGGTATAACCGTTTGTACGGATAAATTTAATAAATGTGCGTCCCAAAGGATGCACTAGCATGCACATTTGCAAAACAAATTATAAAGAAAAATGCATAGATGGTTTGTTGCATGAAAAGTTTTTAGTGTCAAAGTTTCATATTACAATGATGCCTATCTAGGTAACTGATGATATTTAACTAAACTCGACAGTAAGAAAATAAGAAAATATGAAACTAATTTGACTAACCTTTGTCCATCTGTAAATAATGGAGATGAATTCACCAGCTTCGAAATGCGGGTTCCGATTTTTAAGTCCGGATGCCCTCGAAGGTATGCGTCATTGTCGGCAGCTTGAAGTGTTTTTTCAATCCTTATTACAACAAAAATCTGCTCATTCGCTTCACTGACTTTGAAAACAGCCTGCAACCATTTAGGAAATATATTGTCAAGAAATTTATTTTACTTCATCATTAAAGAAATACATTTTTTATGTTGCATCTGAAGCATTTACCTTATGATTCCCCTCCAGTTTTCCATTCACATCGACGGTAGTGTGAAAATCTTCCGAGATTTTTTGACCATGCTTTACATCGTAGAGACTCAAGGATACGAAATAGGGTTCGATTGGACTTCCGCTTTCCGTCTTTAGCCTAAACTCAACTGTATCCAACCGTACGGTAAAGAAAGTCGGCGAAGGTTCTAATCTGGATCTTCCTGACTGCTTATTTTTCGATTTGAGAACTCCGTTGTCGGTTGAAATTTCCGTCTGGAGAAATTCATTCAAAGACCAAGTTAAAATGCATAATTCATACAACACTAGATAATCAGCTTAGAAAGTGATGAGCAAAGTGCAATTATTTCTATAATACTGAAATCATTTAAAGGCAGCTTAACGCATACGTAGAAACAGTTTAGAATATGAATTAAGTAAAACAGATGTGTATTAATATTCATGTATTTTTTGTTTGCCAGGAAAGATTATATATATTAATTAACTATAGAACAAACTGTCCGTAACTGATAAATAAACTCCAATATTTTGAAAATGACAATTGAACGTATATAGAAGAAACTTCCAAACAGATTTGGTATGAGATTTTTTTTAAAGCACGTATGCTATGATCATGATGTTCATTGAAGCCATTCAAAATCGTTGTAGTCGTTAGGTAAGTCATTTCTTCTAAAGCAAGATATTTAAGAATTAAAAAACGGGAATGATAATTCCAAGTCCGTAATTACACCAGTTACAATACAACAATGTAGAAACCTGGTAAATATTAAGCATTTCGATTATCGATTGATGGTTTCATTTGCTTAAAACGGTCCAGTCCAGTCATCAATAAAGTTTTTGCGATGTTTACATAAACACTAAAAACCTCGTTGTCGGTTATCTGTTGTCTTTTATGGTTAATCGAATAGATATGTTAAACAAGAGTAAACCGTATTAATTGAAAATTAAATCTTAAATGTGGGAATATTTAACTTTTGTCATTCGCTTGCATTCGTAGTCAGACTGCTGAAAACAAAAGTTCATTTGCAGTATTGTACGTAAGCAGTCCATTTCGCACTGTAAAATTACCGACTACCTCGGGCAAAATATGTCAGAATTAAAAAAGAAACGCAACAGTTAATTATTGAGCTGTCAAAACAAATTAATTGACGTTAGACAAAAATGTTTAAAAGTGCTCTCACATGCATGCAAGCAGAAGTGCATTTTCTGAAACTAATACAATGTTTGCAATAGAGTGAATAGAGACGATCCTCCTTGCACATTTAAACACTTACTTTGATGCGAACTTTAGTCCAAGACCTTCCATTTTTAATAACTCCCAGACTCTGCAATTAATTAGTAATTCTTCAACGACAGTCAAAGCAGATAGTATTTATCAAGGGATTTTTCAAATCGAATTATTTTAGTTAGGTGGTTTACAATCGCGTTTAAAAGTTGGATTACATATTCATATTTGTATGATATTATTGTGTATTGGTAGTTTTTATAAAATTCATTTCGACAATATTCAAAGTACTCCTGATTAGCCCATGCTAAATAGACAAGAAACTGAATTTGGACAAGTAAATCAAGCCCCGTAAGCCTTATTTATATAATCTATCACTTCATGCTGTTATTGTGTTCAGTCTACCCTCATAACACATAACATGATGACCAGATTATTAATTATGTTTACCAATACATTTGAGGATACTAATTAAAATCGTGATAATATTAAGAAAGAGTCCGTCGACTACAAATTTTTTACTCACATAAAACAAGTCTCAATTTTTGAGCGCATACAGAACCTTTTCCACGTTCACAAATCTCAACCCTTGAAATTGTTTAGAATCTTGAAACAAACAAAATTTCGCTTACCGCAGCACGTTGAAAAAGTTGAATGACGTGACCAACTCGGTCCACATTTTCAGGAGACGCTAAACAGGCCGATTTTTCGTAGCATCCCAATTCCACACAGACTGTGTACAAATCTCGAAGGAAGGTTCGCCGTTGTTCACTTTGAATGGTCAACGTTTCATCGATGGATAGCTTATTGTCCCCATCCCAAACCGCTACGGCGGCAGCTAGGTCAATTTTGCAGACGTATTCACGACCAGCGTCAAGTGTCCAAACAACAAAGTAAAACTTTTCGTCTAAATCATCCCATTTTAGTTGAACATAGCGTTCCCCCAAGTTTTCGTCTTTGTAAATGACTCCAACTCGACCCTCAAGGGCAATCCCCGCTTCGTCTAATTGAACTCCGCGACTTTGGCACCAGGCATTCCAAAACCAGTAGGGAGCTTTGTTATTGTTACTATTACTAATTGTTGTACTACATATGGAGCTTGCCGATTTTTGTCGGCGGATTTCTGGCACGTTAAACGACGGAGTTGAGTTTCCATTGTAGAGAGACTCGCTTTTGAAATGCTTTGGTTTCTCATTGTAGTTATATTCTTCTTCCACGTCGTCAGAGAGCTCCAAAAACGGAGTGGAGTACGTCTTGAGGCATTCTCGAACAAATAAATTGCAGTTATCTTCCAGATCATCAACGACATCTGAACTGCTGTCATTTTCAAAACCGTTAGACTCGTTCCGCGATCTCTTGAGTGTGTAAAACTTTCTGGCAGAGTATTCCGCTTCCGGAGTGCAATCAACAAGGAGCGATTTATTCTGCAATTTATAAATTTTCGTAAAAAAATGAGATATAATTGAAATATAATTTGCCAACATCCTAAATATTCTTCATCAACTAACATTTATGGTTTACATTCAATTTTAGGCACAAGAAAGTGGATTCTCAATTTCTCGTTGATGATATATTAAAAGCAGCTTCTTCATATTATATACGTACACAATCAGTAAAGTAACTACTTCTTTGTCGAAGTAGTCAACTTATTTACAACAAATCAATGGCAGTTCAGCATTATTGTTGCTGTTGTGTGTTGGCAAATGAGTTAATGGCATGCATATACCTTATCGCTGAAAGTGAAACATGTTTTGATAGGATGTGAATGTATGAAATACAAAATACAATGTTTCAGATCATAAGATCTTCCTGTCTAATACTAATGGATTGCGATTTTTATCATCGCAGACTGTCAACGTAATAACAAAGTTCCTGTCCCAGGGGGATGTTCAATGGGAATTTGAAGAAGGTGATTCCTACTGCGATTTATGACAGCGCTTAATTATTATTTTAATTGCGCTTTATTTATTTATTTCTATATTTTGTTCTTCATTTACTTTTAGCCATATTTTTATGCTAATAAAAATGAATTCGTCCACAGTAGACTACCGTAATGAACAATAACTGTGAATGGGACATTAGTATTATAGCAATAAAGCTTTTGACACATTCTACCTTCAAACTTGTCAAGTAGGGAAAGTTAATATTATAAGAAAAGAGGACCGTTGAGGAAGAAATAGAAATGTAAACTTAATCTTGAGAAGAATGAGGAAAGGCAATCAAGACATGGATATCACTAGCTGACTAGCCCCCATTAGGCATTCTCAAATTGACCAGTTGTTTAAACTCCTTACATCTTCGATGTTTGTATCTGCTACAAAAACTTTGATCATCTCAAAATCTGAAGCACTTTTTCATAAATTTAGAAAAGAGAAATCAATTGATTGAAAGTAAATACAATACAATCATTATTGAAACTTTGTTTTGCAGCGTTTTAAAATGCAATTTTAAAACCCGTTTTACCCGTTGATCTCAGAACAATTTCTGTTCCTCAAGTGCCGATTCAGGATTTTCCAAGAAAATTGCAGAGAAATGTAAAGCCTATAATAAATTCATTGCCGTCATTTTATGATTAATCAAATCCGTATACTTACAAACAGTTATAATTTCGCATATCACTTATACTCATTTTTAAAGCATCCGAAGTGTGCTTTCAGCCAAAAAAAAACGTACTATAGCACTCCCACAACATTAAAAAAGCAATTACATTTTCAAAAACAAAGGAAAAACTCGCGTACGGAATCCGCATATCAAAACCTTTAATACATTTGTTATTTGATAACCAATTCGCTTCACGCTCGGAGAAAGTAAAATAGACATGACTACATGCCATCCTAGATAATTTGTCTTGTATTTGCAGATTTAACATTGATATTTGTAGAAAAGGTTAGTGGACACGTAGTGAATTCTTAATTAGTTATTGGAACCCAATCCCATTGATTCACTGCTTCTACTTCCACACTACCTCTATGATATATGAACAATGAAACGTAAGGAGAGAGAAACTGGCGAATTCATTAAGGATCCCTCAAGTCTATCATCACAATGATTATTGTTATTATCATTACCGCTTTAATGCCGAAATGTCCCAAACAAGCTGAGCTTCCTTCGAAGGAATACTTGCCATTCTTGGTCAAGTTCAACTTATTTCTGATCCATGTTTTCCAAATCGTCGCTTTCCCTTGAATGGTCCCACCTCCAACAACTTTATTAGCACTTGTTACGTTACCAATTACATGGGACTGGGAACTGGTGATGTTATTAACATGCTGAATGTTAATGTCCCCATGTGTAACTTGTAGACAGGTGTGATTAGGCTCCCCATTTGCAACTAATAGAGGCTCGTTGTCGTTCTTAATTTGGCCTAAGTTACCAACCACACCCACTACACTATTCGAAGCCCTAGATGAGTTGGAACTACTACTACTTGTGGAGGAAATGCTGGAGCTGCCACTACTATTAAGTCCTCCATTGGACCCGTATCCCGACTCCGTTACCGAAGACGATAAGCCAAAGCTTAATTTCCCATTTACGGCACTAAGGTCAACGGAACTTATGCTCTTCTTGCGAGAAGTTTCCAAGCCTTCTTGGGGCTTCTTGCAGTTTATGAATGGATAATCATCGTACATTTCATTTTCACCAATTTCTCGGATCCCTGTCAACTCCGACTTTCCTTCTACCTGCGGCTTGACAACATTTGAGAGGAATTCTGTTGCAGCCGAGGCTCCCAACGTTACTACTGTTACGAAAGGCATTTTTCATAACGCACTGGGTCGTTAGCGTCTCCTGGTCCTTCCGGTCGGAGTTTAGAACGAAAGCATCGAAGAGGCACTTTGACTTTCCAAAGTCTAAAACCCCTTAAATTAAATGCATTGAAACTGATCATTCAACTTGACGATCGAGTAGCCTACGAAGTATTTGCACACTTTTTTAAATTAAAACTTCAGTTTAACTGCGATAGTGAAACCTCGATCAAGGAGGTAACCTTGACCGTGAATTTTTATGTAAAGAAGATGTCAAATGTGGGTTTTCAGACTAAACCACACCGGAAAGAGTCGCTTACAAAAACACGTATTGAGAAAAGCTGAACAAAGACTCAGTGCTGGTTCGACAAGAACTTGAATGAAACTAGTAGGAACGAAGTCGACAATAATATACGAGACAGGGGCAGTTCACCAGTTTGTAGTTGGAAATGAACTGAGATATCAAAAAGATCTTGTAAGAAAGACCATAACATTCTCAACTAAAAAGAACTGAACCAGCAACAATCACAGTAACCAAAAAATACACCCTAAGCAGTGGCTCGGTAAGCTCATCCTGCCTCAAAGGGATTTTCTTCCTATCAACTTAAACGTTGTAACATATCTTTCAACATTACACCTGACGAGCTTTAAAAACTGACTTATGATACATTAGAGTAGTGTATTGGTACATGCTATGCTGATAGGCGATAATAAAATTACAGGTAGTAATAATACAAGGGCAGGATCATCCGACTAGAACTTCTTGCCTTATCAACTAACCAAGGGCTCTGACCTTTCTATTTGCGTTTTAATCATAACATAATCGATGCAAGGGTCGGTTTTAAATCGTAGCCTGGAGAAAACCTTGGATTAAGGATTTATATAGTAATGCACAAAATATTTATATTTTTTAGCCTAATCTAAACAAGCAGACATCGATTAATTTCTCTGAATGCAGACGCCACGCTTGCATTTAATACACCATTTTTGAAGATTAAACTTAAAACCCCATGGTACTGTTTTCGCAAGATACTTGCCACTTCTTCAATCTTCTCCGAAGATCAAACCAGATCTTGATCTTCAGAATTGGCAACTCTATATACACAGACACAAGCTTAGGTCAAACAGGTCAATTAAAAAGTCTAATCTGAATAATTCGAATGAAAATGTTTTTATCTTGCGCTCAATCACCCAACAACAGAACTAATCAACCTTGGATTTTTGATCAATAATAAGTAGACAATCCTGATTTCATTTCATGTAATTGGCGTATTTTCCTTACTTTCTTCTCATTCGATTTCATTACATTCCTTCCACCGTTCGCCATGCAACCGTAGATGCAAAGTTCAGGTCTAAAGATGAAAGTAATTTAATGGTCTCTAATGTACAACTGAATTTTGTTCCTTAAGGCCAATTTACAATTTGGAAGAATACTGATTGGGGGCCGAGGTACAAAAACGGATAATTTGTCATAATTCATTATTAGTCATAATACTGCGTTCGTAGTGCATACCATATGGACTCAATGCTTCAAAACAAAAGTTTAGAGACAGGGTGAACGGAGTTTTGAACGTTTATTTTGAACCAACTATGTCTAGGAACAATGGATTTAAATCAAACTGCGGTAGGCTTTCGATCCCCGGCGTTGATAAGGAATAAAATGTGAATCTAATTTCTTTGCCCATATTAGCAAACTTATTGTTTCGTTAATGAGCGAGGTTCCGTCTTTACTCTGATTAGAGTTTTCAAAGCAGTAAACAGTAGGGCTTCCAAACGATCTGTATTTGAATGCTTAATGTGTCCTAGTTAACATTAACATATTCGTATATGCACTTGAATTTATCTAGTAGTAGCCCAAAATATTTTTATTTTACGTATATGAAAGAGTGCATGACACATATTTGGTGTTTTAGAAAATCATGGCTTATTGAAATTGTCTTTAATTATTTAAAATCTTAGAGTGAATAATTACAAACCTATTTCAGCTGCACCAATGTGGAGCTCCAACGTTTCCGTCGAAATTTAGGGAATTCTGATCGACAAATGAATAATATGGTTATGTATTGACTTACAATTAGACTTATTTTATCTTGAAACCTTGTGTATTATGAAGGTTTGGATAGATAGGACAACCAACTGTAAGTCCGAAGCATGAAATTTTAGTATTTCAATGCGAAGAAATTGTTTTGAAAAAATGTAAATGGTTTTACATCTAAAAACCAGAATGGATCTCGCTATCACCAATACTTTACTGTGGACTTTGTAATTTTTAAATCCTAATCTTAAGAGTCAAAACTCATTAACTCAAACTCGATCTTATTTCTTTAAGAAAGAAGATCTCAGAAAGTAAATAGTAACCTTATACAAGAAAGGAAACAATTTGTTTTGGCATGTTGAGACTCTTAGCCGTGGAGAAACATTTTGCTGATCATCCTGTAAGTGAAAATTATCTTCCAATTGCTCGAAAACGTGATGGTGATGTGATACATTTTTGATTCATATCTTATTGCTAGTGAAGGGACTTTAAAGTTATTCGAAGCCCATAATTTTTTAAATTGAGCCTAACGGTAGTGATTGTTAAAACATTTCCAAGGGATCCATTCATAATGGGGTTAAACATATTGCATGTTTGCATGCTACTAGCCTGTGTTTTCAAGTGTGAGTTATTGACAATCCTGATGTAAAATCACGCACCTCAATTACCGTTTTGTTGGACCACCAAGTAAGTGGTTGGAAAATAATGCGTTATAGAAACATGTCCCTTTTATATCTAGTACTATATATTTACTTCATAAGATCTTACTTAGAATTTTTCCCATAGTCCTAATCTATCTTTTGCTAAGTACATTCTGTTTCACATACAAACATAACAACATTGGAGAAATTGTTTACTGAATTTAATTTTTTGACAAGTTCGAAAGTTGCTAATCTGGAAGCAATTTAAAAGTTTTGTACACAATTTTTTATTTCCAATCAGGTAGGTCTTTGAAGATTACTGGACTATGATCATCAACAAGTGCAATCATTTGACCCAAAACGAATTTTACACAAATTAGAAAAGAAAGCTATTCTTTAAGCAAAACGGCAAAGGCTGGGCAAATAACGTCAGAGTTTCAGATCGAGGCATCTTCGATGACAGGTGTCAAAAAGCGATGATGCTATTTTTATTCTGTCATCACAAATTAAGGATCTGATGAAAATAATAAATTAGAGAATCAATTTAAAAAATTGAAGGCTAAAATGTCAGAACCGTGTTGATTTAATAGTAAGTGATATATCTGACAGTTGACGGAGTGATGAATCTGACGATGTTGAAAGGCAGATTAAAGCCTCAACTTTACATCGACTAGAAACTTTTAAGTTGTCATTGTATTAATTCATATTCGAGAATCAATTCATGCTTGTGCTACAATAACGTAGAAATAATTATATGTTTGTACTTCAAAGAAATGTTATTTTACAAACGCTTCAGTTTCTATAAATTAAAGAAAATAATTTTATAAGTTGTTGTAAATGAAATGTTGGCAACCATAAAGCATTTCCAATATTCTACAAGTCATTTGTATTCAAAACATTACATTAAATTATCTGTAATATTTCCATACAATTGATCAAAGAATACAATGCAGGAAATACAACAGTTTGCATCTTTCAAATTTCAATCGAGTTCAATTCGAATCAACAGCAGATGTTAAATTTTCTGTGAAACATAAATATACCATATAGCAGACCATTATGCAAAATATTTCTAAAATTCTGCCAAACCAAAAGCACTACTAATTATTCTTCGGTATATATAATTGTATTTTAACTCTTGATGGCTCATGCATCACATTTTACATTATAGCACCCCATTTTTTTAATATTGCTGCCAACTGACGAAATTTGTCGGCTTCTGCATTCTGGTCTCAATTTTTTAGGTATGAAAAAGTACTTTGTCGTCATTGTAGAACTACATAATCAGCAAAGAAGTAACTCTCAGTATTTGTTATACAAGAAAACTCCTCTTCACGTCTTTGCATGTCGTGAGTTTAAGGGATTTCAAAAGGCAATCAAAATTCATGAACTTGAACTTCTGAATGAAACCCGTTCAGAATGTGTGCCATATGACGATAAATTTTCATTCATATTATGAATATTCAGACAACTGTAGAATCCCATTATCACGTATGCTTTCCGGTATGGCCTCACAGCGCTGTAACAGATTTATTGCACATCACACATAATAATATAGGAATGAGGAATGTCTTCATGAATAATAATTGTCCCTATCATAGAAGATTCAATGTTAATCACATTTTAATTCGAAATCAGAAGTAATGATTCACGCTTCAACCATAAATAACTTTTGTAGATTATAAGGCCTCTGAAAATTGTACTCATTTTTATTTAATACAACCAATGAAAATCCAACAGCATTATTTTTAATTTCTATATAGTCTTTAACACAATATATAGGATAAATAAAATAACCCGTGTACTGAGTTGAGATCACAAACTGTAATTATTTCTCTAATGTGTATATTATTCCTATTTTATTCAAACATTTCAATTGTTAAAACAATGATGCAAATTTTGATGTCATTGAAATAAAAATTTTAACTTTATAAACCGAAATAGAATGAGTTTCAGTTTGTTCTAATTGTAAGACATACTTAGGTCGTTGATCAATAATGTTTCTATAAATATTTCTCTCGCGTGTATAAACTAACCAACGATTGAAATTATAATAAAATTTTTAACACTGATTTCAATTGATTGTTAGGTTACTTTCTTTGGAAACAGGTACTTCATGTATGAACAAGATTCGAGATCGCTTTGTACTGTCGACAGTATAAATAGAAACTCAAAATAATTAACGACGAAGATTGTATTATATGCAAATTAATTAAAAGCGGAAGCTGAAGCCCCGTCTTAAAATCAGAGAGATAATAAGTAATAGATAAGTCAAATCTCTATATTACAAATCAATATTAATAATAAAACCAGACTCGGCGATATTTGATCTATGGATATTGTGACCAATACTACCGTCATTCAAAGCTGACAGATGTGTACCTGTACCTGTACTACCTTAAACTATTAACTACATCCTAACAAATTCCACGCATAAACAATAAAACAAGGTAGTTAAGATTGTAAACCTTGTTTTAAGCTGAACTCAATCCTCATATTTAATCATACGGTTTAGCATACACGAGCTTAACCTTATCTTTAAATGTGTCTCGTATCTTCACCTCATATTGCATATTTAAATTGTATTCATCATATTCCTCATGTTTACACTTCGACGAACTAGTCATTTAGTTTATGAAGTTGCTTCTTCTAGCAAAGTACATCTGGGTGCGATTATTAGTAGTAATAAAAATTATAGGTCTATATGGAATGAGAACAGAATGCAATTATAACTACCTACCAAAACAGTAGATTTTAATAAGAATAGTTTTCGATGCGTGAAACACGTTCTCCATTGTAGTCTGATTATTACAATTTAGACTCATTTAGAAAAATCTAAACCTTTCACGATGTCCAAAATTGCAGATTATGGCAGCAACGCCTTAGCCAATTTACAGGACAGTATACCACGCTGATTCTTTTCGAACAAGATAGAATTGATGCATTTTTGGTCTGGTGAAACAAAATGTGTCTTCTAATTATATACACATTAAACCAGTCACACCTCGTGAAAAGTAGGTGAATGTCGATCCATGTTTCCGTTCCAACATGTCTGATAAAAAATGCATACATTATTTTTGACAGTGGGTGATTTATTTTAGACAAATCAATAAGGAATCAACATCAAAATCAGTTGATATTGTACTTTTTGTAAAATCCAAAAGTCACCTTACCAAAAAGCCTTGCGAAGGCATAATTTCATTTCCAAAACAAATATTGATTTAATAGCATTTTTTACTTTAAGTGCGTTTAAAACCTTTATGATTCCATTTGAAACTGCAAAACACGGGTTTGTATCTAAAGTCGACAAGGGGGGATTTTACTTAAGTTTAAGATTGTATCCTGTTTCTTATGATTCCATAAATCCGAATCATTATTCATCCAAAATTTAATATCATTAGCCATATTCAACCATGCTGGAATTTCAAACTTCATCTTGCTTTTGTTAAATGCACACAAGGTTCACTTTCAGTAAAATGAAATCAATCCAATCCTTCTTGAGAGTTCCAAGAGCAATTTAAATTTGATCTAAATTAGCCCCTCAAGACGTAGGATGATTTCAGACAACTTTTCTTTCATATAGAGAGATAATCAACTATGAAACTGAGCCCTCAACCATCTACTGAGTTAAACTTATGAAGTCTGTATTTGCTCAACATGGGCTAAAGTAATAATGTCAACCGACATTTTTATAGTTTCACCCGGAGGAAAAAAACCATCTATAGTCGATATTCTAAAAACTTAATATGAGAATCATGAAAAGTTAACTCCACTAATTAACTATTCGAGCATAAAGACAAAGAATAAATTTGAACAAAAACACAAGAAGTGCCGCTAGCATTACTTGCATTTAATCTGAGACAGCAACTGGGAAAAGTTCTTCGTGTCGTTTAATGGCCTTAAAATAATAACGCCATATGCAGTTAGCCAGCCTTGTTTTGCATACATGCAAGAATATCAAATCCAAAACAACCTGATTTTCATTTCTATGAAGAGGTTTTATGCTCTCTTTGCATATCTAATGAGGGGATGAACAGCATTCGAAATGTGGGCCATTAATATTACTTATATATCAACGAGCGTTATAGTTATCATGTTTTTCTCAGGTTTTCACTATAATATAATCAAATTTTCACTCTTTATTAATTGCATTTGCATTTGATCCACTTTATAATTAAGTGCTTAAAAAACTTAGATTTTGAATGTCAGAGTAGCATTAGATAAAATCCAGCTGCATTTTTATGCCACACACTGACAAATATTGACCTACGAAGTTTGAGATAATCCGACAGTCTTATACAGGACTTGATCATGAAAGCTATAAACTAAAATCTCACATTGCGTGCGATGTGCATCTTTAGAAACACTTGAACTGATATGTTTATTAATATTTTTATGAAAATTCGCAAAAGTTGTCCTGCAGTAGAACGCCTTGTTCTGCTCTTACATGAAACGAAAGTTTTGCATATGTATAACAAGCCAAAGTCTCCTGCAATGCAGATAAAAAGATATCAATATCGTTGACAATAGTTCAACTCACGTGAAAAGGTTGTGCGATGTAAATGTCAATGATTTTTGTTGCTTGGTTAAGAGCATTATACTCACTATTTCAACCAACCTTAATGGAATATATCTTGTAAATGACAACTAAAAAGACAATTATTAGTACAAAAATTTTAATCGAATGTTTTCAATGTTCGAGGTTATGGAATTTAAAATACCAATGTATTCTACCAATTTCTTAGTTTAATTTGGAATACTGTAAGCTCTCCAAGACAGAGAAAAGAATGATACACGTTTTTTAAGTCTAGAAAAAAGAACCAAACAATGACAGTCAGATATATCGTTCTTTGGCGAAAATACGGTTACCAAATTTAACAGCCTTTAGTTACAATACACGGGAAATGTGGGTGCGTAGGAGTTAACCAAACTGACATGTATCCGATGAACAATTTACGAGCTGTCAGATCAGTACTGATATCAGGATATATATAGATTATAGGTAATTAATATAACATGCTTCAGTGTTGGATTCCAGGGAAAGATTTAAACTCATTTCAGGAATTAATTGATTTATTTCCGATTAAACCATTTACCGAGATATGAACGTGGGAGAATTAGTAAAAATATCTTTGTCTGATCATTATATTACTGATAAGAGGTTCAAATTTCATAACAATAGCATGAATGAGTGCAACATTTCTATTTAATGAATGGAAGAGGGAGGAGAGTATTTTACGTTATATTAAATCGGTCAAAAGGTATTATCGTTTGATCATTACATTAAAAATACTAATGAATATACTCTTTTGGGATTTTTTAAATGTACAATAAAATTGTCACACAGGAATTAATTACGGAATATCAACATTTACTTTAAATCAAACAATGCCGTATTAATGCTTATGAATGAACGGACGAAATTTAATATCTATTGAAACTATTCTACGAATATAATGTAAGGTCTTTGCTTTGTAGTTTTTTTAGTATTAGAAAAACAATATCAGTTCAGAGATTATCTTTAGTAGTACCTCCTTCAAGTTAAGTAAAGTGTTTTGCAGTTTAATCGTCCATTTCTTAACATATTCAAAACTATTTGCAATGAACGAACAAAGATGGATTTACAAATTCCTATATTAAAACACTAGTCTAGCTTAGATCTGGAGCAAATTGTGTTGAACAAAATTCATAAAAAAAGTTACACCCAACGAATAAATGAACTGAAGAATTATGCAACAATACATTTTACCACTGAGGATTTCCGTGTTTACGTGATATAAAACTATAAAACAAAAACAAGGATTTCTCCTCAGAACTCATGTTACAGAAATAGCAGGTCTGATTTCCCAACTAAATAAATTATTTATTTTAATTTCCAGGAATAGCTACAGCGGTGAAAAGTTTAATTATCTTTAACATCCTGTTGATTCACGCGCATATTGTAAAGCCTAAACTGTTGATTACCTAATATTTATAGTCAGTATAATTACAGCAAATTGATATTGATGCAATTCAGACTCGGTAATACGAAACATCACATTATTTACCATATCATCTTAAATTACACGAATTATTCAAATGTTTTACTGATATAACGATGCTCATCTCATCCCACGCAGAAGGTTGAAAGTGAAACCCACTATTCATTAATGACCTTGATCATTTGGCAAATAAATGTTGTATATAAATATATCTTAGAAGGCAATCAGATGTATCGCGAAGATGGTATAGATGTGGTTTTTAGCTCTAATAGGTAGCACATCTTGAATCTTTATCTGATTAAAAAATAATGCCCATTGGAAACAGCATTTAGAAATGATGTAATCTATGCAAATTAATTTGCACAAAACGTTCTTAATCTTTAAATTACAACAGGCATTTTTTTTCTACTTCTAATTAATCATACAAATAAGAATAAATGATGAATGAATGAAATTAAAAAGTTGTAGTCGCAAAATCAAAATAATTTGTACTAAACGTGTAGTTTACAGTATTACAACAATTAATTGCAATAGATTACCTGGTAAATTGTTTTTGAACGGACATGTTTCGAAACCGTCTCTCGAACTTGAGCCGCACTCCCCACTTTCCCTTTCACTCGGGCAAATTTCCTCTCCGACATTATTGCTTACAGTTAATACTGGAAAATCTTAAATTCAATTATCTTTGGCTGAATAAGGCCGATGATGTATAATCCGTTGATTTTTTACAACATAAATGTATACTGTGTACTGGTTAATAGTCGAAGAAGTTCAGAAATTACAAGCAAATGTACTTATCAAAATGTATCAGAAAGATTTGTATTTTATTATTGAACCACAAATGACTAGACTTTTTTATGGTTATTGTATTACTTGTAGATAAAATTTAATATCATTCTATAAAATTTCTCGTCGTCACATTTCTAAGATTATCAAAATTAAAATCACTTATAAATCTTATTCTCTGCAGTTTCCAACTACTGCAACATATACATTTAAAACACTCCTTGTTATCCACCGTTTCAAACTTATTCAGTCCGATAATAACAATGTCATTAAAACCTGTGATCCTGTGGTGCACATTTGCACTTTCTTTATTGCACCGAGAAATGGAAATCATTTTAAAAACATGTGACATGTAAAGTTTTTCACAGATCTAACCTCCAAACTATTAATGTACACATGATTGATGATAATTTAACAGATCCGGTATTAATTACAAACCTCCTTGCAATGCCTAATGTAACGGCTCCTTTCTGACATCATCCAATCCTCCCCTTAAAATACATCTAAGGATTGAACCCGGATAAAAGACAGGAAATAAGACAGGAAGGAGTTGTATAAAATTACAACTACACTGTTTAAAAATTGGCTAAATTCCGAAAACCCTATCGGGTCCAAACGGGCTCCACCGAAGATCTTCTTGGAGTTGTTGAGAACATAAAAAATCCAGTTCACTTTCACACTACTTCGTACGTAGTATTACATGGATTCTATTCTATTGTAATAAAATTCTTAACCCTTCACTCCTAACTTGGAGTCCTAAAAGCAATGAATGGGGAGAGAGGTGTGGACCTGAATTTAGTGGAGAATAAACAAGGCCAGGCAGCATGGAAACTATCAGCTATTAAAGTTTGGACAGACAAACGGGGATGTATTAATGTTTTTTTAGCCGAACATCAATTTATTTTTGCATACTGTCATATAATGTTCACAAACCCAAAGATATTTGGATATACAAAGCCATGGGCACAGTATCGTCATGGGCCTGGGTTGGCTCTTCGAATAAACATGCTGCTAATTTTGCTACTTCGTATGTTTGCATAATCGAAATCCATAACACAATGTGCATATGCATATGCATGCAGCATGTTCGGATTTGGCAATTTAGTTTTATTTTTGTGGTTTATAAAGACATAAATGTTGAGGGGAATTTATCTTGTTTCTTGAGGACATGGTGCAAATGAATAAAATTAATTTCCTTCGAGGAGTCTCTGGATTTAGGGCCATCTTACATTATATTAATTTAACCATAATAACGCTGATAATAATATTGAACTAATTACGTATTGATTGATAAAATACAGCTATGACTGTGAAAGTCGGATGTAGTAAATAGCTACAATATTTACACTTAATTACATGATAAAATTGTATAATCTTACAAGGGAACATTCAACATTCCCAACTGTACCACCCCGATATTTTTTCAATGAGATCGGTTTGAAAAATATCGGGGTGGTACAGTTGGGAATGTTCCCTTGTTAGACTAAATTGTTCAATTACTTTTATGTATCGTAGATCTATACATAATGCGAATGGCTTGGCGTCCGTCCGTGCGATTTCATTCGAACGCATTTCAAAATTTTGGTCGGACGTCAAGTAAATTTAGGTTATTTCATGCAGTAGGTCAAATGCAAAGGGGGTAACCTGGTAAAGTCAAAGGTCACTATGTTTAAAAAAAATAAAAACACAGGTTTATTTTGAATATCTTTTCTACCCTTACAGTCACTAATTGTAACATTTGATCAATAATTTCTAGTACTTTATATAAAACAACTGGCTCGGATTCCTGCTACGTAAGGAAGGGCTTGGGAATTTTAAGTTTTGTTTCATTTGAACAGTCTAATTTAAATAAATAAATAACGAATTTGCATACATGCAAATACATGTATGAGTTTTGTCTGTACATTTGTAGCATTTATTGCTATCTAAGGAATATCGCTGGTTTTGCAGTCTTGCTTTACTTTTGTATTAAAAACGATATCTTACAATAGCCGTTTGTTCAATATGCAATGCTGTTTTTTGTGTAACGAAAGATAAGAAATGTCTATTTAAATTGAGCGATAAGAACAATAATTTATCGTCTGAGTTTCAAAGCATTTCTTTGGTTGGTATAACCTTCAATTGCCAATCATTTTGATTGATGTATCTTACGTTTGTATGAAAACCATTTTGATTTTAATGGGAGCAGCTTGATTCCTATTGAGGTTTATTTTATTGAAGCAAATTTTACGTAAGAACTGTTGACTTTGACTTTTAACAGTATATATATATATTAATCTTCACTGAGTTTTTGCTCGATTTTATATTTATTTTATAAAATCTGCATAAACTCTGAAATAATAAGACAACAGAATTCAGAAATATGCGCTTGAATGTATTATCAGTAATTTAGAATTTTTATAATAATTTTTGAGCCATAATCAATCATAAGTTTATAAAGTTGCGTTCTTCTTGGTTATAAGTTAGCAAATTATTATTTGTAGGTTCAAACTTTAAAAAGATTGCAGCTCTGGGCAAAAAGTTTAACGTATATATGTTATGTACTTGCGGGGTTTTGCATAGTACATACTATCAAATACTATGCATGTTAAAGGCTGTTATAGCAAATGGATTGTTAAGTAGTACAAGATTTGTTAAATTTCATGGTGTAATTCATCAGGTCATCAAATAATCAGAATATAATGACAAAAAATGTGTTTCGCTTTAAATATAAAAACGCAATAACTATGCTTTTTCAATTTCAAGAAAATAAGCTAAACAATCATTAAAAGTTAGCTAAGGTATGAAGTTGCGTCTTGCTTTGATCCATGTTAAATAAAATGATGCAAGTAATTACAGAAAAATGAGATAATAAAAAACAATTTCGACAAATTGATGAGAGGACAGTGTAGTTCCGATTTATACAAGTTTGCATGATTCCATAAATTAATGCATTTAAAAAGTGAACCGAAAACCAGAAAATCTTAGATTTCACACTTTCATTACACTTTTTATTCATAATGCTGTTTTTATCGGCATAACAAGAGCTTGGCTGGTTATTAAATCGTTTTACATTTTTTTTAATTTAACATCCCAGAAAGCTCATCGGATTTATTTTTATTCGTAGTCGTAGGATCATCAAAATGAACCTGTACTACACTACTAGTTCGATCTTTTACTTGTATAATTTGCCTTTGCCTCATTTTACCGCTGATTAACGAACGGCCAAATTCGATAAAAAATAAACTACCCAAAAATATAAAATAGATCCCATAAATAAAAAACTGCGTCCTCTCGTCAAAAGCGAATCCTCTCTTGTCCGAAACCACAAGTGTAATGATCGTTTGCAGAAGTAAAGCCAGGAACGTATTCATCCCAAAAATCAGACCGTAGCTGTCTTTGCTAATTCCTTGAGCCACTTCGGCACTATAATCCAATAAAAAGTAATTGAATAGATTAAGTAACATCATGAAACTATTTATGAATATAATTGAGCTTTCGTAAAATTATATATACTCTCCTTTTACAACACTAGTGTTTGCTATTTTACCTCGCAATTGTTTGCATAACGGGATGGATTGTTCGAAAGATGATGTAACTGAAGTAAGCAGTGTACAAGCTATTAGTCTTAGACATCCAAAGAAGCATCCCTCCTTGTAATACTGAGATTGAGCACAACAGACTTTCTCCCCATTTGTTCCATGGGACATTTACGTAACCGACGCCGAAAGACATAACAGAACCTAATTTTGAAGTGACAGAAATTATTACAATATCCTGGGCTGGCCCTGCATCGATCTCTGAATAAAATACAGTTGTTTGCATACTTAAAAGTGTATGGAGGGCTTTTACAGCTCCGTTATAAGACTCAACTGAAGCTTCCTCATTAACTTTCTCCCAAAGTGCTTGAATGTAATTTATCACTTGGTATTGTCCGGCAGAAGCCAAGGCCCACCACAACGACCATTTTAGAATGTAGCCATTCGAGTAAGCCTCCTTGAAATCTTTCCAGAGTCTTTTAAAGGCCGTTGAAATCGTTTGGGATATAGGCAAACGGTTACAGTGTTCAGGTACCTCATTTGTATCGGCCCGATAAAAATATATGGAGGACTTCACCTTCGGTAGAAAAAGCGTTGCTCCGAATCCAAGACAAGAGAATATAAGTGTCAAATATGCAAGGCCATGATAGTCCATTAATTTGTATGAAACCAGGATCTGAGCGAGAAGGCCACCAAGAAATTTCCCAGCGTAGAGAGCGCTTGAAGTGTACGACGTTACTCGCTTGTAATGTTTCTTATCCGTCACAGCATAAATGTAGGTGTAGTATGCTGTTTCTGTAGAACAGGCAATTCCATAAAATATCTCCACGATCTGAAGTTGAAAAGACGTTTTGTTACGTTATTGCCCATTTGGAATTCATACATTTTTGATGAAATCTAAATAGAAAGTAACATACTATTATTGCTCGCAAGTCCTCCCCAAGTACAAGTATTAGCCAAGTTACAACGTACGCAAATCCTTCAAAAATTACGATGCTTCTGTATCGTAAAAAATCGGTCACCAAGAATACCAAAGCCAATGTCACCAAAGAAGTATAGGTTGATACGGGAAAAGCTATATGAATGAGCTGGGTGCAAATAATAATTCTTATTACCTATTAGCATTCAAATTTTATTATAACTGTATAGTGAAATGAATGCAAAGGGAAATCTCAATTTACCTCACTGGATGTTACGTTTTTGAAGTCTATGATGTATTCCGTTATAAACGGTTCGGAAGGCCTTAGCTCTTTGAAGAGACCAAACGTACATAATATCAAGGATATCCATTGCCACTTATGCATGTTCGAGCCTTTAATAATCTTTAGGGTCTGTTCTATTTACATTAGCAGAACTAACGAAGTAACATTAAGACATATTTATTTGTGAGGACTTTAAAACTGCATTGTCTCAAAGACTACTATTAAATAATGACACGGACCACGGACCGTTCTTCAGAACTGACAGCTACTATATGATATTAAAATTAAACAGGCAAGTGTGTAGAGGCAGAGGCAGGCACAAAACAAAAGTGAATGGAGAATATATATAGTGTGTTCTACATGGATTAATCCAATTCAATAATATTATTGGCACTTGGCATTTTGGTGTCCCGTCATTTATGTATTGAAGAGAGATAATGAAAGTAAACTACTTATCCAAACATTTACTTTAGAGGATTGACGATGTAAAATAAGTCATAAGTCATCCTGAATCACTGAATAGAATACATGCCTTTTTATTATTTCTATCTTCTGGCATAGGCGTTTCATATCACATTAATAAATTCAATTTGTCGGAGTTGAGACTTTAAATGCTCGTTCTATGTTTTGCAATCAAACAAAAAGATATTGAATTAATCTACCACACTTACTTATAAATGACATATCATGTACAAATCAGTAATTTGCCCATAACATTTCATAGTCATGTACTGTACTATATGGGAAGTACAATAAATATAATCGTTTGAACGGGTTCAGTTTGTCAATAATCTGACCATTAACAAACAGTATTTAAATTCCCAATATAACTAATTACTGTTGACACTATTAACAAAAAAAAACACTCAAGTCGATTAAAAAATATTAAAATAGTTATGCCATGAAAATTATTGAAATGGACTTGATCTATTCCTATGTATACCTAATTCAGCAAATTCAGTATTCTTGAGGTATTTTATACGTTTAATATACAAATGCAGCAAATTCCGGGTAATTTTTGGTTTTGGAATGCAATCGGTGCCGGAAAAACCCGAATATGACGCAATTCGGGTTGAGATAATGAGGACTGAGGATCCATTTACAAATGCATTCAAAGCATTCCAATCCTAACTAATTCCTTATTATATCCTCAAGCTTTACCCCGTGGAAAAGAAAGATCAATTCCACATTCATTCATTACAATAATGATACTAATCATGCTGCATATATCTGTGCTCTGTGATCCTTCAATTATAGTCATAGAATTGTATAGATTATAGTTGACAATATTGACTGACTGAGAATGCAGCATTAATACTTAATATATCCCAATACATTACGATTGAAGATTTGTGGCTATGTATGCTGTTCCAGTTAAACGTTTCTTAGTGGATTGACTCATCGAAAACGAAAAAACTGAGAACTGAGACTACAAAAAATTCGCAAAAACTTTCGGACATGGGGTAGGCGGTAGGCTACATATGTCCTTTCAAAATGCCGTGACCTGCGACTTGTGATGAACTTACCCGAATCAAAATTTTACGTTTTTTTCCTTTCAGACAAAATTGTGACACCTTTGACCTTAACAACGCTCGACTAGGTTAAATTTTCGAAATTATTTTGTTACAATATCGATTGTCACCGTTTCTATTTTCTCGAATGAACTTCTGGATGTAAAATTTCGAAATTTTGACCCCATGACCGTAACAAGGGTCTAAAAAGTTTTAGATGATCGTGTGATATCGTTTGACATTATCTTTCCGCCGAAGAACTCCTTAGTCCTTTGCTACATGGGTTATAGGGTAGGTATGCATAAAGGACAGTGACACTTCACAGTGTGAGTCAAGGGGGTATATAACATATACGGTTACAGTTACAGGGCGATGGGGTTCACGGGGTCACGGGGAAACTGGGGTATTCTGGGGTAACATCTTATCATATACACGATTATGGTACAGCAGATTAGATTGGTCAGGAGGGAATTCTGTGGCAATAAGAGTATATATAAGGGGTTTTGAATTGATGGGTGTATTGTGTAGGAAGTTCCATTTGTTACTCTTGCTTGCCTTGAGTGAGTCTTAATTTGTAATTCTGCTAGGTGTCTTTAATAATTTTTGTTTGAAGTTATTGATTACTGTCGCTTATTATTCGCTAAATAATGACAAGACAGGCTGTTTCTAACTACCAACTGATATAACAAATATGTCATTTACTTCGCTTAAAATATTTTTGCAATAAAAAGAAACTATAAATTACTTATGGGGAATTAACCACAAATTTACATGAACTTCCACTTTCCTTCTCTCATTTTTCTCCTTCGAATATCATCATTGAGCCACGAAGGGTTACTATGAGGCAGTCTATGAGCAAGAGGGTACTTTGGTGGTGTCGGAGCAGGCTTAAAAGGGTGTCGTTCTTTAAGCTTCTGCAGAAGTAGCTCTTTCTGCAAGTCCTGCGAATCTCGGTATTTGTCAAGATATAAGTTGAACGGTTGTCGATGTGGGAACCATTCTTGGGGTTTAAGCGTTATTTCAGGGAATTCGTATTCAAAGCATGGCTCCTTCATATCTAATAAAAAGTTGATATATGTATTTTAGTTCATATGCACTTTGTAGCATAAGTTGAATTCATCCATTTAATCGAACACTTACCTAAGACATTGTGATAGAATTCTGTGAGGGATTTATCCCAATTAGCTTGAAAAAACGCGAGTCCAGTAGGCGTCATGAAGTCTTGGAATTCTCGATAAAAATCGTACGTTGAAAAAGTCCTAGCAGCCAGATTTGTGCATGGAGCTGGTCTTTGATATTTGGAAAAGTCTAAGGATTTATCCTGTCTGTATAAAGTGAATATGTATCGACAAAATCCGATTCCTCTAGCTGGAAATGGCTGCATATATTCACACAATAGTTGGCCTTTGTCCACATTAGCTCCAGGTATATTTCCACTGAAAAAGCATATATTTATTTATTTCCGAATTGTAATTATGTTGAATTTGAATGCCCAAATTATTTAAATAAACCAATATTCTTAATTAAAAACATATTAAATTAACTAATCAAGAGTATCAGAGTTAGATTTTCGTAAAGTTCGACTCACACAAGCCAATGAAGATATTCGTGATCTCCTTCTCCAAAATAGCAATCGGGTGTCGACAGCACCAGAGTATACAAAGAATCTGACTTAGCTGAATAGTTGACTTTTGGCTTTGATTTAGCCTGAAATAGCAGTATCAAGTTTATATTTTTATTAGAATTACTTATTTATTAAGTGTTGAAAACACTTTATGCGAATGACTAGGCTGTCTGTCCGTCTGTCTGTCTGTCTGTCTGTCGGTGCGATAACTGGCGAACGGCTTGACCTACGGTCACCAAACTTTGTACACTTGTTCCTTGGGTCAAGAGTGAGGCTAAGTTCGAACTTGGGTCAAATCGGTCACACCCCCTGTCCCCCATAAATTAACCCCCCCAAAAAAATTATTAAATCAGTTCAAAGCCCTTACTCATTTTAAAACTGCCGCTTAGTTAGTTTACATTACACTCTATGTCTATTATCTATACATGATAATAACCTGAAACTACATTTCAGAGTGCGAAACCAGGGCTTTTTGGGGAAATTGAGATATGGGGTTTAAACGATTCTCATGAGTAATAGAACATCTTTGACGTATACGGGACCACTCCCACTGACACCAGGGTGTGAAACCTGATGTTTTCAACACTTGGTTACGCCCGTTACATCGGTTTATTATTAGTTGTAGATAATTTTTTATAAATCCTTTTAGTTCCGTCCCCGTTACCTCTGACGGAAGAATTTGATTTCCATTATAAACTGGGCTTTCAATGTCTCCTGAAGAAAATCTAATATCCAAAGGAGTAATCGGAGTAAAAAACGCCTCTTCAAATAGGTCTTGATAAATGTTGAAGTACTCCGCAGTTTGTTGAAGATGGAATGGCCCATTTGTTTTCGTGTATTCTTCATATACTCCTTCCAATGGAACGATTACTGCAATTTATTTATCCACTTATAACATATAAAGTCATAACTCACAAATAAATGAATTTTATTAAATCCATGCACCATGTGATTGTAAAAAAAAAAAAAACGGGGTTTTAACGTCTCAATGCAACCTTTAGTTTTTATGAGACGACATCATACCACACATTTTCTTCTCAGCCATATACTGTTTTGGGGGGAGAATATGAACTGGTGATACCCATTTGGCCCTGGACTTATATGAAGCCAGAGAGCGTAGGAAAAAAGCGAGAAAAAACCTACACTATACCACCAGAAAAAACTCCCTAGAGTACTCGGGGAATCGAACCCCGTACTACAGGCAGTAGCAGCTCCCTCACTCTACCACCTGCGCTATTATAGCAACTCTCCATGTGATTGTAACAGAAACATTATATATTCAATATTTAGACAGCAATATTTATATTTAATGAAATTCAATTTAAAATTAAAATACTTACACGTTCGATTTTTTGCAGCTTTCTCGATTTCCAAACTCTCTTTGGTAGCTTTTCGGACTTTCAGTCGATCTCCTAATACGCTCTTTCTACTCGGCTGAGCATATACATATCCAATGTTTACTCGGAAGTGCAGTTCTGGGTCTTTATAATTCCACTCTATAATCAATAATTGATAATCATTCATTTAAATATTGAATATAGGTATATCAATCAATCAATCCTTCATCCTGCCTTTCACTACTTTGACTTCTTCGTTCATCATCTGTCATCGCACATCGTGAAATTTGAAATTATAAAAATGTTAAATACAAAATACAATACCCAGGTTATTAAACACAAAACAATAGATAGAAAGCACAACTAAAAATTATTGAAGGTGAAATGATAGATAAATTTATCTACAAACCGGCCATTTTTTGGGCTAGACTTTTCGCAGTTTCTGGGGTCTTTCCTCGACGAATCCATCGATGACGGATGCCCGGCTTGTCGATGAAGTGGGCAGCGCCCCAACACAGACGCGAGAGCGAGAGCGACATCAAACTCCGTAATTACAAATAACCTTTGACCTTCTGCTCTTAATTTTTAATCGCCAGTCACCAATACACAATATATGCAGTACAATGAAGTAATCGGCGTCTTGAATCTCTATTCTCTGCCTGCCTGCTGAAAAAATCATCGATAATTCTTCTCTTATATCTTTTTAAAATTGGAGGCATAACTTGGCATAAGGAATTGAGCAGATAATACGTAAAGCGGGAGGATTTGGTATGTTACTCTATACGCCAGAATTTTTTTAATAGACAAAGTCGGTGACCGCCATAATTCATCCTAACTCGAAACCAAACCAAACTCGTATACAACAAACGCAACGTGAAGAAACGTGATGAGAAGTCTTTGTGAACATTCCAAAATTCCAATCAATTCTGAATTCACAATTTTGAATTTCTAAATAACACTAGTTGATTTTGCTGCATCCAGAACACACACAGACAGGATTCTACAGGATATTCATCATTTGTTGTCTTTCATCATTGCACATTCAACTTTGCATTGCAATTGATAGATTCAAGATTCAAGATTGTGGATTGCATTATTGTGCATTGCCAATATTGCCATTCATTGATTGGACAACTGCAAACTGGACAGTAGTCCAGTCTGGACCTGGTGCCTGGACTGTGCTGTGTGGACTGGCGACTACTCACTGACTGCACTCTCAACTTTTATTTTTGACTAGCTGTTGCTGTTGACCCTGAAAATCGCATCACCAGACACCAGACATTTCATTACAATTTGCAATTCAATAATCCTGAATCTCGAGGGTCATGGCTCCACCACCGGGCGTTGACAAGGACATTTTTAATCGGCGACTTCTTCGCTTATATACTGCTTGGAAGGTTAATTCAAACTCTAAGAAAAAAATACGTCATATGTCATAATCTGTAATCCATCTCTGATCTCGATAATTTGGTATTATTACGTATTAACGAATTCAATATTTTTGAGCAGGAGGGAACGGAAGAATGGGCAAAGCTAGATGCAATTGCAGTGGCCGTCGGAGTTGATGAAGATGTTGTCTACAGCAAGTCTACAGCGTTACAGGTATATACACTATAAGCGAATACCGTAATATGTCTTGTCACATTTTATTTTTCGGTCCTAATTTGTAATATTGTAATTAGTTGATTGAAATCCAAAATCCTGGGTATCACATCTTAAAATTATCAAATCACAAATACAAAATGTGAAATGGTTTTTTTTTGTTACCTTTAGACTTGGCTATTTGGTTACGAGCTACCTGATACAGTCATGGTCTTCTGTGAAGGAGTTGTCTATTTTTTGTCGTCAAAGAAAAAGATTGAGTTTTTGAAGCCTGTGGAGACTAAGGAAGAAAATGGTCTTCCGGCTATCCGATTGCTGGTTAGAGATAAAGTAAGTACATAACATAACCAAAACCAAAGTAGGAATGAAGTACTTCTTAATTCTTAATATACCTTCAATTTTATAAGTTTGAACAATTCGGATGCTATGCAGCTGGAAAATTTGTTATTAATTGACGCAAATATGCCATTTATATTATAGGGAGACAAAGATCAAGCTAACTTCGATAAGCTAATTGAAGCCCTTAAGAAAAGCAAAAATGGAAAATCAATTGGCACTTTTGGAAAAGATAAGTTTCCTGGTGAATTCATGGATGCTTGGCGAAATGCGTTTTCTAAGGAAAGCTTAGATTCGGTGAGTCGTTAGTGTTGAGTTTAGATTCTAATCTGCCAACATTTTATAACAGTTTTAGTTTTAGGATAGTTACCGATTTTACGAATATTTACTATATTTGTTTATTTGTTGTTCTAAAGTTCGATGTAAGCCCTGCTGTTGCAGCTATTATGGCTGTTAAAGAAGAGTCAGAAATGAACACGATGAAACGGGCATTTCAAGTCTCATTAGACGTTCTTAACAAGTACCTGAAAGATCAAATCATGGACATCGTTGATGGCGATCGAAAAATTCGTCACCAAAAATTAGCGGAAGGTGTGGAGTCGGCTGTGTCAGACAAGAAGTACGTTGCAGGTGTGGATACGTCACAAATTGAAATGTGTTACCCCCCGATTATTCAGAGCGGAGGACATTACAGCTTGAAGTTTAGTGCTGTCACGGATAAAAATATATTGCACTTTGGTTCTATCGTTTGCTGTCTGGGAGCACGTTATAAATCTTACTGCTCCAACATAGTCCGAACATTTCTGGTTAATCCCACCTCAAAACAAGAGGTAAATAAAACTCAATATACTTATAGTTAATTAATTGATGTTCTAAAAACATGGAAGTAGAAAGTAGAAAAAAATAATGCTATGTTGTCTCATATTTATTCATACAATCTAATTTCAGGAGTATTACAATTTTTTGTGTCAACTTGAAGAAGATTTGTTAAAAAACCTGGTACCTGGTGCAAAATTTAATGAAGTATACGAAAAAGCCGTTGAATTTGTTAAGAAAGAAAAACCCGAGTTAGTGAACAAGCTGACCAAAAGTTTTGGATTTGTTATGGGTATTGAATTCCGCGAAGGTTCGCTCATTATTGGTCCAAAATGTACGGCAAAACTTGCTAAAGGAATGACATGTAATATTCACATTGGATTTTCGGATTTAAAAAACGATTCCACTTCCGACGAAGCTGGAAAGAAATACGCCCTGTTCGTTGGAGATACTGTTGTTGTAAATGAAGTAAGACATAACAAATAGGTACCTATTCACATAATGCCTAATAAAAATCCAACCTAATTAATGTTTAATTGTTTTAAGACTGGTGCCGCTACACCCTTAATCACTACTAAAAAGAAGCTCAAATCGATTGGTATCTACTTAAAGGATGATGATGATGACGAGGAAGAAAAGGAAAACGAGCCTGAGCCAACCGAGATGCTTGGGCGTCACAGACGAACTGCTATTCTTGATTCCAAATTGAGGGTTGGTTTAAAAATTAAAAAATATTACACTAGCACAGATAAGTTGCGTTATGATAAATTACCTACGTAAACAATGATGCAACATAATAATGCAATAATAATGCTTTTGCACCAGAAAAGCTAAAAGTTAACATGTGTTATGTACCATAGACGCGAAACTTAAATCTTGCTCGTAACAATTATAATTCACAGCAAGAGCACACAAGTGAAGAGAAACGAAAACAGCAGCAAAAGGAGTTGGCAGCATCTCTGAATGAAGCCGCTCGTGAACGTTTGGCCAAGCAAAAAGGTGGTCAAGAAGTGGAAAAAGTTAGAAAATCGAATGCTTCATACAAGAATGTTAATCAGATTCCAAGGGAAAAAGAAATAGAGGACCTAAAGATATTTGTTGGTAAGCAAGTAAGCATTAATTGTTGGTGGGTAAGATGAAGGTAGTATTGTTTGATTAGATCAATTGATTCTAATAAATACAAATTTTTTAGACTCGAAATATGAAACCATCATACTACCAATTTTTGGAATGCCAGTTCCTTTTCACATTTCGACTATCAAAAATATTTCTCAGTCAATTGAAGGAGATTATACGTATTTGCGAGTGAATTTCTTCCATCCGGGAGCTACTATCACCAAAGCAGAAGGATCCTTTCCAAATCCTGATGCCACGTTCTTAAAAGAGGTACTTTTCTTTCTTTTCGATGAACTCCCTTAATCCGGAAGCTATTTGACATATTAGGTAAATTAATTTGAAACTAACCGTCTGGATCTCTTAACAGGTAACTTATCGCAGCACTAATACAAAGGAGCCCGGAGAAATCTCAGCTCCCAGTGCAAATCTTAACACCGCATTCCGCCTCATCAAAGAAGTACAGAAAAAGTTCAAAACCAGAGAAGCTGAAGAACGTGAGAAGGAAGATTTGGTTAAACAAGATTCACTTGTGTTATCAGTGAATAAGGGTAATCCGAAATTAAAAGATTTGTACATTCGACCGAATCTCACTCAGAAAAGAATCAGTGGAACACTTGAGGTATGAGTGACTTAATTTTAACTTTTGTAGCTTCTTCAAATATTACCTGTTAACGTAAAGGTTCAATGAGTTAAAATTGACCAAATGTTCCTATCCATGTATGTTATTTAGGCCCATACAAATGGTTTTCGGTACACATCCATTCGTGGCGATAAAGTGGATATACTCTATAACAACATTCGACATGCTATTCTACAGCCATGTGATGGTGAACAGATCATATTACTCCATTTCCACCTAAAGGTACGCAACATCAATGATCCATGATTTAGTTTTACAAAGTTTGCATTAAATAACTATTTTGAAATTAAAGTTGTAACCTCGAGCGTTTAAAATGCTTTTGATTTAATTTTTCAGAACGCCATTATTATAGGCAAGAAGAAAAATTTGGATATTCAGTTTTATACCGAAGTTGGCGAGCTTCATACCGATCTTGGAAAGCATCAGCATATGCACGATCGTGATGATTTGGCTGCTGAACAGGCCGAAAGGGAGCTGCGCCATAAGCTGACCACAGCTTTCAAATCCTTTTGTGAGAAAGTAGAATCAGTAACCAAGAGCGATGTAGAGTTTGACACTCCGTTTCGAGACCTTGGATTCCCTGGTGCACCGTTCCGCTCAACCGTTTTGCTTCAGCCAACATCTGGATGCATAGTTAACTTGACGGAATGGGTAAAATTAAATTAATTAAAACTTGATAATGAAGATGAACCGGTAGACTTGCGGGTTTTGGAGATATTAAAAAAACTGTTAAGACCGTCCGGTTACAAAAGAGAAACCCCGAAAACTAGAACAATCCCTAATTGAATGTTCTATTGATTTTTTATTAGCCTCCATTCGTCATTTCTTTGGAGGATGTTGAATTGGTCCACTTCGAGCGAGTTCAGTTCCAATTGAAGAATTTCGACATGGTATTTGTGTTTAAAACCTATTCGAGGCGAACAGTGATGGTGAATGCCATTCCCATGCAAATGTTGGATCATGTCAAAAATTGGCTAACGTATGCAACTTTAACCGTCTTATATTGATTCATTTTCATATGCTATGAATTCTATGAAATCATAATATTATATTATGTTTAAAGTTCTTGTCAGATCCATTTTACCGAAGGAATTCAGTCCTTGAATTGGATAAAAATCATGAAAACAATTAATGACGACCCGGAAGGCTTTTTTGAATCTGGTGGCTGGAGCTTTTTGGAGCCAGAGTCGGACACGGAAGAGGCCCAGGGGGACGACGACGAAGAGGAAGAGGATGAAACGTTTGAGTTGTCAGATGTGGAAGATTCAGAGGAAGAATCTGACTCTGAGGAATATTCAGAGGTCGATGAAGATGAAGATGCTTCTGAGTCAGATGGTTAGTTATAATAATTTTATTACAACAATACATTTCAGCTATCTACCGTTATTTGCTCAAGCATCACTCATTGATAACTATTTATAAAAAATGCCTTATATAGAATTAGGAAGCAGTGAGGAAAGTGGAAAAGACTGGTCCGATCTGGAAGCTGAAGCAGCAGAAGCAGATAAACATAATCAACGCGGATTTGAAGATGAATATACCAGGTCAAAAGGAGGTGTCACATTAGGAGGAAAACGTCCAGTCCAGTCTTCGCATAGAGAGAGAGACTCGCCGTCAAAGAAACACAAAAGGTACAATACAAAGTCTATAGTATTGCGAAATACATCTTGTATTCTAGTGGGGTGGGCTCATAAAGTATGAATTGGGAACCTCAATGACTGCAACTGTTTTATGAAACCTCTTTTACCTATCTTTCATATTGTTTCGTGAGAAAAGTATTTTGTGAAGATTAGATTTTCTCACATAGCGGTTTTAGGAAACTGACAATGTATTACGTACCTATATGCGGTCCATAGAATTGGATATATAATAAGATGCGGTCATTCGGTTTACTTATTCTTATTACCACAATAAGATACCAGATACCATTAAAAAACATTCGTCTGAGCATAGTGTGAGATCATAGTGTGGTCCTGTAATAATATTTATAATTTTTTAATTCATTTAGCTCATCATCATCAAAATCCAGACATAGCGATGGTCATCGAAGCAGCCAAAGCAGCAGTAAACACAAAAGTAGCCACGGTGACCGACACCGAAGCAGTGGGGGAAGTGATAAGCACAGGAGTAGTGGCGGTAGTGATAAGCGGAAAAGTAGCCACAATGATAAGAAGCGTCCGCGGGAATCATCTCGAGACTCTCCGAAGTCATCCAAAAAGCACCGGTATGCAGGGTTGATTGATTTATGTTCGTTACCATTTGAATTGAGAAGTTTCAATTATTTATAACGGTGTGGTTTTTTTTAGGAAATAAATGCTTGAAGGCTTGAACCTGGGTTTTGCTGTCACCTGAATAAAACTGTCATTGTTTAAAATATTTAATGGATATGTATTTCCTAATTGTTGGATCCATGATGTTCGAATCTGCAAACTCGTGAAGTTTCAAGACACTATATTTACATTTATATTTCGTCTATTATTTAATTTCATGGATTAAATTAATCAGCTTAATTAAACTACAGTTTGTTTATTTTAACATGCGCGTAAGCTGACCCCTGAGTACAATACTTACTAAAATGTAGAACGAGTTAATTGGAATATTGTAATACACAGCATACCTAATGCAAAATGTTTGTCAAAAATGAATGTAATATGTTTCTTTTTCATACAGTAAAGGAAACATCTCTTTGTAGTACAGAGGTGATAAGGGACATCTCTTAAATAACTTAAATCGTAATTAGCGTTGAAGCAAACTAAATATTTCCATCTGTGGGTAGTTCGACGTTTAACTTTATACTTTCGTGTGATAGACTGAATTCTCTTTATAATCGGAAAAATAAACGGTGTCTTTAGAAAAGCAGTTGTACGATTCTATAGATTTTTTTGTCTCATATATTACGATTCTATAATAATTTATCCAGCAGGTTTGCAACAGGCTTCTTAAATCAATTTCGACATTTTTAATGACGATTACGAAATCTTGAAGTTTTTTGTCTTATTGTATGAGAATTTAATATTTTACCCAAGGTATAACCTATAATTCAGAAGCACTAACAGTGAAAATGGATTTTAATACATCGTAAAAATTTCATATTTCAAATCCATGACGTATTTGAAAATTTCCCCGTGAGGATGTTGTCGCTTGGTGCAATAGGTTTCCAACTGTTTCGCTGGAACAGCGACACGAAAGCAGATATCTAACTCCTCCCGTGGAACTCGAACCGAGTAAACTGGAACAATCCAATCAATTCGGGAGGTCTGAAACCATAAAATTGCACTGAAGAATGTATCCAAGTCGGCATAAAATGATTGAGGGAGCTTCCAATAGAGTGGCAGTCGGGCAATGTAGTGGCTAGTAATCCGTGTATAGTGATGGATTTAATGACGAAAGGGATACTATGACATGGAATTAAAGAATTTAATATAATACAGACCTCGTTGCTTTTCATGTAAACTGAAACCTTGACTTTGTAGCGAGCGGCTTCCTCTTTGGATCCGATCATCGTAAACCACCAGTACACGATCGCGTTTTCGCATTTCATATGCCTCAAGAAGACCTCGTCATCATATTCTAAGTAGTACATTGGCCATGGACCATCTATTTAAATTACAGGACTAATTGTAAGAAGAATATTGATAGAGGGGTTAAAATCCACTAATATTTCAAATTTTCAAATCGATATGCTAATTAAAATATAAAGCGTCTACTAACCGGAAGATAGGCAGTTTGAATATTCTGACATAGTCAAGGTTGCGGCTGGCATTTCGAAACCTTCGATATCGTGGAATTCCTTGACATGTCTGAAATAATCCTTAAACCTGATCTGTCCACCAGTACACCTCTTACCCTCCGACTCGAAGCAATTAATTCGTCTGTAAGATATAATTTAAACTGAGATTTAAATACGTGTAGATCTTCTGATATTCAGAATAACCCCATCATTTGTACCTGTAGTCGCAATTAGTAAGGTGATCCCTATACTCGATTCCCTTTACTATTTGGGGACAACCATCAGACAAGTACTTGCACCAGAACGAGGAATTTGAGACGATCAGTTCAACCGTTGCGTTTCTTGCCGTTTTTGACAAGTCTTCTTTACAAATCCCACATCTTTGATCGGTTCGGCATTTTCCACAAATCGTATGTCCTGAAGAACATGTATAGATTGGTGCGAGGGGCACTTCCTTACAAATAGGGCATTCTAAGGCCTTTTTAAGGTCCTTCGATGGAGCCAATTCGTGTAGTGCCCCAACGGCAGCACTAAATAAGTTTACAGAATATTATAAAAATATGTGCATGCTATTAGCTATTACTAGTGAGTTTTTAAATGGACAGCTGAATTATTTAGTTTTACATGGATTTCAGGATCGCGCTTTATAAAGTTGGATTACCTGTCTCTTCTATAATTCATTTTATTTCTCGGTCGTTGAAAACCCAAATTGAAAAGTTATTCTACAAGTCCCAACGTCCTAAGCCCAAGCCCAGGCTTATTCCACAAACTGTTGTTATGCGGTCGAGAATAAACTTGACATTTCATATACCTCGATTCACGGTACAAAATTAAATGAATGAGGTTAATTTTTCAATTATCATCATTTTATGCTTTAAGTCAAGATGATGAAGATTACAGATGTATATAACACTAGTATGCCTACAGCAATTTATGGTTATGACTTATGACATGGTCAGGCCTGATTAATTCGGAAGGCTTTGGGAATTGATAAAGATAATAGCTAATCCTCTTAAATGCGTAACTGTCGGCTCAATTCATTGCCATTTTGTCAGTATCCTATCCTAACAGTGCAGCTTAAATTAAATCTCCACCATTTATGTAATTTTTGACTAACTTAAAATTGTTGATCAGGTTGATGCGTTTAATCCAGATTTTGGGTATCAAGTCACAATTGATTATGAGCTTTAACATGGTTTTAAATAAACCGATGTAACGGGTGTAACCAAGTGTTGAAAATATAACGATAAACAAACTAAATCTCAATTTCCCCCAAAAGCCCGGGTACTGCACCCTGGTGTCAGTGGGAGTGGTCCCGTATTCGTCAAAGATGTTCTATTACTCATGGGAATCGTTTAAACCACATATCTCAATTTCCCCCAAAAGCCCGGGTACTGCACCCTGGTGTCAGTGGGAGTGGTCCCGTATTCGTCAAAGATGTTCTATTACTCATGGGAATCGTTTAAACCACATATCTCAATTTCCCCGAAAACCCGGGTACTGCACCCTGGTGTCAGTGGGAGTGGTCCCGTATTCGTCAAAGATGTTCTATTACTCATGGGAATCGTTTAAACCCCATATCTCAATTTCCCCGAAAATCCGGGTACTGCACCCTGGTGTCAGTGGGAGTGGTCCCGTATTCGTCAAAGATGTTCTATTACTCATGGGAATCGTTTAAACCCCATATCTCAATTTCCCCGAAAATCCGGGTACTGCACCCTGGTGTCAGTGGGAGTGGTCCCGTATTCGTCAAAGATGTTCTATTACTCATGGGAATCGTTTAAACCCCATATCTCAATTTCCCCGAAAACCCGGGTACTGCACCCTGGTGTCAGTGGGAGTGGCCCCGTATTCGTCGAAGATGTTCTATTACTCATGGGAATCGTTTAAACCCCATATCTCAATTTCCCCGAAAACCCGGGTACTGCACCCTGGTGTCAGTGGGAGTGGTCCCGTATTCGTCAAAGATGTTCTATTACTCATGGGAATCGTTTAAACCCCATATCTCAATTTCCCCGAAAATCCGGGTACTGCACCCTGGTGTCAGTGGGAGTGGTCCCGTATTCGTCAAAGATGTTCTATTACTCATGGGAATCGTTTAAACCCCATATCTCAATTTCCCCGAAAATCCGGGTACTGCACCCTGGTGTCAGTGGGAGTGGTCCCGTATTCGTCAAAGATGTTCTATTACTCATGGGAATCGTTTAAACCCCATATCTCAATTTCCCCGAAAATCCGGGTACTGCACCCTGGTGTCAGTGGGAGTGGTCCCGTATTCGTCGAAGATGTTCTATTACTCATGGGAATCGTTTAAACCCCATATCTCAATTTCCCCGAAAACCCGGGTACTGCACCCTGGTGTCAGTGGGAGTGGTCCCGTATTCGTCAAAGATGTTATATTACTCATGGGAATCGTTTAAACCCCATATCTCAATTTCCCCGAAAACCCGGGTACTGCACCCTGGTGTCAGTGGGAGTGGTCCCGTATTCGTCAAAGATGTTCTATTACTCATGGGAATCGTTTAAGGGGGGAGGGGAGAGCGCACACCCCGCCCCGTGTCATTCAAGAGACTCATGACTTCCCATAAGAAGCTACATGTTAATTTTTTTTTTGCAAGAAATTCTATTTCTCGTACAAAAATGAATGGAATTTTCTAATTTTAGTCTTGAATGAAAGCTAGTTAACTGTGGAATACGAATCTCATCTGCCTAATTAAAAAGTTAAAATTTGACTTCAGTAGCTTTAATTGAATATTAAATTTTGAAAAATTGGGAACTTAAAATCAGATTGTGAGCTCAAATTTTAACTTTTTAATAAGGCAGATGAGATTCGTATTTCACAGTTAACTAGCTTCAATTCAAAACTAAAATCAGAAAATTTCGTTAATTTTTACCGGAGAAATAATTTTTTTTGCACAACAACTACAAGTGAAAAATAAGAAAAATTAACCAAATCCCAAGTTGGCTTTCTACTGCATTTTATCTATGCATAATAGTGCGCCAAAACCAACAACTTTACCTCCATTTCATCCAACAACTATCTGCATTTCTTCGAGTCCACCGATTCTATACTTCAACAATCGACAATGCAACGCTCACGCTCATCACCAATTAAATTTTCAAATTCAAACTCACCAATTTTTTAATTTTTGTGCTTTGACCTCGAAAGTCAACTAAAGTAAAAAAAAAATTGCTGAATTGAATTACTCTATTCACAAACAATAACAATACCATTACCATTTGTCATTCTCAATCCGAATTCATCATTTCACTTTCACATTTCAATTGTCATTCATCATTCATCATTACACATTCAACATTTGACATTGCACATTTGACATTCAACATTTGACAACGCCTTTAGCAAATTTTGCAGCTCCGTGACTGATTGTGAGTCATATCATAACCCAGCACCGAGGCTACCTTCCATCTTGAGTCAAATCGGTCACACGCCCCATAAATTAAACCCCCCCACAGTGGAGGGAAACCCGTTCAGAATTGCGGGTATCGTTTTTTCATGGTTTCTTATAGTTTAGAGGTCGCTGAGTCGGAATCTGAAAACCAAAAAATTCTAGGACCTATATTAAGGTCACAATCTCCGGTTAAAGTTTGACCTTTATGAATTAATTGTGACCTTCAGGGTGACCTTAGAGACAAAATTTTTGCGCCAGATGATAGCCCCGGTCAATAGCTTTCCAACGATACCCCACTTGATATAGGTCATAAGGAAATGTCAAAGGTCAAATCGCCTCGGGGGGTAACTTTGACCCCCGATTTTAAGAAAAGGCCGCAATTTGCCGAAAATGTTTTTGGCGATTTTGAAGGTTCAGCAATATCTACATCGATCTGGCTATCAAACGTTTTGGTTCCGAGGGGACGATTTTTTTAAAACGGCTCCATACTTTAGGAAAAAAACCGTCATATAGCCGGTGCCAACGCCGCAAACCGCCAGTTGGGCGCCGCTAATTGCCGACTTTAGCCGACGGTGGAAAATGTAGAACTGGTCTTTGCAGGTTCAAAATCAAAAATATATATATACCAAAAATATTTTTGTACGGAATAATTAAAGGTCCGTAAAAATAATAACAAAATAATCAAAAAGGTCAGAAATATTTTTGATGGTCCTTCAAAAATAAATTATTTTTATACGAAATTATTAAAGGTCAGTAAAATTAAAACAAAATAATCAAAAAGGTCAGAAATAATTTTTGTGGTCAATCAAAAATAAATTATGTTTGTACGAAATTATTAAAGGTCAGTAAAAATTAAAACAAAATAATCAAAAAGGTCAGAAATATTTTTTGTGGTCAATCAAAAATAAATTATGTTTGTACGGAATTATTAAAGGTCAGTAAAAATTAAAACAAAATAAAACGTTGTAAACGTTAACGACAGCTCGCACAATTCATATAGATTGTCGTTCAATATCGTGTTTGTCGATTGTATAAAATCAAAATATCATAATTTACGTTCACCTAGACGACTGCGTTTTAATCCCGACGCTTTAGTAATTGTTCTATCATGAATTGATTTACATCCAAAAGAATATGCTATAAGTCGATAAAGATAGTTTCCATAACAAATATGTGAAGAAACCGAATATTTGAGAATTGTTTCAAAAAACATTGCCTTATATTCTATATTACTGTTTCCCAATCTGTAAATCCATGGTGCTATTTAAACCTGTACAATTTCGTTAAAAATTATTTTATTGTTTCACAATTGCAGTTGAAATCAATTTTATCAATTTGTTTAAATCCAAATTACTGATTCGATTTTTGGATCAATTTGAACAGATCATGAAACAATGTTATGAAATGCCCCAATTGCGGCTTTTACGAAATCTGGATTGTTGTTTTGTATATAAAATATGATACCATCTTCAAAATATGATTATTGTTTCAAAACGTACTGCTTTATATATATATATCATTCATGTTGTTTTGATTACCTATTTAAAGCAATAGAATTTAAAAAAAACAGTTGGTATATAAACCAATACGATTTCCTCGAAAACCATTTTCATGTTTCGCAATTCATATCAAACCTCAAAATTTCTCAAATTGTTTTAAATTTAGAAAAGGGGCATCCAGGTCATATATATAGATTTGGTATATAAACCAATACGATTTCCTCGAAAACCATTTTCATGTTGCCCAATTCATATCAAACCTCAAAATTGTTTTAAGTTTGGAAAAGCGGATAAAAACCATATATATAAATTTGGTATTAAAACCAATACAATTATGTTGAAACTTAATTCTGTGTTCGGAATTTGATAAACACTAGCGAATATTATGCTTCCATTTCAAAAAAATTGTCTTGGTTCTAATCCGGCCTGCTTCTAGGCTGTTTAATTTTGTCTTAACTTTGATCCACAAAAAGGCCCGACAGACAGACAGACGGACAGGTTGACTTCATTAGCTCTAAACCTATTTTCAATAGGCGAGCTAATAATCAAAAAGGTCAGAAATATTTTTTGTGGTCAATCAAAAATAAATTATTTTTATACGAAATTATTAAAGGTCTGTAAAATTAAAACAAAATAATAAAAAAGGTCAGAAATATTTTTTGTGGTCAATCAAAAATAAATTATGTTTGTACGAAATTATTAAAGGTCAGTAAAAATAAAAACAAAATAATTTTTGGTAGTCAATAAAAAATAATTTCTTTGCATATCACAAATATTTTTTTGTCAGTTTATAAAAAACTTTATGTGAAAACATCTCTACTTATTGTTTTTCAACGACAATTTTACATTTAAAAAAAGACCACAAAAAATATTTCTGACCTTTTTTATTATTCTGTTTATATTTTTACTGACCTTTGTTATAAAATTGTCGTACAAAAATAATTTATTTTTGATTGACCATCAAAAATATTTCTGACCTTTTTGATTATTTTGTTTTAACATGGGTCGAAAGTGGTATTAATTGAACAGGAATATTTAAGCATACCCCAGATGGTCAATTTGAGTCAAAAGCAACAAAAATTAGTCAAATTGACCCACTAGAAATAAAATAGATCGAAAGTGGTATTAATTAAATGAATAATTAAAATTGACTCAAGGTGGTCAAATTGAGTCAAAAGTTACATTAATTAGTCAAATTGACCCACTAGAAATAAAATAGATCGAAAGTGGTATTAATTGAAATGAATAATTAAAATTGACTCAAGGTGGTCAAATTGAGTCAAAAGTTACATTAATTAGTCAAATAGACCCAATAGAAATAAAATAGATCGAAAGTGGTATTAATTGAAATGAATAATTAAAATTGACTCAAGGTGGTCAAAATGAGTCAACTTAATTCACTCGAAACAAAATAGACCAAAATTGTAAATTGTAAATTGAGAAAAAATATAATAAGTTGACCAAAATAATTTTATGAAACTGGGAGTCATGTTAACTATAAAAATCGAAAAATTGACAGCCGTAATTGATGTTTGCTATGATAAAAAGTTATGAAAATTGACTTTTCAAGTGCTCATAAAACAATGAATGATGTCCGACTCTCCAAAAATGTTCTAGTTGTTTTTTATGTCAAAGTGTTGCTTTTCAGGAAATTGTACAGATTTAATATTTCCAAACAATCAAAGAAAATCAATATTTTTAAGCAAATCTGAGGGCTCAAACAATTTTTGTATTTCCAAAAAAATCTGATTTTTTTGACAATTCGAATCTTTACAATTTATTGAAAAATATCTTTTATATAAAAAAAAATAAAAAAAATTTGAAAATCGGACAAAGTTGTAAAGTTGCTTTATGAGCATTTGAATATGTACTTTTTACTTTCACTTTTAAACCTTGCCTTGCATTTTAATCTAGATAGTTAAAAAAATTTATAGTGTTAGAATCCGCTTTTTGGCAATTCAAACACATTTTGATCGTTTTAACCACTTTTGAACATTGTCGAACATTATTGAAATTTTCGTATCGTACCACAACGTGTGCCTATAAAATTCTCTACAAACAGAAAATTAGGTCGATTTGATGACCTTATCGGGCGCGGGGTGCCGCCGCGTAAAAAAACATGCTTTATGGAAATTTAAATTCCTATCTAGTGGTATCATACAGGAACAGGGTACAAACAATTAATTATGATTCTTCCTTATTAAATTATCTGCAGAAAAAATGTTAGTATACATTTTTAGCTGCATTAGGTCAAGAATGACGTGGGTTTAAAATACCCCTCAGGACACTTTTTTCCCCATTGTGATTACTGGAGCCTTTCCGGTTGCTAAGCGGGGGTACACGAGTTCTAAAATTCTTTGACGAAGAAACTAGTCTGGAGCCTTAAGGGGCCAGAGTAGTTTATCACTAAGGAAATTTGTATCCATCAGGGTAATTTCCAACCTGATTTGTTCAATGAAATCAACTATATACAATTATGACAAAAATCAGTGTGGTTAAATAATTTTCGCTGCATGTCTTGAAACAAGTCTGAAGAACCTAGCTGGTCGGTAAGACTCGTAATTAAATTTTCAGTGATACCCTATTTTTTATTTTTTGCAGTCAATGGAGCCCGATAGGGTGGCCCTAAAATTTTGAAACCGGTCTTGTTAGATAAATAATTTTATTCCCGATGTCCACTACTGTTAAAAACAATGCAGTTTCTAAGGACTTAAAAAATGAAGTTATATTGATGGTTACTATGACAATAGGGCACGTTGCAATGATATTCCCATGCATTTTTAGTTCGTTTTCGGAATGCGTTTCGTTGCTAAGAAGGCATAATTTCTATCGAAATTCGTCCGCCTCTAAACTACTCTGGCCCCTTAAGGGGCCAGAGTAGTTTATCGCTAAGGAAATTCGTAGCCATGAGGGTCATTTCCAACCTGATTTCGGCGATTTAAATTTTCGAAAAAATTCGGTGATAAGCATAATTTATTGAGCAGTTTTTTAAAATGAAAACGGAGGGTTTAGCACACCCACAAGACTAGAAAATTATTTATTCCCATACCGGTTTTTAAAACTTAGAGCAGCTACAGGGCCCGATAGGGTCATCCAAAACAGCTAAAATTGGTTTTGTTCGATAGATAATTTTATTACGAAGGGCTTATAATGGGTCAAATTAGTCATTATACCACGCTATAATGCTTAAAAACGCAATTTAAGCAATTTTAAACCTACATTGGTTTAGATTTTTATTTATAGCTTAAAATCTATACAACATAGACTAATTTTGACCCATTATAAGCCCTCGGCAATAAAATTATCTATCGAACAAAACCGGTCGCAATATTTTTCGATGACCCTAGCGGGCCCTGTAGCTGCGCTAGATTTAAAAATGAGTCATTTTAGTATAAGTTGCTACGGGCTTCAAATGATCAGTTTCATTGATGGTTACTATGCCAACAAGCCAAGATGCCTTGACAACGCTAGTCCCTGCGCCGGTTGTCAAGCAATCTTGCCAACAAGCCGCATTACTATAGGATTCTTATGCCTCTTTCGTCCTTTTTTGGGCTCAATTTCGTTGCTAGGAAGGCAATATTTTTATGAAAAATCGTTGGCCTCAAAACTACTCTGGCCCCTTAATATAATCTGATTTTTATAAAATTAACTTTTGAATTGTTGTGCTTTGACACGAAAATTCAATACAAAAATCTTGAACACTGCCCCGCCCACTGATTTCCAAAGTTACTATCAAGCTATAAATTCGAATTTTTACACCGGACAAAAACATATCATGTTATGGGCACACCCCCAAGTCTATTTCCAGCAAAAAAATTGATTGCCACGCCCCCTACGGCGCCACCCCGACGCGCGCAAAACCATAAAATTCAAAGTTTGAATTTTGATTCCGGACAAATACTTATAATGTTGTAGACACACCCCCTAGTATAATTACAGTGAAAAAAGTTAGATTGCCGCGCCCCCTACGGCGCCACCCCGAAGCGCGCGAAACTATAAAATTCACAGTTTAAATTTTGATTTCGGACCTCAAGGCGCTACATTGAAGCGCGCGAAAACTAATAAATAGACTCGGGCAACCCCATTTTACAATACGATAAGTATTCAAGCCTCGCTGTACCGTTAGGAAGTTACGGGGTTCCGGCGAAACCATTTTTACAAATGTTGATAATTAGTAGGGGGTGTGGCCTTAGGATTCCTTTCGATATGTGAAAGTACCTAAGAAACTGCAGACGTCCCTCTTGGCCGAATATGAACATGGACTTCGTTGCTAATCTGACTTGGTTTAGCTCCTGATATGATGTCCTGTGATGTTTGTATTGCTCATATTAGCGGTTTATTACACGATTCAAACTTCAACCGTTTTGGTAATTTCTGACCTTGGTTGACCTTTCAGGTCAATATGACAGAGAAAAGTTGTTTGATTTCATGCGATGAAAAGATTAGGTCAGGGAAGAAATCAATTTTTTTTTTACCTTTTTGACCTTTTTTGACCTTGGTTGACATTTTAGATCAAAATGAGAGAGGAAAAAGTTGTTTAGTTTTTCATTTTCTAACGATTACAAAAAATTCAAAAATGCATATTATTATTGAAATTTACCGCCAGGTGGCGTGGAAGGGCTCCACTCCCCCCTTAAACCCCATATCTCAATTTCCCCAAAAATCCCAGGTTTCGCACTCTGAAATGTAGGTTCAGGGTATTATCATGTATAGATGATAGACATAGAGTGTAATGTAAACTACCTAAGCGTCAGTTTTAAAATGAGTAAGAGCTCTATCCTGGCGTTGGACTCCTACATATCACTATTCTGTTTGATTTAATGATTTTTTGGGGGGGTAAATTTATGGGGGACAGGGGGTGTGACCGATGTGACCCAAGTTCGAACTTAGCCTCCGTTATGACCCAAGGAACAAGTGTACAAAATTTGGTGATCCTAGGTCAAGCCGTTCTCCAGTTATCGCACCGACAGACGGACGGACGGACGGACGGACGGTCGGACGGACGGACGGACGGACGGACGGACGGACGGACGGACGGACGGACGGACGGACGGACGGACGGACGGACGGACGGACGGACGGACGGACAGCCTAGTCATTCGCATAAAGTGTTTTCAACACTTAATAACGTATACAATTTACTAAAGTTGTGCGGTTTGGGGTTGTGTATAATGAATGTATGCAGATCCTGAAATAAATGTCCCAACGGTTTAATTTCAAAAACATTTTCTTGTAATCATCGAAGGTGGGCCTATATAGCAAGCAGGCACGTATTTCGGGAGAATACATGCTTCATATTAACGGAACGGAATACACCGTATAGTACAATAGTAAAAATAAAAATACAGTAGTACTTGAATAAATACGTGTCGTTTTGTTATTAAAAAAAAGTACAGTAGTAAATCAAAAATGATTCGGATACTTTAGAGCTTTCATTTAGATCAGTGCCGATTCCAAGATAATTTCTTCAAGTTTCAAGCAATGACTACAAATAAATTCATAGAATTAGAGACAGATAACAAAATTTGATACCGGAAAATCAATGCTCTTTTTGTTGTATTTCATCAAATATTTGTTTATTTCAACGAAGATTCAATCTTTCTAGATTCTAACTAAATTACAAATTAAATCTTAAATCGTAGATTTATTCTATTAATTTAAATCCTTTTATCTGTCTGAAACGTAGTTCTTTACCATTTATGAACATCCACATTTGATTTAAATACACAATTGCTTTGCAACTTAATAATGATTATAAATCCCTTAATGCGAAATAAAAACTAGAAATGCATATTTTAAAATTAAATACATAGATAACTTGTAACGATCTTGGAGTGGCATTATGAGAATTATGAACATGCTCATAATTAATCAAAAAGTAAGCGTTTCCCCTCATCAAATATACCGTGTAGTTAGACTAGATTGTTTATTCTGAGAAATCTTATGACCTGACTGATGAATTAAAAAGTAGGATTGAATCCAACGAGTTTATCGGATAGGAATAATAGCATTGTCTGAGTCTAATATTTAACTGACTATTATAATGTTTCACCTTCAATTAATGGCATATAACAACGATTAATTGTACAACACGGGTTGTGCAGTTGTGCTAAATGGAAATGAGCTAGTTTTTGTACATATCACAAAGAACCTTTTCCATGGGTGTGTTTCCAATCGTTCTTTGGAAGAAGAGTAGCTCAATCCTTTGGGCAGGGACTTGACGAAGGAGGGGCATCATGAGCAAAAGTCGACCAAATCTTGCTGGCTGACTCGGGTATTGGCCTCGTGAATGTTGACATAACATTACTTGCGCCTGATCTTGCAAGTTCTCTACTTGGAGTGGATCCTTCAGACCCCGGGTGTCTACATGGCAAGGAATCAGAGATCAGATCTTATTTTCCAAGCACAAATCACCGCTTTAATAGCTCCCCTTTTTCCCAAAAGAAACTTACCACTTTTGAAAAGAGCAATTGCTTTTAGACAAGCAAACTCCGCAGGGTCCACTCCGATGGCTCGAAACCTTGCTAATGCATCATTCAATGTCCTAAGATCTCCGGCTACCTATGTTTAGAATCAAAGGGAGGGTTAGGATTAGGATTATATATCTATGGGATTAGTAAGGGTGTCTTCTTAAATGTTATAAATAGACAATTGCATGATATAATGTGTTCGAACCTGTACTGCTTTCCCCCCGGGAAGGTGTGAGAGATGGTCAGTGGCAGAAAACAAAGGAACCGAATCTCCGGGCATACACCATTGAATGGCATTGAGGAGGAATAGATCTGCCCAAGCTTCTTCCAAAAGAATTACCTGATAAAAAATAAAATAAAATTAGTAAAACCGTCAAGTCTCCTTGTTTTTGGAGAAAATAAAGTTAGTTTTAACGATGAAATACGAGGAGAAATGTGCTATTGGATTGCTACCCGCTTTGCTTAATCATTTAAAAATCAAAAAACTTAATTTTTTCAAATTACAATTTTCAGACTGTCGATCAAATCTATTCGAACTATTTTTGTTGGAACGTTTATTACATTCAACTTCAGATACAATCACATTGAAATCTCTTTGCTTACTTAAAAAAACTCGGATTTTATACTCAATTTCTAATATAAAATGAAATTCATACCTGATCTCGGAATGGTAGCGTTCCGAACGACGGTAGATTTTTAGCCCATTTGACAGCCATGAATAAAAGCCTTGCAGAGGTTTCATAGATCGTCTCATGAGCCGGATTGTAGATCGCTGAAGGGATTTCGATTGCATTATTTGGAAGCGAATTACTTAAGATGCTACCAGAGAAGCCAGAGGTTGTTGAGTGCGTCCCATTTGTACCGTTTCCATTTGATGTTGCTGAGGTAGGAGGAGTTTTCCTATTTGTAGGGGTATTGTCATCACTAGTAACGTCAATACTGTCTTCTGAAAGCAGATTTTTTTAAAATGATTCGAGACGTTTCATTTCCTCCAGTTAAATTTAAACGGGCTAAAATCATGATAAAATAACGCTTACCATCATCATTGTCTCTCATTCCATTACTGTCTGAAGATTGGACCGGAGGGGGGTGGTTTTGCTGAGAAGGGATTCCGTATGCATTGATTACTGATTGATGGGAGCTATGGATATTCAAATGAGCCCCTGGTCCTCCTCTTGGTGCTAACAGGGGTCTGTGTCAAAATGCAATCAATCGATCAAAAGTCCATTCAATTCATCTCGGCTATTTATACATTCCTAATTTGATTTTGCTTCAAAGTACCCAAAAACTCCTACTGCCACAGCTGCTTCTCGAAGGGCCCTTTCCTGATCCATTTCACATAATGCTTCTGGTCGCAGTGTCGCTGTATTTCGGGGCTGACGCTCGTTCTGAACGGCTAGAAAGACCAGACAGTTCTTTGAATTCACTACCAAGTTCCAAGTTCGGCTCTACTTTTAGCTATTTAAATATATTTTCGGTATCAAACTATTTAAACTATTGAAAGAAAGAACTAACAGGGACCTAATTTAGTAAAAAAAAAAAAAAAAAATGCTACTAAATCTAAACCAGACATCATATTTTCTATCCATATCACCACCACCAGTTGATTGAATTCGTATTTCATTGCATATTCAAAACTCAATTAAAAAACAAAGGCAATCGGTTAGGATTATCAGGACTGTAAATCAGTCATATTTCATATTTCGATCATTGGAAGCAACAATTACGGCGTTTATTAACGGAATAACGGTATTCAAGTGGAAAATCTATACGAGTCTCATTGAGTTGTACATTGTACAGCTCAATCCAATTTACTCTGCCGAACCCAAACCTATAGAACTTGGCTCAAAAAGCCCCTTGCAGAGTTGCAAGTGCAGCTAAAGGGAAAAGGGTGAAAGTGTATTATGTACATCAATATACGTATCTCTGTAGTCTGTAGCCGTAACCTTTTCTACATCATCATCTTATCCACTTAACTCCAGCTTGGTTTGGCACGATCTGTATCTGATCTGATTTGGTATGATTTGATCCTACTCGATTGAGGATTTACTAGTCTCTCTCTGAATGAAATCTCATCTTCTTTCCTCCAAAGTTCCTAGGAAAGGAAGCATGAATGCAAGGAGGAAACCATTTTGTCAAAGTCGGGAGATTGGATCATGTTCCCCACCATCGTAACGTTATAAAGTAACAAGTAAAGTTGCAAGTCTCTTGGAAGTTGTTGGAATATTGGATTGTGAACCGAATATTTATTATATGACATATAGGAGAGAAAGTAGAGACTCTCTCAACTTCACCCGTGATAGATAGGCACGGATGGGTTGACCAACTCAATCAAATTAAATCAAACTAAGCGACTTTCAATGCTCTGAGTCCTTTATGGCACTGAATCCTCTCCTCTCATTCACAAATCATCAGCCTATTAATCAAAAAGTTTCCAGGGCTCAACCCCAACTAATCCTGTCAAATTCATCCGATCTAATCAATAAAACCCAAACTACATTTATTATTTCCTCTCTATCTCTCCTCCTACATCCTCTACTCTATATATATGCTCAAAGAAGCCTTCCAATCTTCTTTGATTCAATTCCCTTGCAGTTCCTAGGACATGAATTTCAAACCCTTTTAGAAGCGGAGAGAAATGCGGAGGAAACAAATGCAAGGAATCCAACAGTTCTTTAGACTAAAGTTAGTTCCATTAAATCAAAAGACTTTCTCGCAAATCCCATTGTTTTTCCGCACGTTCTCATTTATCCCTGTCCCTTTGGAGTCAGTTTTTATTTTCACTAACGATGGTATGAGCACTAGGATAAAATGGTATAAGATCATCAAAAAAGCTCTATAAATAATACCACGTCTATGAATAGTAAATAAGCAGTAGGAGAGGATGGGTGAAGATGGTTGTTAATGTTAACAAGTCAAAATGGCTAAAGGCGGCTGCTGGAACAGCCTTCTATAATAGAAAGGAACTAGGACGGGAATATATAAAGATGAATGAGACGATATGGTAGGACGGATGTAATTCTCCTCAATCTCATGGATGATCATTATGGTGTCTGTGGTTCCATTTTAACAAGCTAAGTGTAAATCTAAATCAAGGCTTCGGGGTGTGAAATAAAGCGGTGGAAAAACTTCAAAGGACGGAACCAAGCGTGCCGTAATCAGAGTCAGTACTGATGATGAGCATGAGGATCGTCATTTGATTACTTGGTTTGGATGGAAGTACTCCGAGTTATGCATATATTTTTATATGCGGGACAAAATTATTATTTAGAAGAGGAAGCGGAATATCGTTCTTTATTCAGGATTGATACCTATCCTCCTGCTCCTAAACAACCAAACCGAGTGACAATCACGATCTGAGTGATTATGATTATTGTCTCTTGTCATGTTATGGGCCATGAATCCGCTATATTGTAAGGATTGAAACCGCAAGAATAAACTAAGGCAATAATCTCTGGATGAATTGATATCGTCCTTCTACCTCATTTGCATATTTACTTGTCAAAGTATAATCTTATTCGCAGAATAACACGTTCCACGGAGGAAAAAGGTACAAATCCGCCTCTCTCCTGACTGACTGCCTATTATGGCTGAGGGAACCCGGGCTGGGCTTTGTTCTAAACTTATGCGGGCATTATACTGAATAAGTACCCTAGTCGTGGCATTTCATGGTGTAACACAGGACAGGCTTTAATAAAAATGTCAGGCATACCTCGCGGAATCCAAGGCGAGACTTGATCATTTGCAAGTGAAGCGGATAAATTAGACCCCTGCTTCTTTACTTTGCTCGAACTCGAACTCTTCAGGAGAAGAGGCTTATTGCACTGTGATTGCATCCAATCAAATGAATATCGTGAGTCTAGTCTGTCTAAAATGGATTTCTTTTGGATTCTCATAATCACCTCTGATTTTAGTTCATTTACAGGTGAGGCTTCTGATCGTATGCCTTAATCAACAAAGTATATGAGACACTCATCAGTGATTAGGGGACTACCTCGGGGTTTTCTCGAGTCAACATAATATAGACCTTATCGTCTCTGTATTCTTGATTGACACAACTACGCTACAAGATACACAGAACACAGGAATAAGATTATCCATCAAGAAAACTCAGAACCTACCATCTCTGTTCATCCCCATGTTGAGACATTTCTTCAATCTGCAAGCCTGGCATTGGTTTCGATGAGCCTTGTCGACGACACAAGTCCCCGTTCCGGCTTGGCATCTGGAAAACGGCAAGGAACTTTTATCAAAACGACGGGTATTAAATCAAAAGTTCTAATTAGAGGTCCTTACCTATAAATCAGCTTCCGCCGGACGCTCCGCTTGAAAAAGCCACTGCACCCGTTGCAAGCAAGGATCCCGTAATGTTTCCCTGAAGACGTGTCTCCGCAGACGACGCAGCTTAGCCCCGTGCTTGGCCTTCGACCTGAACGACAAAATTATAGATTTTTTTCTAAACCCCTTTCTTTCCAGAGCGTTTAAAAAAATTATCAAGCGTTTAACAACCGCATATTCTTACCGGATGGAGAGCAGTAACTTTGTGGTATATAACTGTGAGGTGACCGTGACCCGTCATTAGTCCCGATGGTCTGATGATTGGAGAAATGGTGTGAAGTGGGGGAGCCCACTGAATTGGTTGTCAATGAAATGGGCATCGGTGTTGAGGTTCGGTTGGAATGGGAATTTGAGTGAATTCTGGAAATTGAGTATGGATGAGGGGGAGGGGAGGTGGATGAACAGGGTGAAGGAGACTTTGACTCTGGAAAAGCAAACAAACATTAGAGAAAATACGAGACTTTGGCGAAGTTTTTGGGTTTACGGAACATGGACTCAACGTGTTATACATATAATATTATACTTAACTAGAAGACCATTCAAAATCCCTAAAACTCGTAATAATTCCACTTTAAATTCATCCCCCGTCCCAAGAAATGGGACCAAATGGTAGGAACGGAAGCCTTACGATATTATGAAATGGGAGGAGAGGTAGACCCATGTGGCACTAAAGTGGCAATCGAGAATTAATTACTCCCCAAGGGGTGCCTCTTTCTCGCCTGTCGTCATTTTATCAAACGCTTTCACCTATCTCCCAATCTTTCTTCTCGAAATTATCGAATCAGTTCTCTGGAGCTCAAAGTTGATCAGAGTTTTCAACAGGGCGGGGACGGGAAACTTTGTCTCATTTCAAGACTTGTTCCGAGACGACGTTCTTCACTTCAAAGACATTAAAAAGTCCCTTTCCCTACCCTCTTTCCTTTATGACGGTGCTGGGAAACTTTGAGCGAGAACTTTTGATTGATTTAATTTCAAAAGACGTTTCTTTTTACACCCAGAGTTTAATCAGAGTGACATGAATGAGGAACTCCGACATAATGAGATTCGCGTCTCTCTCCCAGAACTACTTCGAGGTTCCAAACTTTTTAATCCATCTATTAAATTAAAATTTAGACAAGGAACGGAACTGGAGTTAAAGGATAGGTTTGCATACATTTCCTTTTATTATTCTGTACAGGATCCAGGGAGAGAATTGAATTGAATAAGTTTTATAGGCTACCCAAGTAGATATAAAACAGGGAAGGCTATGATGAAGCTCTCGTGGGAAGATGTTTTAATTTTCATTTACTTTATGGTAGGCTCCGGATTAGGAGGATTAATTAAGTAATCTAAAGTGTCAAAAAACCTCTTTAATTTATGCATGCAGATGAACCGCTTCCTTTCCTATGCAAAATTGACCCTCATCCCCCTCTCTTTCCCTGTAAATGAAATTTAGTCATAACTTATGTCCTGTACTGCAGACTGAATTAGCAAATATACAAGGGCTTGTTGCTGTATGGACGGTACAGAATCCAAAAATAAATGAATAAAAGGCAGGGGTTTATCATGTTACAAATAATGTTTGCCTCGAGATTGAAATGGAATCAGAGAATTAGTAGGGGAATCTGTGTTTGACTCGGCGTGTGCTTGGTGCCTAAACTTTCCCTGGGATCAGATGTGTCTGTGGCCAGATTTAGAGATAAAGTGATGCTGCTTTAGAATATCGAATCCATTCCGTATTCCATTACTTTGTAACGGGGATATAAGTACAAAGTCGAGGGATTTCTATCCACTATGCAGGAGGAATTAATAGGAAACGGAGGTAGATCTGTGGAGGAATAATGGTAGAAACATTTGGGAATAATTTGGGCTCTCTGCCGACTTACGAGTTTTCCAATCTGAAGGATCAGAAAGGCAAGTGGGAAATGGATGGATAAATCTCCAAGAGAGTGATTCATAGCCCCTAAACGGTTATTTCCCATTCAACTAATATTCATTGGAAAATACTCGACTTTAAGCCCTTCAGATTAACTTGTTGTTCTCCTCGTCCTCAACCGATTCCTTTTTATTTCTACTCCCTGCCTTTTAATTGCATTTTAGCTGGACTCTCCTTCTATCTCCTCAACTATGATTTTGATCTCTTTCGCTTTTCCAAGTATCTAATTTTCGGAAGAAACTGGAAGTCTAATTGAGTTTTGCATCCCAATTTACAATATGTAGGGATTTTCAGGGTTTTTTATGGAGTTTGTGTTGCTGTGACCGACTTCTGTTTAGTTTATCCATTTCACAAAAGTCATGGACAATTTATAAGCAATTTGTCATCATTCTAGAACGTAAACAGACTGGAGAATAAAGGTTCGTTGTCAATACATTGAAAGGCCACCAGGTTGATGTTGTCATGACCTGTGAAATATGATAGGGGCTGGGTCAGCCCTCATAGTAGAAGGAATAATATTCAACTATATCCATAAGGGAAAAATGGAAACGTTCGAAGATGTATTTATTGAGCAGTGGATAAAGCCAAGAGGGCAACTAGCGTGCCAAATGGTGTCCCATTTGTTGAATAAAAGGATGTCCCTAAAGTCTGGTAAAGTCAGGTTTATTTACAATAGGAAATCACTTTTGTGTTGCTAAAGCATATAAAATCGGGGAGATTACATAGGCATTATCCCTTCTTCTCACCCCTACTCGGCTCTATACATTCCAATTTACCAGTTATTTCATTTCCCGATCGGAACTTATACGTGTGTATAGATATAATATTTGTTACAGAATCCGAAATATATGCAGGCTTATCCCTTTCGAAACAAGTGGCCTTAGCCCCTTCTATTTGTCTATTGAGTAGAATGACAGAGTGGTGGCAAACTGGTCTGATGGTTCTTTCCGGAATAAATTATTAGCCAGTCTGTCCGGCACTCCGCAGGTTCCCTTGCCTTTTTTATTCCATCATATTGATATGGAAATCTCTTGCAAATTAATATGACTTCTCTATTTTTAATCAGCCTAATTTGACACACATGTCGGGATTTGAGCCGATTCGTGGTGGTGGCTTTTTTATTCGAGTTTAAATGATGTCGGGGAATGAAAGATCTGTTTATAAATCCCATTTAGTAATATGGCAAGGCCAATTTGGACTTTAAAATCCATTATGCATAAGTTTTTAAATCCAAAGGGCACCCCTGTTGTTTGGAGTGGTCAGTAATGTCAGTATCGCAATATTCAATATTTGATTCCCTCAAGAGTTTACATGCCGTTTCAATTGACAGTGTGAAATTGTAGCATTAAAATCGATGCATAAAATTGAATGTACTCTGTTTTCTTGTGAGATAATTTTTGTAAAGCTAAATATTTTTATTTCAAAGGGACAACGGTGTGTTTAAAATTTTCAACACATTTAAAGCGGACTTTATTTATTTTTGTACATACTGAGTATAAGCCTTAGGAATAAATTCAATAGAAATTCTATGCCCTATATGAACCGAACAAGAACTTTTGATTCTATTGTAGTGTTTAATCTTATTTGCCAAGCAAGGTTATCTCTGGCGACTTTAATTATGCTACTAACTGTTAGCCCCTTCAGATCTTTGATCTGTGAGTTATAAGTTGTAATCCTCCAAACAACTTATAAATAAATAAATAAATAAAAATCATCTTACCGTGATTATGAGTCGTTAGTTCCATTCTTAAGTAGTTGCAGAGGTACCGTTGCCGTTTTAAAGCAATTTTGACCCAGTTATATCTCTCCTAAACCTCTATTCCAAAGGCACCCACGTCAGTTAATTGGCAAATAAATCCGTAGTCTCCCTTACCAGCCGTAGTAGTGGTTAAAGTCAGGTAAAAATCAACTCACGGGAAATAAAAGTTCTTGATCTGGAGGGATTAGTACCGTGGAAGTTTAATAGTTGAGGAAAGGACTGATGAAAGCTGATGTGTAATCGGTGAAGAAGTGAAACGATTGGAACAACAACGGGTCTCTATATATAATGAATCTATATTATGTATCTAACCACAGAGTTGGTGGTCTTTTGCTCCTCTGCTTCTGTACACTTGAACAGGGTATCGAAGAAGAGTCGCTAAATTCTCTCCTCCTAAATCCACGTATCCTTTCTATCTCTCCCTGAAATAACTTTATCTGAGTTCCAGCTCCACGGAGTCGATATAGGCAAAGATCCGGAGATCGGGAGATGGTTATCTGTGGAGACCGTGTCGAGAGATATATGGGGGATAAATGATGAGAATCAAGGGACTTGGAGGAAGAAGGCTATAAAGCATTGCAGATCACGGGCCAGGCCAGGGATTGGACATCTAAATCTCTATATCCTCATTATAGAAGGTTAGAGAAAGCGGAGCTATGATTTTGGAACGTGGTATTGAAGTAGGGGAAAAGACAAGTCATGATGATCTGGAGGGATTAGGATGGCAAAGGCCGGCGCACACGCTTTCTCGAAGGCCTTTCTCCTTCTTGATTTCCAGCCCTTTCTCCATCCTCTCTCACCAATCACATCCCAGGCCCTTTCGCTCCCTCCGCTTTCCCTTTCCGTTCTGAAGGAGACCTTGAGGAATTATGACACTCTGACAAGTTATCATGAAGCCAGAGCTCTGTCTTTCAATCTCCGATGGATTCGATGCTAAAACTATGGGATTTTAGATTGATGGAGAGGAAAGATCGGTGGTGGACAAGAGTTTTTTCTTCTCGAGCAGTGACCCAACCAAAGGTTTGGTTGGAATTCTCGTTTTTTCATGAAATGCTCTTTATAGTTTTGGAGTTTTTAGATGAGTTGAGAAATGCATCTGCTAAAACACTGGTAAAAGGCGTGAAAAGAAGTTGTAGGACTTTTTTTGGATATGATCCCCTGCAAGTTATGTATTAAACGATCTCCGTGTTGGAGTATAGCCTGTATTTCGTTTGGGGCTTATTTATTTGAAAGGGTTTTTAGAGGAATTAGTAAAATCAGTGATTTTTAGCTCGTAAAAAATTCATTAACATCCAGGAAGTTCAAGTGTAGGGATGTAATTGGGAGCCAATCGGTTTTTATATGAAAAGCGATATGTTACCCAAAATGATAACACATGATAAATCCTTTGTAAAAATGTAACACTTTAATTCATGAAGTCAAAAACTTGTAGATGTAATATCAATCTCAGATGGGAAACCACCTCTTAATTTTTTATGTGAAAAAGTTAAAAAAAACTGACTTGCTACTTCAGAGAAAAATATGAGTCAATTGCAACTCTTGACTAATTCTGTCTGCAGACAAAGTATCGTTTAACTTTAAAAACTTATTTATTTAACAAGTTTGTCTTATGCATATACATAAGTCCACAACAATGGGGTCCAACGCTTGGTTATTTAATGAACGTCTGCAACAGAAGGCATGTACCGAATTCATGCTGAAGGCACTTGTGGGCTGCACGTGACCACCAGAAATCATGTCGATTTCATCTTCCTTTATATCATATTTGTATCATTTGGTAACAATGGTGTTGCATTTAATGTGTTCCGATCCCTCGGAAAAAAGGTACTAGAGACAGATCACCAGCAAACGGGCTCATCTTTCTTTGTTCAATGATGATGGAACAGATGGAACACATTCATTACAATACAATGGATTGTAATTAGAATGCAAGATAAAAAAAATTATGTGATGAGTTTGAGCAAAAACGTAGGAAACATATTTGTGTCGTTTTGAATATAACGTAAGAAGAGAAATAAGTCCCTGTGTGGGTACTTTGACTATTTATAACCTTTACTGTTTTTAAACGGTAGGGGCTAAGATTGAAAAGTGAAAGTCAGGGAATCTCATAAAGCTCAATTATATTTTCAGTCCGTTTAATTGCAATCACGTACAGATAAACTTTTAACAAAATTCTCAAAAACTAACTAAAAAACAGATAAGTACCACCATTTTCAGACAATAATAGATTTTGCTGTAACAAACACCAGACATCCAGAAGGTGAGGACGAGATAAGTCTTGATTATGGAAATGTAAAATATTCTTCAGAATCTGACTGCACAGCTAATTACAGAATATTTTGTCTGGATTCATTGTTTCATATGGTTTTGATTTGTCTCCACAATTAAAAATAATATAGTAATTAAGTTGTTTTCGGACATTGACTTCTTTACGAATGATTTTGAATAGGTAATGCATAATACCTAATTCAGCAATCACTATCCCTCTTCATATATAAAAGCGCAATTGATTAACATTTTCTCTTCTTTGCGTCAAATGGTCTGATTGACAACAGTTGTTAATTGTTATGAAGTCGGATCTGTTGGCCTGTAATGAAAAAAAACCTGAAAATTACCATACCCATCTCTAAATACATGGAAAGTATGAACCACACACTTCAACATTTATAAGGCATGTGGCACACGTTTTATAATTTATGAATTTGTTTTTAATAATTTTTTGACATATTTGGGTAAATTATTAATTTGCTCATCTAATTTAAAGTAATTAAGTTTTTGCATATGGTTTTAATCGGGTTTGCGAATTTCTGTTCCTGGTTGTGCAGGCGTGATGGATTGCTGAAAGTTACAATTTGCTCTCTCAGGTCACCTTCAGTAATGGATTAATTACATATGCAGCAGTGTTGAATGGTATGATGAGTTGGTATTTCATTAATTTTGACTTGTCATAATTATAAGAAAAATCGCAAATTTACAGCAGATAATTTTACTCACACTTTTACCAGAACAGTTGAGTCCTTCTGGAAGGATATCTGCAAATGAAGGCAGGAATTGCTATTTACAGAGCCATGCATCAATAAATCTATTTGTTCGTATAAGTGTATAACGAATATTAGTTGAATTTATCAACTGTGGCAAAGGGCTATTCTATTATTATACATTATATGTACATTAAGTGTACACCTACACAGTTTCATGTAATTTATGTTATTGCGGGTTACATACAACAGCCATCAACAGAATTTTCAGGTTGAGAGAGCATTTAGAGTTAATCAAACCCACTTACTCAGCAAGTGGAAGATGAGTGAGTCAAAATCTGTTGCGTTTCGACTTTAATGAAAAAAATCGAGACAAGTGCAACTGCCAGATTCACCTCTGGTCGTTGTTGTCGTAATATAGAGATAATCAATTATTCCATAAAGATGCTCCAGCTAATTTACAATGATATCTATATATAGCTAATATTAATATATTGTTTCCCATTTCCATACAAACAAGCTGGAGCAAAACTCTACCTTGAACTCACGATAAAACTAACTATGATGGAAGAAACATGATCCTGCTGTGAGGTGAAATAATGATTTCGATAAATCCTGACTGTCTCATCCTTTGAAGAAACGGAAGGCTGGATCCTAACATCCTGATAATAATTCCTTCTGTCAAAAACAGAACATCGCTGCCCACCTCCACGTCTTCTAAAACATGAAAAAGCTCGGCAGTCTAATAATGGCTGAGTAGGCAACTATTTGGTCCGATTATAATCAATTACGTATGCCGTACAGGTACTCCAGTTGGATGAGTACCGTATATCAGGAAATAGATCCCTCTTGGCCTCTTTTTTGTCAAAACCTCCAAAATGTATGAGACGGATTTCGGACGTCGGAAACTTAAACTAAATCCAAACACCAACAAACTTTGTTGAAATTGGTGTTTAGCTTGCAAAGTAAGCTTAATTTACGGCTTTTCATTTTAATTTCTTATATGACTAATAGGTTTCTAACATTTCTCATGCTTTAAATTCTATATGACAGAAAATAATAAAACAAAATTTTGATTATTTCGTTTATTTGGTTACATATCTTTCAAGCCCCACCAAATAAAAAGATTCATAAATTGTATTTCTAACGAGGGATTTATTTTAGGATATACGGTAATACATCTATCTTACGTAGTAGTAAGTTCAAATTTCCTGAGGAAATTTGAAATTCCATATGAAAACCTATTTAAATGGAAGCTGAAGTTTTGGTTTTAGGAGAGGAGGGCAGGAAGAGAGGGAGGATAAAGTAGAGGCCATCACTTCTAGTCTATGAAATGAAATTGAGTAAAGAAAGCACGTAAAGAAAGGAAGAAGAAAAGTGAAAGGGCCTAAAGAGAGAGAGAGAGGAGAGTAAAGTAATCTATTATCTCGAGAAGGAGGAATTGGTCGGAGGCTGAGAGAGAGCGGATGACGTGACTGGTGAACGAGTTATTTCAGTTGACATTTGTGTCGCTCTCGACACATTTAATGCATTAGCCAGATTGAATTTTCTTTTCGACGGGGAAAGCAAACCGCAGAAGGAAACTCTCATACAATCACACTCTCTCTCTCACTCTCTCTCTTTCATTCTTATGACTTGACAGAATAAAGAGACCACAATCAGCCAAAATGTCTTGGATCACCCGATGGGAGGGAACCTCAGCAAAACGACAGTCACAGTCACACACTCTTTTCGGGAACGGTTATCTTCACATTCCGGAAAAAATACTGGGTCTCTGAAAAGTAGATGCTTTTCAGGGCCGTAACGGAATTTGCTGATTTTGACACCACGTACATGAGGTGTCAATTTATTTATTTTTGTAATAGAACATACTTATACCTTTTGGAAAGAGTGTGCTAAGAAAACACCACTCTAATTTTACTGATAACTATTGCTATGAAAATTAAGATTATTTAGAATGGAAAAGTATCAGCTTATTCAAAATTCAATGGTCAAATCAGAATCAAACACGTTTAGATTTACATTTTACAATTTTTTTAATTTTAATTATACCAAACAGTTGCAAAGAAAACATAGCGAAAGTCCTAATTTCTGGTGATACATAGTTTTTGAAAATGTTTAGTCTACATTATTACGGCCATGCTGGTTCTAGTCCTTCAGTCTTTGTTACTAGTGTTCACTTGGTTTAGCCACCCTCCCTTCACAAATATTTACAACGACAACATCTCATTATATTCCGCTCTCTCCGTTTTGACTCAAACAAATGTCATTCTCCATTGCCCTCTTTATACAGCAATTTGCCATCTTTTTATGATCTTTCTTCAGATCTCATAGATTCCTATCCACGATTATGGCTTTTGGGGAAAGTTAGTACAACCCCGCAATCTTTTAGTGAATTACTCGATTCATAATACAAATGCACATTAATCGTTTCAGGACTCAAACAAATTAAGTAGTACAGTTAAAAATCCTTGTAAATAAGATTAAGCGTATACAGCTAAAAGAGCATGGCCAATCGACATTCGTATGGCTTTTGAATTGGGAGTGTGAACACTCATGCAACCAGTATTCAATTCGCATAATCTTTTTTAATACCAAAAGTAAACAAGAACCAAAGCTTGAGTGTATGGCTGTTGGCATAAAATTAGCAGTCAATCCTTGTGGGAAATCATTTGAAGCAGTTTTGCAGACGAGAGTGTGAGATTTGCAAATTACCTCTAGCTTCCAATTCGGACTGGAACTAGGAATGTAAACAGATCTTCAACACTCGAAATTCGAACTGTAGATGAACTTCCAACAATCCTCAAAATTAATGCAAACGACAGAGAGAATTCCGTCTAACGAGAAGAGTGTATCATTCTGGGACCAAGTCACGTCTGAGTGCGTCAACGTTCAAAATCCCATTGCATCCGACTAGGGCATTTAATTCAAGATAGAAGGGGAGAAAGCAAAGCAACAAAGCTATAAGCTTCTTCCCTCCTTCTCCCATTGTCCTTTGATATTATTAACTTAACTTATCCCTATAACGTGTTCGAATCGGAAGGAACTAACTAATCCACGACCTGCTGAAAGACTGCCAAGATCCGACAAATCAGTCTACATGCTTTCTATCCGTTGGAATAAGGAAGCTGGGAAAGATACGGGAATCGTGACGGGATTGCATGTGAGATGTGAGTGTGAGCCAACAAAGCTATAAAGGATCGATTGGCCATTTGATTCAATAATGCAGGAATTGAATGGCTTAAGGAGAATGAAAGAGCGAATTGGAATCCCTAATTAATTGCCTGCTGTGACTTTGAGTGCTTTCCATTCGATTTCAAAGATTGCTCCGGAACCGAATAAATTAACACCGTCCACACCCCCTTTCCATTCATTTCAGTATGGACGCATTATTCACGCCTATTTGCTCTTTTTGAGTGTTGACCTATTGGGTAAATTAGCTTATGAACGGTGGAATGGCTAGTTTCCCTGTTTTTACTGAGAGACCAAATGTTATCGGAAATAAAAAACATGACAATTTGAACATACGAATTATTTTGATTCCAGAATTGTCTCGAATCAGATTCCAAACTAGGAATTTAATGCATCCTGTCAAAATAGATACGGCTTATTTGTAGGAAAAGAGGGTGTGATTGTGGAATCGGTGTTTCGAGGAAATACTGATTACCTTGGCAGGATTTGACAGATCAGGCCGAAAGGAAGCATTGTTCCATGTGCGAATGGGATTTGGTTGAGACGGATTCGGGGTAGGATTGAAGGCAGACGGAATAAGTTTCACTCGGGAGTCTGGAGACACGAAGATACAACTCATGTCAGATCAAACTCAATTGAAAATCTGTCACGGGATCGTTAGCCTTTCAATCATTTCTCAAGCCTCTTTTGGTCCCTATTTACATTTCCCATTTGGCTCTCAATCTCAATTTCACTCTCCTTTTTAAGTTCCATCTCTCAAAATCTCAACGGTTATAAAACCTCCGAGGTAGCGAGGTATTGAAACTTCAAACTAGGGATGGGTGCTATACCTATGGATTGTAAGTGTGTTTTTATGACGCTGTTAAATCCAACTTCAGATTTGACAGTTTGAAATCCTCCTTGCAATCTCATGGAATTGAAAGAACAAATCAGATCTATGCTTTACTTAGAACCTGACGGGTTGGTATGACGGATTGGATAAACAAAAGTCCTACTTAATTGTCGCATGCCGTTGTGATGCTTTTGTTCGGATGGTCGGAAAATTTCGACAGGGTATGCAAAAGCTGACACTAAACCTATCTACGTTTTACCCGGTTTCAAAGTAAATCTTAATTTATTAGATTTATGAATACCGTATGAAGTTAAAATATGGTTTCAAAGATTCCAATTTCTTTGTTTCCTGTGAAACAATTATCGCCCGGAATACATTTAAACCCCGAAATACAACCCACCTCCATTCCTATTTTGATGATATCAGAAAGTACATCTATTTAATACGGCGTTGTCATAATTTAAACCTATTCGGTAATCATAACGAAACCATACTTTCCAACTCTTTGAACAGAACGAACAAGTTTCTACGGCTCTGTAAAAACCGAGCTTCTTGCCGTCTTGCCTTATTCTTTTCAATTCTACTAAATCCGGCCAAACTAAGCCATTTCATCCTCCAATTCGTTCCTGAAATCGTATATCGTCGTACCGTAACTTGCCACTTTTGGGAATCAATTGAAGCAGCTTTTTATACATTACACAAGGCTGTGCAGCGAAATTTTGTCTCTCCTCCTCAGTCCATATATTACCAGCCATATTACAGCTTCTATTCCATTACGGTCTGCTACGTAAGTAAGAGAGCAGCGTTAGCAGAAAGCTGGAAATGCACAATCACTTACATCATTCCATCGTGGAGCAGGGAAATAAAAATAAAACTTTCTCCGTATAGGGATTAAGGTAGAAAGGAGAGGATAGAGCAGAATGTCGCACCAAAAAATGAAAACAATACAACTTTTGTGCCTGCCTTCCACTTCCAAACTAAATCCCAACCACAAATTATTGAAAGACATTTTACCTAATGGAGGAACGTAAAGTTTCTGGGCGACACGTCTATTATACCACCACTGCCAGTAGAATAGCTACCATACATACTGATACTGCAGTATAAGCAAAAGGGAAAGTGCAACTACAAGCTTAAACTTTTTCTAATCTTATAATTCCAGCTTCTTTTCCCTCCGAGTAATTTTTCCCCTTTCGATTGAATTCTTATCCCTAACTTTGCTTTCCTTTGGAATTTTATTTTAGACCTGCTTTGGCTCAATCCCTCCGCCAAAGGGATCAAGTCGAATTAAGTTTTTGATTTGATTTGATTTATTTACAATGTGATACCCATTGTACTGATTATACGGTACTACGTATTTAAATCACAAAAAGAGCACTGTTAAAGTCTTTGTTCCTTGATTTGATATAAAAAAATAGTTTTGCATAGATCTTCAACTTGTTCTTGTAGAAAATGCAGAAAAATTAGAAATATTTGATGCAAGTATTTAAGAGAATTTCAAGGCATCAATGCAATCGTCCTTAATTTTGTATCCTTTCTTAGATACATGAACCAAAGTAATAGAAGCAAGTCGGGATTGAATATTGATTCAAAAACATAAAAAAGAATAACAGATTTTTGCTTTTTGAATAATTTTAACATTTATAGGCGGAATCTCTTCAAGGCGGGGCAGAGAGAGGGCAAGTGAAAAGGAATCAATTAATCATGAAGATCAAAACAGGGACAATAAAAGTTCATCCTTAACATGAGTTGCAGGGAAATATGGACATATATATGCACCATATGCTGTTCAAATTCAAATGAGCTATAAAAACTTCCAGAGAATATTATGATACAATTTTGGCTCTGACAAATCCTAGGCTTCTATCCCCTTTATGACTCCTTCTCTCTACTACTCGCGTTTTAATGTGACCGAAAGACATTTCATTTCATTTCGTAGCTTAACAAAGTTGACTAATGCTAATGACCCTGCCTGTTTGAATCCAAGGCAGGTTCCTCTCCACCTTGTACAACGTATGCTAATCTATACAAAATGTGTCATAAAGTAATATGAATTTAATATCCCTGGCTCCGGCCGTATATCAGCATTGCAAAACGATCCCATCAACTCTTATGACAAACCACAAACGCAAGAAGAAGTAGGCAAAACATTCGACACTGACGCTTGAAAGCCCTGAGCTAGCAGCGATGTCGGACTAGGATGGGAACAAATATTTCTAGGTTATAGACCTATTATGACTATTACTGCTACTAATATGGATATTTTGGAAGATGGAAGTATGAATGGAACTTTGTTGGAGAGAGTAAAGAGGTTTAATACTTTAATGCCCGCTCGGGTCCCATTACTGCAATAGATATCTAACGTTTATTGTACATGAAGTAGAATGAAATTGAATGGATGGGGGACTGTAATAATATAAATGTAATTTATAACTCTTATAGTTTGAATAGTCGGTGGTGTATAGGAAATCAGAAGGGAAGAGAGAAGGAAGTTGAATGCCATGCCAGAGAGGATCTTCCTTTGGTTCCGAATTATAGTCCAGAATCCTTGAGTTATAAATTTCGACCGCAGAAAATCCCTCAGGGTCTCCTGAGAATTTCCACTTCATCCGAACCAGATGGGACCGAGTTTTAGTAGTTGGTTGCATACTGAAACTATTATATCATCACGAAACACTGAGTTGGTTATCTTTACTGCTTCGTAGACAGTCTTTTATCTGAAAAAAATTCCATCATAATGCACCTAATATCATCATATATGTAGATTGGATATTTGATCTGAATTTGTGTTGGAAATTGAAAAGTCGGGAGTTATAGTTTCGGTCTACTTTGCTCCTCTCCAATGAGATTGTTCGAAAGGTTTGGTTTTTTACGACGTGTTTTTCGGCAAAGAGATGAACGGATAAAGATGTAGACTTTGTCATTGCTAACCATGCATGCAATGTTAGAGTACCGTCTAGAACTATGATAATCAATTAAATTAAATTTGATTTCAGGACAATTTTAAAGATGAACAAATGTAAATTCAATTGAGTTTCTAACAAAACCTTTTAAAATACTTTAAACCATGTTGAATTCAGGAAACCAAATTACGAAACCGTATGTTTAACGGATGACCCAGAATCGAGTTATTGATGTGAGAAGTTATTAAAGATATTAATAGTTTCTGATTCTGATTTTCAGGACACAATTGTTTACAGCAATTAAATTGATTTTTTGGGATTGCAAAACATACATATGATTTCAACTTGCAGTCGAGACATTTAATTTTTCCAATATCTGCCAAGTATTTTCAATAAATTTATCAATGCCATTATTTTGCTGAAATAACATAATAGGTTTTGATATATATACAGTTTGTGCTGAAAATACTGTAAAAGAGTTTGGTTATTTATCCTTTTAAACTCGACTGCATTTTCAACACGATTAAACATTAACTCTTGACAATCAACGTATGTTTGCGGGCAAAATATGGAAACGTACAATAGATGATAGTTCATACCTCTGTTTACCTTTGACTTGCAAACCTCCATTTTCAGGTGTTCAAAAACTGAAGATCAATAACGACGGAATAAATCTGTCTTTATTGAATCCTTCTGCCGTTATAAAAGTGTGTGCCATGAGTTGCGATTGATTCCAAAGCCAACTCCATTGTTAAAATCAAATGATGTACAGTTATTGGATTCAAACATTGTGATACTTTGCAGATTCTAAATCGACAATAGGACAAATGGGAGCAAATCCTGTATATCATTCTCATTCATGACAAATGAAAAAGGTTTCGGGTTTACTTTGTCTGCTTATTTATGGACGCCTTTAAATAATCGTTGTTCACATTTATTACTCTTACATTCAACCTCATCATTACTAACCTTAGGGTCTATTGGTCTAATGTGTTCAAGTGCTTTTGTAATTACGTCTTCATTGCTTTAAAAAATACTCGAGCATGTTTTTTTCTGATTTCCGTTCAGAAGCTACTTGAGAAATCATGGGAACATTCGAACATGTAAAATTTTAACATTTAAAACTTTTTGACTTGGTTTCCGTGAGCATCATTTTCAGGGAGCACAGTCGAACACAAAAACGAAATGCCGTTTTGCGGCTCCGTTAACCCTATTCCTAACACAAGGCTCAATCTAAGTTGTTAAGTTCGAGTTATGTTCCCCCAACCGACTTTCTCTCCGAATACGTTCCAAGTATTCGGTACAGAGTGCAGCCCTGAATACTCCATCCTTTCTCCATTGTTATTAATGTTTTAAACTGTTAGCCTATTTACACCATGGGAATTTTGTTGTTGTCTTCGGTGAAAAATGACTGTATGAATTGTAGTTTTAGCCGATGTAATCATGCCGTTCTGATTTAAATCAACATCGACTAGGGAAAGTAAATGTTCAAATGAAGCCTTTTGAGAGCCATAAAACTCCTACTGATTCTCAAGGCTACCTAATTGTAAGTTTGTAAATCCTTACATCATTAAGGTCAGCCGGGCACCTTGGTCTCCATTTCCAATTCTCAAAAACTCGCCGAATGCATTCTTGATAAACATGTCACCCAGTTATGTCAGGTCAAGCATTTTTTTACTTTTATGACTAATGTGTTTCCTGTCCTTGATTGTCGTTTCCTTTTTTTACTACTTTAACGTGTATTGAAGAAATTGGAGAGGCGGGCACCTAACCTCTTAGCTGCCGGTTGTACCAAAGATTTTGAATACATAGCAAGATAAATAGCAAGGCCGGGTTTTCTTTCTCCTCATTGTTCTTAAGGAGGTGAAAGTTGTTCATATTTCATTAACCACCCACCAAATGGGTAGAAAAGACCGTCGTGAATACCTCTCAACCGAAATATACACTCCCTTTCAATTCCGAGTGTTCAGTACTGCTCTCTATTATGGCTTAAAAGCCCCCTTTATATTCAGAGAAGTCAAAATCCACGCAATTTACTTATTGATTTGACCCGTTTTTACCCAATCGGTTATACCAGGGATTAATATACTCCTGCACTTGGGGTTTAGTCTATTCGGTCGGCTGGGAATGGTATTTTTATACCCACTTCATTTTATTCCATTAACATTTGCCATATATCCTATATGCAAAGCATTAACCTCAGGTATTTCTTCGTACTTGATTACGTTACTCCTTTCTGTGATGACGAGGGAATGCCGATCCATTAATGCTTTTACTGATGAAATAAAGATTATGAAACCAATCCTGCAGTTTCTGTTCCTTCGTGCATACTAACATGGTTCGCATTTGTTCAGCAGTCGTTTCCGCTCCAATCGAAAAAAAATGTACGGGAGAAGGGCATATTCCTCCAATCCATATCTAAAGTGAGTCTGAGGAGCACTGATAAAATGATCAGTTGATTTCAGTTGTTCTTTACTACTTGGGTAGAAGGGATAGTATGAGGGAGAGGAATTTTTCAGAATTTTGCCTAAACGTGACTTTCCCCCATTCTTCCTAACTTGTGGATTTAATAAATTTCTTTCTATTTTTTGTAAATAACATAGATCTCGTATGTCGACTTCGTCTTTAAGTGCTAGTTCATCAAACGTCACAGAATGTCTTGCTCATCCTTCCATGCCCACCTATCTGGAATCTACCTTGCACAAGGTAATTGCAAATTGCTGTAAATATATTCTATTCGTGATTTTTGACATATTATGCATGCTTTGATTTTTAGATCATTTCATTAAAGTTTGTAAACGTTTCCAGCATTGATGTAAGGAGAACTAGTGGAAACAAAGACATGGTCCAGTTATTGATAAAACTTTTACTGTCGTGATTGTGACATTTAGCTGGAGAAAGCATTAGATGGCAAAGCATGTCGTCGAAAGCTTTTGATATTGTGATAGAAGTTATGAAAAACTCAGAGATGAGGGGACGTAAATTTTACGATAACTGGCATGTAGACAGTAGAAGATAAATTAAAGTTATTTCAGTAAAAATACCGTTTAAAAAAGCTGTTTCAATTTATATATAAAAGCAACTCTTGATGTAGTCTTTAATTGCAAAATAAAATAAATGTATTCATTCGTTCACAGTCTCAGAATATTGGATAAGGCAGATATATAACAAAAGTTACTGGGTTTTTCATACGAAATTGAAGATTAGGAAATGACAAAAATGTTGCTATTCTGAAATATGTAACAAAACAGTATAATAATTCTCCAAAGAGTAGAATTGAACAATGACCAGGACAACGAAGTCAAAGCAAAAGTTACTATCGATTAAAACACCGTTTAAATGGGTCAATAACCCTCGTAAATATTTAAACTGTCCGAGAGACAGTATACTAAAGATGCCCGGGTATTTTCATTGAGCTGGCTAAAAGACGCTTGATTCATTCCGTACAAAATTGCAAGAACATGGGAATGCTTTCGAGTTGTAGACAAAAATTTCGGTAAACGTTGAAAAATGCTTTTATCCTAATTGTTCTTTTCATCCATTATTTTTCTCGGTAGTTTGACACATTAATTACTTTTCGCTTTAATACTTATACTAGGTAGCCGACGTATTATGTTTTAGTTTTCTAATTTTATGTCGGAAAACGTTGAATGAAAAAACTGATACTTATTAGGGCAGTCGTTATTTGACTTAGAATATCCGTTTTGATATGTCAACGGGACATGATACACTTGTATTTGAAAGTGAAAGTCAAACCTGATGCAAAGTATTTCCTGTGTTTTCGAGTATCAACAACTCTATTAATTCTAACTAGTTTACACTAGATGACAAAATGAAACGGTTGGCGATGAATTCAAAATATTGTGACAATAACGTCCTATTTCGCGTATTCGTGGATACAATAGCTTCAAAATTACTCTGAAATAGCATGTGTTCGGCTAACGCTGAACTTTTATACGGGAGACACGCTACAGAGGTAATTAATAGCTTCAAACACCCAACCTGGATATTGTAGATGGTGGATATTCGTGATATATCCACAAGCATGGGTCATTAGTATTAGTCATCGGTCAAATATTTTTATACAAGTATATATCCATTAATCTAGACTGTCCAAGTTATTCGTATTTGCCTAGTCTTTGTTTCGCCTCTTTCAAACACGAAAAATTGAATAGGATTTTAGGTAAGCCGTTCTGAGAGAGCCCAAGGAAAAGTTTTACTATATTAAAATAATAAATGCTTAAGTTTCTATCTAGTGTTGATGGATTATGCTAAGCTGCTGAAACCCAATAAAAATCGTATGGAGTAAAAGCACGGAATTTATGCCTTTGCTTAGAGTTTATTTAATCCAAACATAGTAGACAAACGAAAGTTTTTAACTGGAACGTGGTAGAAGTGTTGTGTTCCTAACACAATTCATATGACACGGTGTGTCAAAGACGACAACTTTTCTGTATTAGTAGTTCATAAATAATAAATTATTGGACTTGAAGTTGAAGTTGTTGAGGTTCGATTTCAATGTGGCCTTTCTCTACTACCTTAAGACATAATTATGGTAATGGCCACCTCGATGGACTAGCTAACTCTTGGCGAGGCTATTCGTTTCTTTAGTATTGTTTCAAAGATCCAAGCGCAAAGCTGGTGGAACCGAAACGATTGTATTGTTATAATTTGTTTACTCTAATTGTCTTTGAATTCAGAAATATAAATACAGAACGGTTTAGACCAAATTCCCATTCAGGTTTCTATTCTCGAGTTACATAGTTTAGTGGAACGATTTGAAACTCTCTTAAGGTCGGATCAACAGTAGCAGGTAGAAGTGTTGTACTGTGAAATAAGTTTGAGCGGGTCCTGAATAATTCTCAGAACCAAAAGTAAGTCCCTCAGAGCTTTTTGTTCCCATATAAGTATTATAAATCATGGCTTGCATAATAGCAAACAGAACGGGTAAACATAATAGCATAGCTAATGGAAACTCTAATTTCCGATTTCGCAAATTCAATAGGAAAACGCTTATGAGAATAAGATTTTTTTGATGTACTCTGTACTGACATTTGAATCATTAAATGATGTAGTGTAATATTTCTCTTACGACTAGTAATTATGATTCATATTAGATGAGACGTTGTATTCTTTAAATATGTCATAACCTAAATTGAAAATTGTTGATTTAATCTCTGCATTTGTATTAAAAATTGCATTAAGATTAAATCAATTGAGTTATTTGGTTTTTATTGGCGAGGGTGTTATTTTAATAGAGTATGATTATCAGTAATTCTTGAGGTTAATCATATTGAAGGATATAGAGCTAGTGGGATGAAAATGGAAAATTGCAGAGGGTATTTTTATTGCTCTCGATATTATAAACACATATACTATATTGTAATTCGAAGTCGCATTCATGATTTGGGATCAAGTATTCAATTATTCATCCCAGGATTAATTGAAGATTACAAATTAAAAAATATAGGTCCTCTTAAATTTGTCGAGATTTTCTAAAGAAATCGAAATAGATACTTATCCGTACAAGTTGACCGAATATAAATTGTTAACAACGACGAGTTGTTAGCAATTAGAACAAATTGTAAGTTTTCAATAAGCATCTAAATTTTCTTGAAAAATGCGCCTCCAATTGACTAATTTGCAAGGTTTACAGAATTCATCTAAGGATATAATATGTATTGAGGAAGCCTTATATGTAAAAACAACCCTACATACACATTAACACATATTTACGTAATCCATTAAGTCACACTAAAAACGATTAAAACTAGTGGCTTATATCGATCATTCGATTCGCATGGTTAGGGTTTTTGTAATATTCTTTTTCTGAGGTTATCGATGCGGTTCACCGTCCACCATATCAATATAAACTGCATTTCCTTGATATTTCTTGGCTTTAAAGTAAAAAAAATTAATTGTAGGCTTTGGCTTATGGTTTCATAACGCTGTTAAGCCACCTTCAAACTGTAATTTCATATTTTTCTTCCCAATTAACACACCAAATTGAAATTTCATGTAAATGTGGCTAAGATCTCGTTAATATATTTCGTATTCAAGCCCGTAATTGACTATTTTTTATGGAACAAAGTGACAGGGGTCCAATCCTGCCTGACAAACCTCGAGAAATCAATATCCCATAAAAATCACAATTAAATTTTGTATCTAAAGGGTTTATGAAGAATGTAAAGCTTAATCGATATACCATTTCACCTTATCATCCATGCGCTCCTCCCTACTATTATTGTTGAGTAATATGTTGCATCGGATCCGGAGAAATGTAACCATCATAAATATATTACCATGATCATGTATATAGATGAATTGTAGTTGGTTTATTTAGTAGAAACCAACACGTATATACACCCAATTTTGAGCCAACAATTTCGTGATACGATAAAGCGAACCATCACAGTGTGTATCGTAGAATAGTAGTTTAGGCAGCGAATAGGATTTGGAAAGCTTACTCTACAAACACAATGTGAAGTTTGATGAGTTTTTGCCATAAATCTATTTCATATTATGCTTTCAATATGTACACACAAAGCCTATATAGATAATTTTCCGTCATAATAATCCCATCCCACCTGAAGGGCGAAGGGCTAATAATGCCATGAATCAGCAACATTCTCTTTTCATTAATCCAACACGTATAAAGTAAAAGTTACACTTTTGTTTTACTTCAGTAATATTTTGACATTGGTCAATTCCAGATGCAACGTCCACGGACATCTATGACGAGGAACGAAGAGGAAATGATGTCCAAAGCCCGGTTTGAAATTGGCAATGCCAAGACATCAATCGAGAAACTGAGGCTGCTTTGCCTTGCCAGGGGATCGTCTGGGATTATTGCAATGGGAAGGTGAGTTTTATTGTTGAAAGGCATTCAAAATCTTTAAGGTTACTTGTGTAACATATTATGTATACGTATAAAATAAACACAGGATTTTTCGGCGTATGGATGATGATGGGAATCGGTCTCTGAATTTTGAAGAATTCTGCGAAGGAATGAATGATACGGGAATGAATCTGGGTACACCAGAGCTAAAAGAACTATTTGGAACATTCGACAAGGATCAAAGCGGAACCATCAGCATCAACGAGTTCCTACTGACTTTGCGGGTAAGACTATAAGCTTTTCTTGTTTTAGATATATTGTGTTCATACCCCTAGAAATGGAATCTTTTTTCAGAGAGTTGAAAACAAAACGGATTAAGTACCAACAAATTAGGGTGTCTAAAATCGCATATGTTTTAGCTATGAAACATTGGAAAAGTATTAACAGACAGGAATGGCCTTAATTTCTAAATTTTTATCAGAAAACTCGTAGTTAAAATAAAAAACAAGTCATTTTACAATTAAATATTCAACCTTGCAAAATATGACAGCATGCTATCTGTAACCAATAAACCTACTGGCAGGCATCCCCTTATTTCCAGTTCCAACTGAGAATCAAGAGTTATATAGGAACATAGCTCTCCCCGAGGGACTTATTTATGTGAATCCAGTGCCTTAATTTTAGCTGTTGATTTGTAGCATTTAAAAGCTATGAAAAATCGGATCTTGGAACGGCATTTTTCATCACATGTTTCTGTTTTTAAATATGCATAGCCTCCCCTCAATAATAACCGGAAGAGGTTGATTGAAGAAGCCTACAGGAAGCTTGACAGGACGGCGGATGGGGTGGTAACAGTGGACGACTTGAAAACGGTGTACAACGTGAGAAAGAATCCCAGGTACTTGAGTGGTGAAGAGACTGAAGAGCAAATACTTGGAAGGTTCCTTAAAGTCTTCGAAGAAAATGGAACCGTTGATGGCAAGGTAGAGGCATTGTTCTATTCATTAATAATTCTACTCGAACGGGTATTGATTTAGCATACCGTCGAAATCGAATACAAAAGTATTTAGGCTTTCAGCCTTAAGGGATTAGGTATGGAGTTATCATGAACACGACCTAGTTCTGAACCATTTTCTAACCTCATACATCATGTCATATCACTTAATTTTAAGTTTGCCCATCTGGTCGATTGCTATCTTCCTTCGTTTGACCAGCAATTTTATTCCTGTTTCTTTATTAAAGTATCACTATCACGCAAAAAATTATTGATCTAGAATAAATACAATACAATTTGTCACTTGACCAATATACGTGTATTATTTGGCAGGTGACGTTCGAAGAATTCATGGATTATTACGCTGGCGTCAGTTCATCGATCGACCATGATGCCTATTTTGACTTGATGATGAGAAACTCTTGGAAATTGTAAGCGACTACAGTAAAAGAAAACTATATATTATAATGAGTTTCAATTAACAGGTTATTTCTGGAGTTCTGGACTACCAATATTGAGTCAAGTTTTGATTGTTACTAAATATATTATTAAATTATAAGCGATTGTGAGTTATAAAATGAGAAACGAATTGGATTTATCTGAGTGTTGTACATTCAATTTCCTGTGAAAACAATTCCGTATCGTTTGTATCTAATAATGTATCATAAATAGAAATGAATAATAATTATGCTGCCCAGCCCGTCTGTAAATAACTTTGAGTTAGTTAATTCTAAAGTTTCTCAAGATGGTAAGATGGTTAACGAGATCAGTTAAGAAACCATTTGTCACCCGATCTATAACAATAATGTATGTTAATGTCCGTATTGCATTTTAATGCCCTAACTATTTTCAGCAAAGTCATCCCAGGCTAATGTCATAAATCAATCATTCCGAAGACAGGAGCCAAACTTTCATGCGCAATATTAACCATATTATTTGTTAGTTTATTAGTCACACCTTTCATCCTTCACTTAAGTACCCAGGGAATTTACGAGAGAATGATGACTTGTTTTGATTAAACAAAACAAAAAAACATGTCTCCTTCGTCTCTATAGGTGGGTGGTTCTGATGAGGACTCGGTTACCTAATTGAGTTTTGTAACTCGTCATGATACCTTGAGAAAGGGTCTCTTCTGTGTGGGGCTTAACTCGGGATTGTTTAGTTTACTGTAAGTAAGTAATGTTGACGGTCAATGAACAAAGTCACCAGCTATTTGGCATTGGGTATTCATAACAGAATCAGTGAACAAACAGAGGAGAGAGAACCGATCTCAGTTAATCAGATTGGCAGATGGAAAAATGTTTGCCTACAAGAAACCTGACTCCAACCACAATGCCCCGTAGCATCTCCAACCATTTCCACATTGTTAAAATAAATAGAAACTCCGAAAAAGAAATGTGATCATGACATGCCGTCGGTTCTTTTCCAATATGACGTTTCCTACTCCTATACATCCATATGTATGCATTATACGTTAGCTAACTCCCAGGGTAAAAAGCACTCATTGGCTCCGTCATCGGTTATACAAGCCGAGAGGTAACCAATTCCCATAGTAAAAGTCTTTGCTTTTAGCAGTTTTCTCTTTCAAAGATCCGATTCAAGCCAGTCATCCATCCATCTGAAATGTCCACACCGGATTTACGGGGGACTTGCATCATTTCTTCGTTACAGTTCATCACAGAGTCTCATCTTCGACACACCTCTAACTACAACCGATTCTCAATCAAAACTTCGAGGAAACATATCAGCTTTTCTAGATCGTCCGAAAGTCAGACATATTCGACAGTAGACCTGATATCACGTAAACATAATCATCAATATAATGGAGAAAGAGAGGAGACCAAAGTGTGCAAGGTGCCGTAATCACGGCATGATCTCTTGGCTGAAAGGTCACAAAAAGCATTGCCGATTCCGTTTATGTGCTTGTGCCAAGTGTAACTTGATCGCTGAAAGGCAGAGAGTGATGGCGGCTCAGGTATTGTAATTTTTGTAAATGTTTTTGGGATACTTTCCCATAAATTGTACGTGGAAAAATGTCTCTTGTTTCGACTTCAATTACTTTTATAATCCCTGTAAGGTTGCCTTAAAAAGACAACAAGCCGCAGAAGACGCTGTTGCGTTAGGGCTTCGAACCATTGCAACGGGGTCTTCAATAAGGGCCCTTCCTCCTGGGCCGATATTTGGAATGAAAATTTCTGAGATTGAAGACCCGATGCGTAGTTCCTCGGGATCCCGTTCTGAGAAAAACGAGGTAACCGTTATAGAGAAGGATGAGGATATCGAAATTGAGGTCGAGAAAGACAATTCCCAGTCACCTGTGTATGATTCGCCCATATCTCCGGAATTACCTTCTCCAAACTTTGAGAAAAAGCCAACAAAACAAAGCCAACAAATGCAACATGCTATCCGAAATCTTCCAAATCCGACACCCAAAGAGGTACTTCGAAAACTTTTCCCGACCTATGACGAGGGGTTACTTGATAGGATTTTGTCGCAAAATGACCACAATCTTATCAAAACGATCCAGAAGCTGGGTTCTCATCATTCCCATATTGCCCATCCAGCTAAACACGGAGGACACAAGTGAGTGTTATAATTTGCATCCTTCTACGTGAATAAATTATCTCAGGTTTTAAACGCAAATATTGCATGTCGTAAGATGATTCAATATTGTTCAAAAACAAGCCTGTAGAGTAGCATAAACAACAAGAATCAAAATATTCCGTAATTTAGTTTACCTTCTCAGCTCATCCTATGTTTTATTACCATTACACATTAATTTTAGGTGTAGCGGAAATGCTTTGCAGTCCTATCTGGCCAGTTGGACACCAGCAAGGCACCCAACTGATCTCTCTCAGTCGACACGGCGCGTTTCCGCATTTGTGAAGCCCCAAAGATCGCGACAGGCGTCCATTACTTCAGGTACTCCCATAATTACTCGTCAACCGGACCAACAGTTTAATCCTGTGCCAAGTCCGTCATTTTCATCGCTCATGCAACAAGCATCCGGAGGTTCATCTGTAGCTCCGGATCCATTCACATTGCCAACAATCTTACCTTACCATCATCCACCACCGATGTGGGCAAGTTCCAACATATTTTATCACTTTGCCCTGCCCCCTCCACCTTCCATTTCGTCACAGTCTCAACCAAATAACTTGACAACACAACTTTATGGTCGTCCCCTTCATCTGCCACCCCCAACGGGCTGTACGATTCCCGGATGTCGGGATTGCGGTCCAGTTTCTTCAAGGACTCTCAACCCACAACTTTCTTCGGAAATTCCACAAATTCGACGGAGTCGGAGTCGGAGTGCAAGTGGGGACACCGGATCGCCCCCGGGCTCTCCCTACGACAACAACAGTAACACAGCCATTGACGTGGATGGTATCAAGGGAGACTGAATTCGATCTATAAGGAGATAATGTCATAAAATTGAGAAGAATTGAAGCAATAATGATATATTCGAGGCTTTAAATCAATACAATTACATTGACTGTTTGAATTCGGAATATCTTTATTTTCCCGTTCAATTGTCAGTTTAATTTGGAGGTTAGTACGAATGATCCCACATCCCACTGATCTCATAGCTATGGAAGAAACGATAGAAAAATAACCGCAATTTCTTACAAATTCAACCAACATTTACTAAGCCTTTGCTTTGGTATTGAGCACTGGACTCGACATTAGAAGGAAGGGAGATATGCTATGAAATAAAAGGAACAAAGGCTCTGAGCCTAAACTAACAGAAAGTGTTGGAGTGGATATGAGCGTGTAATTGGATAAGTAGGATCCCTTTGGGAAATGATCCCGTCCTCATCCAATTGTTAGCAAACAAATCGGTTACCCCACTCAACCAAGCTTCAGACAGATTCCACTTATTTATTCCATTTCCTTCTGTATTTGTTTTAACTTGACTTAATTTGGACTTTAGGAGCAACCAGCAACTACCGAAAGGACGTTGTTTGGTTCCCTGGAATATCTTTCATGGTTTCGAATCGATCTTAATTAAAGCAATAATATTATTGAAAATAAATATTCATCCACGGCTTAAAAGAAATACAATCGGTTTCAGGTGCAAGTAGTGACGTATCTCCAATTAAAATTTATTATAAGGTCAAGCCCATTAAACTGTCCTACTACTCCCCATTACCCCTTTTGTTTTGGACCACTTACGAATACACAAAAATATTGTAATTATTCTTAATTGTCTTTTCATATAGAAACCATGAGTAAGAACAACAATCTAGAAAATTGTTAGACCATCCTCATCATGGTTGTTAATTGCATATAATTTTGAACCGGCTGCTTCTCCAATTCTCCATCCATAATGATATCCCTTTAGTTTCGGTTTTCATCACAAATAGATATTTAGAGCCAGTATTGATATTCTAAGTTAATGAGAAAATTTGACGAATGTATGTGGATGTAAATATATTTTGTATTTGTGTGGCTGAACACTGAATCCATTAGTTAAGTAAATAAACATCAATCACTCAAAATGTGGATTGTATACATTATTATATGACATTGACATGTTAGCTTACAGGATTCGACACATTTACATCTTGATACGATTGGAAGAAAGATGAAATCTTCCGTACGGTATCGCAGGAAAAACTAGCTTCAGGCTACCCTAAAGCCGCAATAGGAAATAATCTTTGGATGGGAATGGAAATCTGTAACTAGAGATTTGAATTCATGATCTCCCGTGGATCCGAAACACCAATTTTATGTATCAATCCGGGAGACTACCATATGGATTGCTAGTTATGTTTCCCTATTAGTTTCGAGTTTTAAAGTTCGAAACTAGTTGAATAAAAATGAATATCTTTCATTTTATACTATTGACTGCGTTCATTGTGGTTTGTTAATATTTCGAACATTTATTTATGACGTTCTTTCACAAAGCTACAATAAATACTGACATTAAATTGCATTTTTAATTGCTATCTGGGTTATATATTGTAAAAGTCTTGTTAATTTTCGATAAACCTTATTGGATGTAAAACGTTTTTGAGCCCGGTGACAAGTGGCAAATAAAGTAAATCTAAATCTAGGTACATATGGTTTAATAATTCCGACAGGATAAATTTTCACTAATTGAATTTTACTAACTATTTCCTATCATAATCGAACAATTAAATCCCAATACTAGAAAATAAAATGATTTCTTGATCAAAAATACACACCGTCATAAATAATAGGGATTAACATACTCATCTCATATTATAATCTAAGCACGACATTTTTGAGATACTTCAGAGTCAGACCTCTTACTTGATCCTGGTTTTACAACGTTTAATAAAATATCAAAATACGAATAAGCGCAGAGCTATGGACACAAAGAAATCGCACAGAAGAGTTTTGGCTGGTGTGAAGACTAGATAATTATATGCGAATTAAGTTTCTATGTAGCTTAGCTCTTTACAATTATACGGTGAGTAGTTATTTGCTGCTATTGGTATTGTCGGTTCTCTTGAAAGTCACGTAAGTGTATAAAAGGCTCCCAAAAACACTGAAACGAATAATTGAAGGCTGCATTAAATCCGGTTCAAATTCACAATGTAACTTAAAGGATATTCAACTTTCAAATGCTTAAAATTTCAAACCTTATATTAATTCCAATGAAATTCACCCATTGGAATACATAGTCGCCTCCAATAAACATTCCCAGATAGGTGACGGATATATTTTTGAGACAACCAATAATTGTCGTCGTGAGTGCAGAATTATATTGAGTACACAGCACCACACTTGCATTTAAGATAAATCCCATAAAACAAGAAACAAAGAAATTAGCCAAAAACGTTGAATCGTTCCATCCCTCATATGCCCATCCCTATGAAATTTTGAAATCAATCGTTATTTAAAACACATCTCCTCCAGATCAATGAAATATCTTTTTCCAGTAAGATTCTACCTTTTCAATTTCTCCTCCAACGTATGCAAAAAGAATTGCAGGTACAGCCATAAATAAGGCATTATAAAACATCAGACCATATTTGCCGAATTCCTTTGAGTCTAGCTTTTTTTTAATATACACGCCATTAGCCGCCGTGAAGAAGTTATTCAACGTCACCAGTGTGTATCCTTCAACGCTGAAGGCAAGATCATTGCTAAAAATTATTGAAACAGAATAAATAATTTCTTGTCAAAAAACAAAAAAGCTAGAATTTTAGGTACTTGAGATTGTACCTGGACGCAATAAGAGCTCCTACTATCATAGTGTAGACGGATACTTGAACAGGTATAGAAGGTCGAACCCTGAAATCATGAACCATATAATTTTAATGTAGGTACTTGCAATTGTAAGTATTTAAAAACAAATTAAATAATAAATTATGTAATACCCAAGAATATAAAATTCGGCCATCATTGTCAGAAGAATTGAAAATCTCCTAAGAGCAGTGAACATAGGCAGGCTAAGAGTTTTGGTTCCTCCAAGGCCAGTTACTGCATTTCCAATAAAAAGGATAGGCAGGGGAAAAATCTAAAAACAGTATCATAACATAAATATTGTGAAACTAAACGCATGTAGATCAACTCAATCGGAACTGATCTGTATATTTCAACTTCAGTACCTTTCGAAATGAATCCTTTCCTAAAGGAGGATAGGAGACCAGTCGAACTTGCTTTGCCAAAAATAGAACCACAATGGTCGTGCATATTTGGCCTAGTGCAAGAAACTGGAATGATGGAAATCTAAAAACAACAACAAACAAACACAGGAAATTAGTTAATGAAAATCAGGAGGAAAACGAAAAAATAAGAGCATAAGGTACTAGCTAAAACCACAACTTACTTGTAACTGGTCAAAACGACCTTATTGACCACCGTGATGAGAAAAGAGGCCACAGCATAGAAAAGAGCTGACATTAGCTTCATGATGTGCAGAGAGCGAGCTGTTCTTGCGGCATGTTGATCGGATAAACTAATCGAACAGGTTTTACCAATACTTCCACCACTGCTGGACCCATTACTTTCTCCATTACTGTAACTGCTAATGTTAACTAGATGATTAGGATGAGATTTATTACTATGGTGAAGATGGTGGGGGTATTGTTGCTGAGAATCGCTATTTGCATCTCCGTTGTCTTCCTCTTGAAGGAATGGCTGCTTCTCCTCAACATCCACCACATGAGGCATTCCTAAATCAGTTATTGTAATTGCACCTAAAAGAATAACGATGAGTAAATACGATTATTTCAATACATATATTATAATAAAATAATATACGGTCAGTTAATATGAATATATACAACCGTTGCGCAAGCTTTTTTTTTTTCAATTACCAGAACTTCGTGGAGGTTGGAATCAGCGCAAGAATACCTTATACCAGTAATACCGACCGTACAGTACAGGTACAAGACTGATTTACGTATGTAATGATTTAAACTTCAAGAATTATCCACGTCTTTATAGTTTCAGATATCCTTAAATCCTGGAGTCCGTATTGATAACCGAACCTTCTTCCGTTTCAGTTGGACAGTGGTTGTCGTTTGATAATGTGAAATAAATAAGTGGTAAAGTGGATTAATCCACCGGATTTCTGGTGAATAATCCCGAACACAACTGCAAATCTTAAATCCAAATGGATGGCAATGTCTGACTATTTTAGTTTCGGTTCCATTCCAGATATCTGCATTCGTATCGGAAGTTTGACGTTTGTCGACGCATTCAATCCTAAAAGGTCAAAGGTTAGAACCATTACAAAACCTTATAAACCTAATAAACCTGAAGTATCTCAAGCTCAATGAGTTCAATATAAATGTTTACTTCTTTTGAACTTCGAAGTCACGGTGAGTCTGCAGTAGTAAACAATAATGCAACCGAGTTTATGATCAACTTAATTGCAAACTGGCCAGACTGTCAATAGCAAATAGTTGACTCGAATCTAATTACAAATCACAAATTAAAGGTCTGACCGGTCTGGGTTTGAGGCCTTTAGGTTCGACTTCGACACTCGTTGCCGACAAAATCAACAGAACAGAACAGAGAATGGAGAAAGGTAATAATTAATCGACAATCGATGATGACGGTATTCCACGTCACCGACAAGGCCACAACCGAAATATAAAACAGGAAGCAAATTTATTTAAGGATTTATAAGGATTATGGATCCTCTAAAATCCAAATGTTGAATGTGAATATTGTGAATGGATTGTAATTGTCCGACAGTCAAAAATAATTTATTATCATGATGATTTGTTGTTTGTATGTGTGTGTGTGTGTGTGTGGAGAGAGAGTGGAGATTGGGTAAACAGAGTTAATCCACTAAATTCACGCAATAAATACCACAAGACATGCAACTGAAACTAAACTATAAAGCTTCACAATACAAGTGAACATTACAAATTCAACATATTATTCAACAACATTCCATACCAATATTATATCAATTTACCAACAGCAGCTCCGACCAGGTGAAGTCCAAGTCAAGTTCATCCAACTATTCCCCGTTTTTTTGCAGACCCAGCCAGGCAGCATAGGAGCTCAAGAATGAAGTTTGAACCGAAGAGATTCCCTCTCCGTGTCCCATACAAATACAGATACGAATCCACAATTTTTTATAGCATCATGAATTTGATGCTTCGTCGTATCCTTCGTATCCCAATCTTAAAGTAAAAGTAATGCAGATCTTTTAAAAATGCAATTGTTGTATTATTCAATTCAGTTCAGTTCGCTAAGATGCGAATTATTTCGTTGTTTTCAATTTTTGAAGATGTGATATGGTGATGACGATAACTGTGTTGGCCGTATGTACAGCCAGCGTCTTTAGTTCTCTCTAGATCTTTACTAAAATACTACTTGGTTTACTTGACTCGACTGATGAGACTTTTACAACTTGCAACTTGTGTCATTGATTCTATTGACATCTTATGAAAACTTCAAGGCCAGGGTACGTACGCAGTGTATAAGTTTTGTGGATGAAGCAGGTTTCATAAACGTGACAAGGTAGCGACAATGACAAGGTATCGTAGCCGATAGGACGTGTTTACTCAAGTGAATAATGTATTTATAATTGCTTACAAAATTATAAATGCAGGATATAAATATATAGTTAATTTTAGATTTGACCATTTATTTTCATCCATTTAGGGTTATACATAAATATTTCAAGTTTAATCCTACTTACCCATTCCATTCCATGAAAAATTATTTATAGTAAACTTTTTGATAATCAGCAATCAATATTTTTATGAACCGCACTATGTTTTACAATTTATATATATTGTGTGCTGGTATGATGAGAAATAAAGAACTGGAAGTTAGACAATTTTTCGCCGATGAATAATACGTCGAAATGTGGAATTACTTATGTGATAGAATTTTATAGGATACCACGAAATAATTTGCATAATTGTTAATTAGTTATGAGGCATGCAGTGGTGAAATCATCGGCTTTGGGCATGTAACTATTGCAAACTAGTAATGAGCTTAGTACCTGGCCAAGGCAAGGTCATTACATCCCGTTTGTCTCATCATCATCTTCATTAAATATTTTCACGACTGTCAGTTGCGTTGGCCAATGCCAAATATACTTATATGAAGAATTGAAATTAATATATATCTATGTGCCCAATTTCATATTAACGTTGTCAAAAAATTGTAAAAAATAAAAAAAAAAACTACAAAACGGTCATCTTGGACAGTTGACAGTTCGTAATACAATGAGTTTTGGTCCGATTGTCGAAATTTTTAAAGTTTTGCCATGCTATTAGCAGTGTAAACAAGGCTTGTTTTCACTAAATATAGAGTATATTATATGATTTAAAACTTTCACTACTTTCTCTTCCCGTATCTTATGATTAAATGTCCGAACAGTCATAACCTGAAAAATTATTGGCAGTTTTAACAGTCTTGATGGCAGCATTAAAGGCACGCCTGAAAACGATATTGAAAGCAAAGAGGGGTCCCTTCGTTGTTCACGATTTAATACAGGTTAAACTAAACCATCGATAAATATAATAAAATATCTTACCGATATTACACTACTAAATGAATATTATATGTATAGATAGAATGTTATTACTGTGTGCTGGCTAATTTATTCCCCTCAATTTTCATCGTGTAAGGGGACACCCACCTGCGTTTTATAACATAAATTAGTAAGAATCGTTGAATGGAAAGTGGAATTATATGGTCTACAATGAATGGGAAAAATTAATAATTTTGAACCTTAATTAATTTGTCCTAACACTACCTTTTCCGTTAAACTAATGATCATTTGAGTTCCAATTAGTTGTCTATGAAATGAGAATTCACGTTGAACATAATTAAAGGTCTAAGAATTAAAAAGTTGTCAACAATATATTCATTTAGAGTACAAGACCCGTGTTTTATTCAACCGATTGTAATTAAATAGTTAAATAACTGATATACTTTTAAGCTGCAGAAGCAGCAACGAATGCATCAACAGCACTGTGTTGCGTCGCACCATTCGATTTATCGAAAGGACCGGCCCAGTGAACACCGAATTGATTGAGACTGTTTCGACTGTTGTCCCACAATGATCGGGCCTGATTCTCCAACCAGGATTTGTACGGTCGTCCCAGTCCAAGGTTACCTAAATACCGGTCCAACTCTCCAAGATTTCTGTTGAATACCCCCTTGAAAGACGGTCCGTCTCCACCGCAGTCACCGCCTCCGTTTTCACATCCGTAATCGTATAAAATCCCATTGGGATTCAAGTCAGGGCTGTTTAACACGGCGTCAGCAATTTTCCTAGCTTCATCAAGGTAATTTTGAGTTTTAAAGGCCTTGTGCAGCTCCACCAAACCCCCTAAAATAACTCCTTGATTGTATGACCAAGTTACTTGACCATTATTCTGACAATCCTCAGACCTGAGACCGTCATTAATGAGGTTATCAGAGTTAATCATTCCACTTGCCTTGAACCAGTTCCAGACTTCGACAGCTTGATCGAGATACTTGGAATCTCCTGGAATACGATTGTGAAGAGCTGCTGCTAATTTGATGAAAAGTTCGTTTGGAATGGCATTCTTGTAGTCGTACCGGGTTGTCCACCACAAGCCTCCCCCACAAACGTCGTCTTTATATCCGTAGCAGTAATCAGCGTCGAGTTTGGCCATTTCAAGATATTTGTTATCCCCGGTTAAGTCGTAAGAATTTACCCAAACAAGACCCCACCAAAGAGTATCATCGATGTAAAAGTTTGTGAAATTTCCGTCCTCCTTGTCCTTGTTCTTTTCAAAAACATCGTCAATGACATACCGGTAGTTGTTGTTCCCCGTAACTTTGAAATAGTCAGTCATTGATGTCAAACAATTTGCTCCATTCCACCATCCTGTGGTTGGCCAGAGGGTTCCATCAAACATCTGCATTAAAGCTGTCACCGAGGCATCTACTTCCGTTTCAGCGTTTACAGTTGAACGGGCCCAGCTTGTGCATGCAATTTCCTCCCTGTTACCAGCTTTCCCGCAGGCTCGGAGAGCCCCAATTTGTCGGTCCGAAGGATTGTCGACGTTGTACATGTTTGTTCGTGCAAATTTGGCACCAGAAGGGATGAAAATGTCACCAAGTTTACCGTCCCAATCGGATCCAGCATTCCATGATCTATCAACCCAAACTTCGTCGTCTGCGTCGCCATTTGAAATTTCAGCGAACCCCATGTTGTCTTCATCGGAAATGTAGAGCTGAATTTGGCGTCCGAAAATATCTGCTGTGACCGGTACTCGAGTATTAACGCCCAATGACGGATCTCTCCCGTCGCAGTAAGTGTTGCAGACTTGGGAGAGCCCTGGTTGGCAAACCCCAAATATGAAAAAAATCGCAAACGCTGATTTCATTTTTAATTTGGAAACAAAAAGTCCCGTTCCAATATTACAAGTGTTAATGTTTTAGGAATCTGTTTTAACTTGAACGATTGAGCTGTATTTATATGCACGAGATTTGGCCTGATAATTACTTGACATTATTAAATTGTTGTGCATTGAATATTGAATCCATGTAATATCTGATATGTTTCTTATCAATGATTGGTGTTGGTTTTGTTTTGCAATATTTCTATTCCTGTGGTATAATAAGTGTATAAAATTAATTATTATGATCAAATGGCCTGTCGCATGTCGATAATAAATGAATGATCATGTACTTAAGTCAACTGATTCTCAACCAATTAGCTTCTGCTTGTGAGTGACTTTTGATGACATTTTTCATACAATTATGATAATTTGATTAGATGGCACACAAATTCGATGGTATTTTACTCTGATGTAATGTTTTTCAGTGCTTATAATAATTTATCATAACATTAACAGTAATTTGCATGCTGCTTATTCATGGGCGTTCAATTTATTTTCAAATATTTTTTATATGAACCCCATTTTGATCCCATCAGGTAATAATTCCATACGGCCTGTGGATAAGATTATTATATACGAAATTACAATTGATATGGATGTGCATTTGTCGGAAATCTGAATTTTGGTTTCTGATTTCTATTCTGTCCTTTGAAATCAGACTACCGAGATATGTTAACGAGGTAACTCATAATATGAGACAATGAGACAGTGTGAGTGACAATGAGTATATATATATGCCAACATTAGTTCTAATTCTTTATAAAATCAGTTTCATAGGCTAATCTAATTTGGTTATGTAAATCTTGCCTTGTATAGTTGTGAAGCAAACAAATGCGAATCCTATTATTTACTCGATTCATAAAGACTATTAAAATAAAAAGATGACTATGAATTTTTGTCACTAGCAGACAAGCTGTTTTCAAATATTAAGGCAAATTGAGAGTGCAAATTTACCGGATGAAATTTATTTTAAGGTGAACTTAAGTATATCATTTATTGTCACTTTGTCACCCTCTCGAGTCTCGATACTGTGTGGGTTTGATTAACTACTCTGTTTGCAATTTACGCAAATCAGAATGTGCATGGGTTCAATTTGTCTCAAAATGTCTTGACGCATACTTTGTAAAAATGTTATAAGTTAAACCGAATATGCGAATGTATATAAAATATTTAATATTTCGGTATATTCAATATTTGGAGATTGGAGATAGATATTTAAATCCTAGGATCAAATCAACGAATGCATAATTTGTTCCATTTTATCGCCTTTAATAATCCGCTATTCTGGACCTTCCCTCCACTCCTAATTCTGAGGAAAATCAAGCCAATCCTCCCGATAATCCCACTGCACTAATCGTGCATTCTGGAACTTGCCGTCCCCTCTCCCTCACTCTTCCAACTCTACATGCCATGCGCCTACCCACCCTACTGCCAACTCTCCTCTGAATGAAGCCCCAATTCAGCGATTTCCAAACCTCTCCGCCCTTATACGCTCATCCTCGAATTTTTCCCTCTATATCTCTCTATGAATACCTCTTTCTTCCCATCACCATACCCCAATCTATCTCCTACGTCGTTGGAAACGTATGACCAAGGGCTTTTCGAATATTTAATGTTAGGGGGGATGGCGATCACCTGAACCGAAGGGGAGGGAGGATGGGGGTAAAAATAATCAGATTACAAACCTATTTGTGTTATACGTCGTTCGAAACGTATGACCAAGGGCTTTTCGAATATTTAATATTAGGGGGGATGGCGATCACCTGATCCGAAGGGGAGGGGGGGATTAGGGTGAAAATATTCAGATTACAAACCTACTAGGCGTAAGCCCGGTAAAAACCGGGATTCTAGGTGGTGGGTCAAAATTGTTAACCGTACTTCATTCCTACATCTTCAATATCAACGTTTCAAGGATTTTTAATTGCATAATTCTGGCCCACCACCTAGAATCCCGGTTTTTACCGGGCTTACGCCTAGTAAAACATAAAATGTACACTAGGATATTATTTTATAGTTAAAAAAATCAGCTAGGAGAGGTTTCGATTTGATGTGAGTTAGACAACGAAAATAAAAACTTTTATATGCAGTTTATACTTTGATATTTATTCAGAGTTACAATTAAAATCAAGCTAATAAGTTTGTATTGAGTACTGCAAGTACTTGGTCCTAATAATGAATTGACGAATACTGCATATTATATGTATGAGCCTTGGGAGATTTATTTACTAGAATAGTTTCTTGATAATGGATAATGTGCAATGGAATATCTGTAACCATTCGGCATTCCCATTGGAAATTATTTCAATATTTCCAATCAATTTAGAATGTGGGTAATAATTCTTGATTGTGTTTAATTACATGTAATTGTGAATATCTTAAATGCTAAATTGTATGATTGATTTTTTATTATAGACTAATCAACTTGTTTAGGTTTTATTCTGTTCGGAAATAAAACCCCCCACGGGGGGCGGGACGATAAGTAGTTCTTCAATGCATCCAGATTCCAGAATACGCTGAAAAACCGTTTTCTTCCCGGTAGCAAAAATTCGGCCAAAAATTTCCCGATGACCATTTTTTGAGTTTTAGCATGTCCAATACAATGTGAACATCAAAAACAAAAAGGTCCTCTAAATTTTGATTTCCCGATGGCCCAAAAAATTTCCCGGAAGCATTGTTAGTATTGCTACCACGCTGCCACGGTTTATCCACCACCGCCAGAATATCAGGAAAAGATGGGTTTAGGGAATATACCGGTTATTTGTTCGATGAATAAATATTCATTTACCTATATTATAGTCAATGGTGTTAGGACTTTTTACCTAATTTCTAGGCGAGTTTTCTAAGATTGTCTTATGAAAAACGGATGGCGTACAGTACAGATTTTCGATGGATTTAATTGTCAGATTATGGTTAAGTAAGTTATAATCGGGTTTTCACCGCACATGTCCTTCCGACTCCTTCACTTAGAACTCCATGTTTAGCTTATGCAAATTCTCAAACAATTAACTCGACAAATAGTATGCTCAGTGATTCATATTTTAAAGAAAGCCAGGTTAAAAATGTTAAAATGCGTGTGCTAAAAAATCGTCGTTTCTTGTTCAAAAACATGTTAGAAAATCATAGGGAATGAAAATTTAAACCGATTCATTCATCCAAATCCAAAAGCACCAAACCGGACCATTGTTTTAAATACGGAGAGTCCATCAATTGACGCTTCAATTACTAATTGCTCAATCAATTTTGTAAATAATGAGATACTCATGGCATTCGCGGAACAGAATTGACTGCATCCACAGTTATTGTTCTTTGGAAATTGGAATGCGAATCTGCGAATGTTACCCAATCTTTAAATTGCTAGAAGTAATAAGTAATAGGATTTTGCATGTGGCTTTTACGGCATCATATTTTTGGGACCTATTTCATTTGGTTCGTTTTTTGTTTGTTGTTCCTGCTCCTACATATGGATGGATATCAATATCATGGATGGGGCTTTTTTAGGAATGTTGTGGAGTTGAATGAAGAGCAGAGAGGGATGATGATGATACAGATTGTGAAAGATGAAAATAACACGGCCAGAGCAGAGTGTGGCATTCAGAGAAGATCAGATCAGTGGAGTCCGTGGAGTCTGAACTGATTGTGAAGTGAGTATAAAGAAGAGAGGAAGAATGTTTTTGGTCGAGTCGCCGCGTCGATATAGTAAAAAAGTTATACTGCTTTAGTGTGGTGCATGGTGTAGCGAGTGTAGTGCAATTTTAGCCTTCATCCTCGAAGGAAGACAAGTGAAGAAAGGCAGTGTCCTACAAAAGCTTCCCCTGGAGCCATCACAAATTCACAGAATTCTCGAGAGTCAGATCAGAAAGTGCAAGAGGAATAGCAGCAGGGAACGAACGGGAAGGTAAGCTGAGCTCTGAGCCTTTTAGAAGAAATTTAATTTCTGAAGTCATTCAGAAATTTCATAATATCAAATATTATTGACATTGTAATTTCGTATTTTGTAAATCTATAATGTGTAAGTAAGGTTGAATGTGTACCCACTCCACACTCAGCACTGTAATGAACGTAGCTTCCGGTTCTAGGTAACTAATATCAAACAGTTGAGAGGCAACTCATTTCAATTTCCGTTCAACTTCAACCTTTCGGTTTCGGTGTGCTACAGGCAATCAATGGCAAGGCCAACCAATACACAATAAATGAAATAATGAGCTGGCTGTGACCTGTAACTTCAAACTTCTGCATTCGACGAACTGCAAACTGCAATTGAATAATATCCAACATCCAATAAACAATTTATCATTTATCGAATCGATTGAATCTCAAACCTTCGACGGCAAATTATAGAGGATAATTACAATACACAATATAATATATGATATATGATATCAAGAAGCAGTTTTAATTTGTCGGTGCTTTGGCGTGGCCAGCCTGATAATTTGTAATTAATTACGCATAAAGTCAAAAGTGCGAAGAAACCAGCCGCATCGCATCATTCTGAATCTGAACCTATATTGTGTCGTCAATCAAAATCAATCGTCGTCAGCCGTAGCTTAGTCGAAAGCTCGTAAGTAGATTTGTTCTTTTTTGTTTTTATTAGATTGACTGATTAATTTATAATGATAAGCGTCTAATAATAGTATTAATTAGTAACAAAATGTGATATGCAATATGCAACATCTGTTGTCTGTAGTTGCCGTACACCGTAGCCTTGTGGTTGTAATGTTAATGTAACGTCAAACGTAAGTCATTGAAGTATGAAGTACAGTACAAAGTATGAGGTAGGCAACAGTTTAGTTAGTAGTAGGCATACGGTCAACGGTTCTAACAATTCTAACTGCAAAATAGTGCAAAACTGAATTACAAAAACTACTGCACTGTTGACTGAAAGAGACTCAAGAGAAAAATATTTCATATTTCATTCCACACATTAAGATTAAACATTATCTAGATTTAACACTAATTTCAAATTTCCATACATCACATTTTTGATGAGTTCGTCGTATCATTTCCATGATATCGAATATCACATCAAATGGTTCCCGTATTTCTATTTCGTATAGAAAATTTATAATTTGTAATTTGGCGAGCCCAGTCAGAGGCGTTAAGCTTAGGCTCACTCATAGAAATGGATAATATACTAATGTGTAACTATTGCTGCTTCTTACAAATTACAATGAATGATAGCCTGCCATAAAAATAAAAATTGTTATCCCTAATTTCCAAACTAAACGATACCAAATTCCTATCCGACGGTATAAGAGATAGATTGTATTGTAGGACGCATTGGCATCTGGATAAATAAAACCAGACTATACAAGTGGAGTGGAGGTTACAGTCTACGTTTCGGTCAATTCGGCGATTAATTTTTAATTTAAATCCTATCCGAGATTTTTGCTGAGAAACTATGGAGTAATATTGAATACTAGACGTCCATACCCCATAAGAAAAAGAAAGCCCAAGAATTACAATTTACAATGCTAAATAAATAGCTAAGTGTAGGAATGTGGATGTGGAGGAGAGTAATCGTAGATACATTATGCGAATGGCTTGATGTCCGTCAGTCCGTCCGGTCCGTAAACACGATAACTCGAGAACGCGAACGGTTCGACTTTTTGAATTTTTTTGGGACATAATGAATGACATCACTTAGGGCCTTCAGACAGAGATTAAGTTCGTTTAGGGACCATGTAAAGGTCAGGGGGGGGGCTGGGGGTAGGTCAAGGTCAACATTTTTCAAATAGTAACCGAGTTCGTGGACGTGGTCACCCCGTGACCTGGGGGAGAAGGTCAAATAGGTAAAATTACAAACATCAATATATTTCATATTTTATATTACGGAGTACGGACGAATTAGTATTAGTTATACATTCACTATTCACTCATGTGAAATTGGGAATGCTATGGCATGATTCGATACTTTTGCTTGGTAACTTCCAGATTTACATTGGTAATACCGATTTGGTAAACATTTACTTTTGTTTTTATAGTGTCTGTTTTCCCAAATTTCCATAATGTGTGTGCCTATATGATACTTATCGGAATTATGATGTTTTTCCGTTGGGAAATATTCTACTGTTGACTGTACCTACAGACAAATTCCAAGTGGGATCAGTTCTCAGGCTCTGATAACGATTGTTGATTGTGCTTTGGCTCTTTGTATTTCAATTCTGTTACTAGTATCAGTACCGAAAGTATCAAACGTGAGGGAATCGGATAAACCAACTAACCAGCACTTACACAGATATTCGATGTTGTACATCTGCACTGTGCGGCATAATACTACGAGATACGGTTACCATACAAGCTTCATGGAGGCAGCTGTGTCATTATTGATTTCGGGAGTTTCTTCGGTTAGTAATAATACTACCAGGGATTCTAGCATTAAAACCTTTCAGCAGGCAACCCGGTTCATTTTTCCTACGGGCAGTGTGGATGTGGACACCCTCTCACACTTTCATCTCTCCGGATTGCACTGCGTCTTGCAACTCCGATGTTTCATTCATTCTATTATTGTACCCGGAGTCGGATTGTCGGATATATATAATATTTGGCCAGGTTACTCATTACTCCGTTATTCATGCTTGGCATTGACATTAACCTTCGTTCAGTTTTAGCACTTTAATTAAGGGACCACACTGTTGAGATTGTTGTACGCAATTTATCACGTTTTGCTGTGTGCCTTTAGAGTCGGTGCTTTTGTAAATTCAGGTCTCATTATTGTAAAATATAGAACGGAAGCTCTAGTCACCAACTGGTAAAAAATACATTTCAGTCACATTATCTTGTCACATAGCAGATTTACTTAATTTCATTTTCATACGATATAATTGAGTAAATCTATTATCTATTTGAAGTAAAAAGCAAAGAAAAAGAAGGTGCACATTTCAAGCTCATTTCATCATGTTTATTTTATTGGCCTGGAATGAAAATCTTTATATTAATTCAATAGTATTCTATACATGTCAAAATATCTATTAAAGTATTAAAACGAAATTTTAAATGTTACTTAGATCTGTGCAAAAACAATACTCAACAAAAACCACTTCATATCGATTGGACTTAGGACCATATCGAGAACGATATTGTCATGTCGAGCAGTGGAGCCGCATCTAGTACAGGAAGCTCTGCAACCGGAGGTAGTGCTTCAACTGGTAGCCCTGGTGGACGGCAGTCTTCCACTAGAACTGAATCTCCTCGAGAAGCGAAACCCAATCCGAAGATGTCAAAAGCATTGTCCACATCAGCCAAACGGTATGGCGGCTTCTCGTGTCAGGATTTTTTGACACCGTGCTGAGCACAAAAACAAGACCTGAAACCATGTGAAACATAGACTATACTAATTTATGGTTTTAACTTCATAATTATTAGCATCCAGAAAGAGTTGGCAGAGATCACCCTAGATCCACCTCCAAATTGTAGTGCTGGCCCAAAAGGAGATAATTTGTACGAATGGGTCTCAACTATTTTGGGTCCTCCAGGTTCTGTTTATGAAGGAGGAGTCTTCTTTTTGGATATACATTTCTCCCCAGAATATCCATTCAAGCCCCCCAAGGTGGGTAAATCGTTTATAAATCAATAAATAATCTCAAGGCGTTCATGACAATCTATTGTGAATTCCACTTCTATGGGTATCAATCAGGATATGTACCTGTTCTTTGCCTTCCCCCTTTAAATAGCATTACAGACGGGGATGGGAAAAAATTTCCAAAATCTTGATACCCATAAAGTGAAATTTACAATATGAAGGATTCATTAACTTTTTTTCAACATTGGATTAGGACTGCCCACTAGTTTTTGTTCTTTATTTAATTGTAGGTTACATTTCGCACACGCATTTACCACTGCAACATAAACAGCCAAGGAGTGATCTGTTTAGATATCCTGAAAGATAATTGGTCACCCGCTTTGACTATCTCTAAAGTTCTCCTTTCGATATGCTCTTTACTCACTGACTGCAATCCAGGTATGTCTAACAGTCTAACAGTCTTTAAATGAATGCAATGGCTAATTGTGTATAACTAAAACAATAAATTTTCATAACCTTTAACAGCTGATCCACTTGTTGGTTCCATTGCAACTCAATATCTTCAGAATCGAGAAGAACATGATCGAGTCGCGAGACTGTGGACAAAACGTTACGCTACGTAAATATAACAGACAATGATTCTGTTCTTAATCTACCGGTTGTCATCAAGATTACTGAAAATCCATTCAAAATCTAGTAGACTGTACGTAGTGTAAAATATTTGTAAGTACTTTACTTCCCATGTTTTGGTAACCCGCCCATCTAAACCTATCAATTACCAAAATCTTATTAAACTTGTACTTGTAACTTAGTAATTATTTTAGTTACAAAAGTAAATGTTCACACCCACACGGATCTTTATTATTAAGACCCGTGTAACGGTTAAACGATAATAGAGAATTGGACAAAGGATAAACTGTGTCGTGTGTGTAACGTATGAAGTGGTTTATAAAGAAACCATAGCAGAGGGGTCAAAGCCTCGGTGTTGCTAAGAACAAGTTGGCGTTTAAAAGAAAGAATTTTGTGCATTTTTATAACTTTGTCTAATTAGGTATTAATCTATTGACTTCCTTTTGTTAAAAATAGACTATTCTATACTGACTGGTAAAGTCTTATGTTACTTGGTAATATGGTAATGGTTGTAAAGCTGAGTTAATCGGAATCGTGATAACAATATTACTAATATTAGTTTAATCTGGACACACGAAGGTCGTTAAGCTAAATTAACCCCACTCAACCATCTCGATGAATTATTGAATTTTGGAAACACTTTATGGGATTTCCAAGTTTTACTGCCGTTTGAAGCATAAGTTTCTGATTACTTATTGTTTTATTTTCATTATTGATAAAATTGTATAAAGTCGTGTGGACTAATGTATTTATTACTTAAAAGTTAAATATATAAATACAAACACAATCGATAAGTTCATACATTAGACTAATAATGTCTAAAAGTGTAATCAGTGCAGATATTGCAACAATCTTGATTTAATTATGCAGCGAATCATTTGTTATACCCTTGTTTCTGTGTTGCCTTTTAAAGAACTCATTGTAATTAAATTAATGATATCCATCATCCATTGTACTCATTTTGTCCCCTTTTTTATTTTTGCTATTTCTAAGCTAATATTATAATATTTATAATATTATCAAACCTTTTAAAAAACGTTGAGAAATGAGAAATTTTGTATCCATTTTCCATATGCACAAACAGAATGAAATCGAATTGGTGATTCAATGTTTTCAGTCATTTTCTACAATAACTACTTCAATCCTAAAACGAACTCAAATTCAATATCAGAAAAGTCTGGTCGGCAGTCCGACACAAACCAACCACGTTTATCTGAAGTTATTGGCTTGAGTGGACTTCAACCATGTAGACTTTTTTGATTAAATTAAAATTATTACAAAAAACATATTTCATTCTAACTTAACATCTGTTACTAAAATCGAACTTGATCGATCTGGTAAGTTCTGCGAAAATAATGTCCGCAACAATGTCAAGATGGTTGTTGAACAATGGGTTATCTAATAAACCTCAGTACCTAGTTAAAATGGCCCGGTGATCGGTGGAATTGCTATTGTTGACTTGAATCATATCATACGTACGTACATTAGCCCGTCGCCTTACTTTGTTTTGTTTCACTGATAAACCGGATTGTGCATTGCATTATATTCGTTGTTGTTGCCGTTTTAGTCTTAAAATTTCGAGACGACTGAAGTTAATTTGTGTTCTTAGCAGGAAAGACTCGAAAGACCCTAAAAACTCATTGTTTATCGAAGTTGGTGTTTATATTTGGGGTAGTTTGAGAAGCCGGCCGGTGGAATGGTAGGAAGGTGTCGCTAGTCTGCCCATCCAACTCTCTGAGACCAACGGACATGTGACTTACTTCTCTATATTATTATTTGGCAATTGTTCGGGTCGTGTTGGTGTCCTGCGCAGAAGGCCTTCAAATTATTCTTATTCCTCCGTAATGTATTTTCACTTCACAGATTGAATTTCTGTTGGAAAGAAAAAGCATTGGATTTGGAGAGGAGAGGAAAAAGTAAAAAGGAGTCGCCATTCGATCGTCCTTTTTCGGAGTTTTTAAAATAAATTGAAACAGGTAAGTTTTATTTTCTCGTCTCCTCATAATTCGTTACTCATCAATATCATATATCAAATATCAATCATCTAGCTAGCACTAGCTAGAGTGAGCTGAGAAATCGAAAGTCAAAAGTGAATGAAGGACAAAGGAAGAGTTTTTGATTTTGGATTTTCAATCATCGACGATACGACGATTCAGAGACGATTGTCTTGAACAATTGCAAATTGTCGTGTTCATTTTTTGCACATCAATAATAATTGGTATTGAGGATGTGTGTTGATTGTTTGTGGAATATGGATTGTTAATGATTTTGATGTTTTTGGATTATATGTTATGGATTTGGGATTGGGATTAGGTCATATGTTTAATGTTATTATAGGTTTTATATTTTTGAATTTTGAATTTAAACCATGAAATGAACCGAATAATTAATTATGTAAAGAATTTACAAACAATAAACTGACCGTTTGCTGACCATTAATTACACATTACATTACGAATGGTGGTGCAAGCACAAAGCAAGGCCTAGGCCCTTGCAGCACGGGTTGTGGCCGTTGTGGGCTTGTGGACTCCACTCACACTGCTTGAACGTTGATTGAACTGAACTTTGAACTTCACTTACTCAACTTCAAACTTAACTTATAAATTCTGAATTCAATTCACAATTAAGTTCAATTTTGAATTTAAGGTTTAGGTGAGGTCAAACCGGAAATTATCAGTATGCATGTATGGTAGGTGGTAATGTGGTGTATGACAATGACAAATCACGATATCACATATGACATATGAAAGGCTCGAAACAGAAATCAATAATAATAAAAGTTGAAATCAGAATTCAGAGTATATAGTCCAGAAATTCAAAATTCACAATTCATCAACAACATCAAACAGTGATTATACTATACAATTAATTTAATTAGAAAAGTTAAAATAAAAAATTTAATCCAAATGCGGGGTTTCACTTTTATTAAGTTCTACTATCAAAAACCCTACATTTGCAGTCTTTGGTAAGCCACTTTAGCCACTTCAACTGCCCTTTTATTTATTAAAGGGTGAAACCCTTTAATGTTTTTACTTTGTCTGTCTGTCTGTCTGTCTGTCTGTCCGTTCGCAGCATAACTCTCGAACGGTTGAATATTTTAAAATTCTTTTTTCGGGAAACCATTCATGACCTTCCAGCGGAGGCTGAGTTCGTTTGTGGACCGTGCAGGTCAAAGGTCAAGCGGGTACGGTCAAGTGTCACAGTTTTTTTTTAAATAGCAACCCTAGATGTGTACTGTATCGTTGGGATGGTTGGTTCTAGTGTTGTTCAACGAGGTATATAATTTTACTCTATGGTTGGGGAAATGCGAGAATCTTTAAGAAAACGACTCTCATTTGACGGGTAACGATGTTAAGTGTAATTTGACGTATGTTTCGTGTGGTTTCACCCTTTTATGATGTGCGTTTGTAACGGTTTATTTGTTTTTGAGTTCCAGGTGTAAATAAAGGCCAAAGGATGTCCGGCCCAATGTTGCGACTCCAGAGTAAACTGAAGCCGACATCGGCTGTTTTCCAACAAGTCGCTGCCATTCACAATCGCTCGAGGATTGGAAACCGAGAAGTGGTCGGCTATGGACTTAACGGCGAATACACCTATGTCGATCACATCGCCTTCCCATTGCCGGCTGTTCGCTTTAAGGAAACCACCCCTGAAATTTCTGTAAGCTATGTATACATTTGGATTGGAAGGTATTATTAATCTTAATTTTGATTCATATATAGTGATTATCTTCATGTTTATTATTTGCAGGTGCTGATGGAAAAGCAAAAGGGGGACTGGAAAAAGTTGTCCATCGAAGACAAGAAATCCCTCTATCGTGCTAGTTTCTGTCAAACTTACGCTGAAATGCGAGCTCCAACTGGCCAATGGAAAAGCGTTATCGGGTGCGCTTTGTTTGCTTGTGGACTAAGTTATTGGATTTACATCTGGGAGAAATTATTCGGTAAATACACATACATTAATTATTATGTTTTTACTTTTTTTTACCATCCAGTTAGATTTCAGAAAGGCATTTCGTGGTACATTTTTTGTTCATACTTTCATTCGTCTTAAATATCTGATTTTGTCGTATTCTTAATAGTTTACCCACCAATGCCAGACACCATAACTAATGAAGAAAAGCGGTCAGCGCAACTTCAGAGAATGATTGACATTCGTGTGGATCCTGTTGATGGTCTCACATCGAACTGGGATTACGATAATAACCGATGGAAGAAATAAACCCCCTGTCAGTCATCTTCGTAGATAATTCTATTAAAAAAATATCGACACATCTTCAAGTTCAAGTATGCATAAGGAATTGTGGAATTAGGCAACAGAACTTTCTTTGAACCTCAGAAGTTCTTAAAATTGGAATTGATGTTAACTATGGAAAAAATAAATAAATGTAAAATATGTGTACCTTGAGTAGAAACTTATAAGCAGTGTAAACAAACGTAGTGTGATTTAATAATACACTGATTTTTTTTTTCAAAAAAACTTCGAATTGTGCCATTTGGTTTAAAAAATATTTTGTTCGAATGTAAATAATATATATATATAAACACACTGATACGGTCCACTCCATTGCTCCCGGAAGCGTGTGATGATGACTTCTTGAAGTTTATTTTATTAGATGGTGGATGCATGGGGCCATAAAAATGGAAGGGGTGCCACATCTATAGATATAATTATTATTATTACTCTTGCGATATCTTATCGCTAGCTAGATCGCTTTTATTTAGGTATATCAATATATCATGTACCTGTTTAAGCTGCAGTGTACAATCGCCGAATTCTCATTGATATTCATATACGCTAAATATGAAAGGAACGTCCTATATAGACTACTGAAATTAGGATTTTGTTATTAATATTTGCGTAAAAACTATGAAGGCTCTTCAAAAACTATTATTCAAATTAAATTCTTGAGGTTCATGTTTCACTAAGGATGAACGAAGAGTTTCAGTCAGAAGTTCAATTACAAACGAAAGGGATGTTTCGTATAAAATTTTGGCGTGATAGAAAACACTCGGAAGTGATGAATGTTCACAGTACCTTCCAAATAAATTCCACGCAGCAGTCAGTATAGTCTCATGCCCATCCATCCCATCCTTTTGGGGGGTAGGCTTATGGCATATTATATTGATTTAACCTTTATCAAAGCTTGTTTTGGATTATGATTTCTTAGTAATGGGTCGTAAAAGGAACAGGAGCCAGCCAGAACTACCAGGTGTTTTGGAACGACATAACTCTAAAACGGCTGGACGCTGGACCGAATTGATTGAATTTTGATCTGTTTAGTGTGAGGGTGAATCGTTTAAGTTGTCCGTAAATGGCGACATGTGTTGGAAGAGTTGGAACTTGGAACACACATTTGAGGCTATTGCTGCTAACATGATGACCTTTATTGACCTTCCGAAGTTTTTGTAAGGCTTATGTTTAGCCCGATGCATTGCTGAGATTTGAGGTAGCACAGCATAAGTGGCCAGGCCAAAGCTAGTCCGAGTTTCAGACGTATTTTACATGACAGGCAGCAGGCTATATGGGGCCGTTACATCTTACATCCATCAATTCATGGATGGGAGTAACCAAATTCTCTGCGTTTCAAGCGCTTCCACGCTGGTGGAAAACCCATGGTAGCATTCGATCAATGTCCACTGCTAGTGGAAGGACCTTTCCAGTTCAGAAAAAACTGAACTGGAAATGGAAACATTCTCCCCACAGAATATGGGAAACTTTAAGCTGGACAGTGTAATGGACACCCTGTGCCCTGTATTTCGGAATTCAACATTGATGACTTAAGGCTTAAGGAGATGTCCACCTAGGTTTGCTTAATTTAATAACTCAACTCAACATTAAAAAGAAATAAAATTAGCTCAAACTCGTAAGTGTTACTGGCGTAATTATCCCCGAAGCAGAATTTATCCTTAGCTTTTTAGCCCGACTCCAAGGGCTTATAAGATCATGTCAATGTCTGTCCGTCTGTCTGTCTGTCTGTCTGTCTGTCTGTCTGTCTGTATCCACGATAACTCGAGTTATACTGGTCCGATTAACTTGAAATTTGGTACAGAGGTGGTTCGGGTAAATTTAGGAATCAAGTTCGAAGATGGGTAAAATCGGTCCATACGTTGACCCGTGGGGGGTCTGCGAACCATATCGGGTTTTCTGAACATAGGTTTGGAAGCACCATATTTTGCATAGTGGTAGATCGAGGTTCTAAAACTTCAAATCAAACATTTGATTTACAAAATTGTGGCTAAAATCGACCCTAGTGAGCGACCCATGCGGGTTTTCTGAAAACTAACCTAGAACGTTCAAATTTGGCATACAGTTAGAATATGATATTGCAAAAGCAAATATGACCAATTGTGGACATAAAAGTGCTTCTATAGACCCTAATCGGTGACCCATGCGGGTTTTCTGAAAACTAGCCTAGAACGCCCAAATTTGACATACAGTTAGAATATGAAATTGCAAAAGCAAATATGACCAATTGTAGACATAAAATTGCTTCTATAGACCCTAATCGGTGACCCATGCGGATTTTCTGAAAACTAACCTAGAACGCTTAAATTCGGCATACAGTTAGAATATGATATTGCAAAAAGCAAATATGACCAATTGTGGACATAAAATTGCTTCTATAGACCCTAATCGGTGACCCATACGGGTTTTCTGAAAACTAACCTAGAACGCCCAAACTTGACATACAGTTAGAATATGATACTGCAAAAGCAAATATGACCAATTGTAGACATAAAATTGCTTCTATAGACCCTAATCGGTGACCCATGCGGGTTTTCTGAAAACTAGCCTAGAACGCCCAAATTTGACATACAGTTAGAATATGATATTGCAAAAGCAAATATGACCAATTGTGGACATAAAATTGCTTCTATAGACCCTAATCGGTGACCCATGCGGGTTTTCTGAAAACAACCTAGAACGCCCAAATTTGACATACAGTTAGAATATGATGCTGCAAAAGCAAATATGGCCAATTGTGCACAATAGGTTGCATCTATAGACCCTGTTTGTTGAACCATGTGATTTTCTTGATACATGAATTTATAAAACAAAGTTAGAAAGAAATTGGACGCCTTGCTGGATTTTAAATAAAGTCTAAATATTATATTACTTTAATATAATAAACTATTAATATTACTTGGAGTCGGGCTATACTAAGTTGTACAGAGAAGTTTTTTAATGGTGGCCGGTCACCGACAATCCTTTTGCCCTCTAATTTTTAGCTGGATTTAGTTGGTAATTTAGCCGGTGAATGAGAAAAAAATACATATACATATACAAATATAACACAAAGTATTATTTATGATCACGATCTCCAATCCAACTTAAGATTGCAGGCAGGGCCTTGAATTTTATGACTTTGGGTTTTTTGTATTATGCTTGAATGAGACTAGCTTGTCGCCTGCAACCTGCAAGAGCGAGTCCCAAATCTGGTTATGTTGATGGAATATCTCAATCATCCAAATAGTTCTTGTTAGGAATGAACGACTTGAACTTTGCGAGTCCAGAAATGCATTGTTCTTTGAATTTGGCAAGTTTCTGAAAGTTTTTTTAGACTTGAACTTGAACCGTAATAGCAAATGGTGCTGAATACTACAATTAAATAGCTATTGTTTCGTCTTCACAGCCTTTCGTTCGGGCGTGAGATCGACAAAGAGTAATTTTTCTGACGGTACGACTACGAGACTACGACATATAAATGTTAATCCGTACCGATAGTATAGATACACCGGTTATAATTTAAAATGTTAAAATATTGCATATCACTCAACACAGCAAGTAAACGGACAAATCCTATGGATGCTTGATGCTAACCAGTTTGTTTGTAATTCGTATATATAATGTATATTGGCCTATGTTTAGCTTGTATTATCTGGCTACGTATATAAATTGATAAATATTGAATGTAGCAGTTTGGTAACTGGCTATACATCATGAATTCCAGAATCATATGCAAATTAAACCAGGAGAATCAGCAAATAAGTCTTCATATAAAACCATATACAATCATATTCATACATTGCCAGTCAATCGTTTACGTCCCGTGAAATTTCTAAGTGATTTCAGCAAAACCAATATACAGGGTGTCTTTTCCAAAGGGATCGGACTTCTTCACATAATGAAAGTAGGCCGACACCTTTATAAAAGACGCCCTGTATAATGGTAATCGAACTTGGAATATTTCTGATTATAAAGTTGACAACTGATAATTCATCAACCCCAATTTCATCAGTAATTCAGTTTTAATTCAGGAGAAATAAGTTACAATTCAGAATTCAAGATCGACATTTACATTTATATCAGATTTCAAGCGAGTTAACTCTGCAAAGGTTATAATTTCTTTATATTTCCCTTGAAGAACTTTAAGCTTAATATTCACCGGACCGGAGAAAAGACATGTCGGAGAAAATTATATCGTTCGGGAAAAATAAAAATACGGTAGGGTTTTTAATATGCAATCAATGTATCATTCAATTTAAAATACATATGTACATACATATCAAGTTAAACTGACTGATTCCAGACAGAACAGAACCAATGTTAGTGTATGAATTTTGGAGAATAAATTTAACAACGCCTTTTGCAAGTGGAATTTTGAAGCATCATTAATTTTTACGTTTTTTGTAATCACAGGAGGTATGTGGAAACGGCAATGTAACATCAACTCCAATTCAATCTTTCCGATTGAATGATTTAAATCCCTTATATGATACGTTTCCCGATGACTTTAAATTTGGTTGTGGAAGTTCTGCCGTTCAAATAGAGGGTGGTTGGAATGCTGACGGTAAATTTTGCATGAATGATTTGTTTAAGTACTTGCCCATTAATGGTCATGAGTAAATTAGTTTTACTTGGTAGATAGGTAATTAATTTTTTGGCGACATTTGGGTATTTATTTAGGGGTGATCTTAGTCCCATGCTATCTTGCTATCCCCTTTAATATTTAATGAAAACCGTTATTTTACAGTCCTGAATACTTATCAGAACTGCATTTCATGAAACAAAAATGTGACGACAATTCGTTACGACTTTTAAGAACATTCAAATTTTGCGTTCGAATAGGATGGCAGAACTTTTATGATAGCGTATGGGATTTGATTTATTGTATTAATTGTCGACATTTCATTCAAATCATATCGTAGTCTTAAAATAGAAAGTTGGAGATTGTAAAACGAAATGCTTAATTAAATGTATATATTCAGGAAAGGGTCTTTCAAGTTGGGATGCCATTTGCCAACAAAGTCCCAAAAAGATTGACGACGGGTCCACCTGCGAGATCACTTGCGATTCCTACAATAAGTATGAAGACGATGTCAGGCTCCTGAAGGAAATGGGCGTTAGTTTCTTACAAGCATAATATAACTTCAATGCAAAGTAAATATCCTCAAATTTTAATTAGCTAACTACCACATAATTTAATATTTTAGGCGAATTCCTACAAATTCTCAATTTCTTGGCCAAGAATACTACCACAAGGAACTTTGACCACGATTAATAACAATGGAATCGACTACTACAATAAACTGATCGACTGCCTGATTCTCAACGGCATCGAACCCATCGTTGTTATTTATCACTGGGATCTTCCATCCGCATTATCCAAGTATACCTGGAAAGATGAAGAAATGATAGAACATTTCGTCAATTTTGCTGAGCTTTGTTTCCAAAGCTTCGGAGATCGGGTCAAGTATTGGATGACAATTAATGAACCATGGGTTCACGCGATTATTTCCTACGACATTGGCGTTCATCCTCCGAACCTCAATGAGCCTGAGTCCATTTATCTTGTGATGCACAATTTACTGAAAGCTCATTCGTCAGCCTATAGACTCTATGAGAAGCAATTCAAACATATTCAGAATGGGAAAGTCGGCATAAGTCTTGATTGTTGGGGCCTTCTTCCGGCAAGCGATTCCGAGGAAGATCAGAAAGCGCTACATGTTGCCTACGATTTCAAGGTGGGTGAAAGTCCTATGATTATTTGAAATATATGCACAATGTTTTTCTTTCTACTTTGCATATTATAGCTTGGCTGTTGTGCTTATCCGTTATATTTTGGATGTTATCCCAAATCGATGAGAGAACGAATTGATCGAAAAAGCAAGGAAGAAGGTAGAGCAAAGTCGAGGCTTCCTGAAATTGACGATAATTGGGCAAAAATAATGAAGGGTAATGCTATTATACAAAGTACATAACGTATGACCTGCCACAGATTTTAATTCTCAACTCCTTAATGTCTTCTTTCTACCCTGTCACTATATTATATGTTGTATAGGCACGGTGGACTTTATCGGTCTCAACCATTACACTTGTGAAAAAGTATCTGCAACGAAGGCTAAAGTTCCCCAAGGTGTGGCTATCTTAAATTGGTCCAGCAGTGAAGTCATGGGTCACTCTGCGGATTCGGGATGCTTTAATTTCCACGACCCGAATTGGCCGGGATCAGCAACATGGTGGGTAAAAGTGACTCCGGAAGCCTTGCGAGTGTTGCTTAATCACATCAAAGTAGAGTATGGAAATCCGGAAGTTATCATCACAGAAAATGGCTATCCTGATAAAATTGAAAAGATGGAAGATATTGAAAGATCCGACTACTTTGAAGTCTACCTCAATGCATTGCTGAAAGCTGTAAGGCTTGATGGATGTAATGTCACTGGCTACATGGCTTGGGGCCTTCTGGATGGTTGGGAATGGACTGCTGGCCACGAGTATGCATTTCATTGGAATTTTGTTTTATAACCCATTTTGTCTTTAGTTTAGTACTTCTAGTGATTTAAAAGTTTAGAAGAACTGTCAGATTTTATATAACAGAATCCGAAGACGGTATTGTTAAATTTATTTTAACTTAAATTGCAGTGTCACATTTGGGATTCATCATGTGGACATGACGAAACCGGAAAGGCTGAGAACCCCGCGTTTGTCTGCAAAAACATTGAAGAGGATTTTTGAAAACAAAGGTTTCTTAAAAACTAAACTTATGGATTGATTGAACTTTATTTATGTATTGGTACGATAATAAAGATTGTCAAAGAATATGAAGGCTCGCCTAGTATACTTAATATGTACAACCGTTTTCTTAACTTTCTCCTCCGAATTTGTATACGATGGACCAACGTTGTTATGTTGTAGCTACATATCACATATAATAGGCATTCTATACTCATTACAAATCATAGTTTTCATTTCATTTCATTTCCAATCAGTCAGAAAATCAGTCGAACAATACCGATCAGAAAAATTGTTAAAATATAAGAATCCTTACGAATTATTTTGACATTTTTTAGGAGTTGTAAAATGACCAATTTCGTTAAATTCTTTAAATTAGTCAATTATTTAACAACATAAAAAAAGATAACCAAACATAACAAAAATTCATTCTAGCATCACTTGTGTTTACGAAGTTCACATTTGTGTGATATGAGATATTTCTCCAATCGGCATATTTAAAAAAGTCAGTCTAATCGTTTCACAATTTTAGAGTAAATTCATGACCAAGATGCAGACATGGACAACCCCTACAGCTTTGGATTTTCCAAAATGAAATAATTTAGTGGTCTCCAAGCATGAAATTTTGATCTTGAGATGTTATGTTCGTCCCTTGTTCTTTCACTATCGGGTCTGTAATACATAATCACATTTATTTAAATAAATAAAAAATATTGTAAATAACATACAAGAATACAGAACAAACTAGCGAACTGACCAACTGAATGCATAACTTACAGAAATACGAATGATCCATGGCTTCTCGAGCTGACAGCCGATCTTTATGATCATATCGAAGAAGTTTATCCACTAAATCCAATGCTTCTGGAGAGACCAAGTGCTGGTTTTCACAATGAACGAATTTCTCCCAAGGTTTACGGGAATGCCTAATACAATGTTTTAACATTAATTGCATAGCCAACATTCATGGACATACAGACCTAGTTTAAAGCAAAACATAGTCTTATTTTATTGTTACCTTCCTAAAATGTCGTTAAATCGTGGATCCAAGGCGATTTTATACTTGTCTAAGTAATCGAACAACTCTGCCGTTCCCAGAATCTAGTTCAGAATATACGTATTAATGAACTTATGTTGAAATTTTATAAAAAATTATAATTATATGATTGCATTACCTTGGCTATACGAACAAGCTGATCATAGTTATCACGTCCACGAAATAATGTCTCTTTCCGAAAAATCATACTGCCAAGCATACATCCAAGGGACCACATGTCCAGTGAATAGTCATACATCTAAATAGAATAAGATGGTTAAAGCAAACGTCAGAAAAACAATGCTAGCCAACTATGAACTAGTCAAAGTAGCCGATCACAATTAATTAAATATAAATAGGTAACTTACAAATTAAAATAATTAACTATAAAAATTAATTGAATCAACCTGGTAATCTATAAGAAGCTCCGGACCCTTGAAGAAACGAGATGCTACTCTAACATTGTATTCTTGTCCTGGATGGTAGAATTCTGCAAGTCCCCAATCGATCAAACGTAGTTTTCGATTTTCATGGTCTATCATCACATTGTGCGGCTTCACATCTCGGTGCATAATCCCCATACTGTGACTGTATTCAAGAGCCTGCAATGAATACAAAAATTCTTAAATACTAATTAAACAAGTAACGAGTCATTAACTGTTGAATACGCCGATGTGTTTCGTTTCGATTCGATTCGAACGTTCACATTCTAGCCTTTGAAGTAGTCTGAAGTCTGAGTTATCAAAAATCGGAGAGAGTGTAAAATTATGTAACAAACCTTAACCAACTGATAAACGTAATAGCGGATATCCATGTCTGTTAGCGACTGATACAGCTCCTTGAAGTCAGTATTGTTAACATGTTCAAATATCAAGGCAGGAGTTCGGGAATCAAGATCTTTGACAACAGCTTCCAGCGTTATTATGTTCGTTCCACCTCGAAGATTTTCCAAAATCTTGATCTCGCGTTTTATTTTCTTCTTGTTTACTGCTTTCAGGGCTTTTACGACACATTTTTCGTCATTTGTAATGTTAATGGCTTCAAATACCTCGCTGTACTTGCCCCGCCCAATCTTTCTAACCAATTGGTAGTCGTCTTGTTGTTGGCTGTGGGTCCATTTTAGTACACAAAGTTATTAAAATTAAAATCCAACTTAAAAAAATGTGTCAAATGCAAAATGGTAAATTCGGAAAAGTTTGTTAACTAGATTTATTGTACATGCCTCCAATTAACAATATGGGATTCGTAATCCCAATAGTCCTTAGGTTTGTGGGAATTGACTTCTGCGTAAACTCTGGCTCTACTTGGAAGAGGCATTTTTGGCAGAGTTGTTAAGTAATTTACTGTGAATTTAATTATCTAATGAACTGTGCACTGAATTATGAATTTAATTTACTGAATTTACTATCCACAAAACAAACCGCTATTTATGAGTATTGAGTGCGGAGGAAATGAAACTATTCACTATTTCATATTTACATCAGTACTGTATGCTGTAGCCGTAGTTATGCTTCGACCCGACCCACACCCCGCGCTTCGCGCAATAAACTACAAGTCTACAAGGGATGGGGATGGATGATGGAGGAGCCGCATCAGCCCCCGGGCACTTTGCGCAATATGCAATAAACAAACTATAAACTAGATAAATTCTTTCTAATCAACTCTAAGCAAAAAACAGTTTTTGATCATTAAAAAAATCTACAGTCTAGTGCTTTTGCGAATTTACGGCCCTAACAGTCGCACATGCGTTTTAGTAATTCAGTAAATTAAAAATTCAAAAAACAGTGAACAGTGCACAGACAGTCAACAGTGCATACTTTATTTTTTGTGTATGTATTTATAAGTATGAAGTAGCTATATTCACTATTCTTGTGGACGGTTTTGGTTTTGGTTTATTGACTTGACGCATGCAGATTGCAGATATTGCAGATATTGCAGATTGCAGACAGGCATGATGTATATAAATCCAAATTCGTGAAAAAATTGAATGATGATTTGGGTTGGGGAATAATGAGCATTATTTGATGGTTTAGAATTTTCAATCAGAATTTGCAATTCACCAATAAATACACAAGACGTATCTTCGCAAAATGCAACGGTACGGTATATGCGAGGAAAAACCATAAACGCCTATTTAATTTATCATATTATGTGAATAATGGCAATCTTGAATATTTGTAGACTATTCAAACAATAAATTATGAGATAACCAAATCCCATGAAATTAAACTGCAGCCGATTCCGTTGACCGATTTGGTAGCAAATAATTAAAAAAAAAATGCCTAGGTACTACGTTGGCCTCACTGATATATATCGTATTATGTCAAATATCTTTAATTAATACATCTTCAATTAATCCTCACTCCCCATCCTGGGCGAGTGGCAAGTATCGCTAAAAGTTCCAAAAGCTATAATCTTGAATGCGACTTCTGCGACTTGATTTTTATCTCCCATGTCTATCGTAATTTTGATCACGCTAAATGATTTTAATTTTAACAGATCATTTGTACTTTGTATTACTGTAAACTACTTAAACCATAGTATCTATGACTTAAACGCAATCTTAGGCTACTTTGTCTAACATAAATTTCAAATTTAAACATTCAAACGGTTGAAGTTCAAGCAGTCTTGGCACGCTATCAGAAAGTATACAAATACAATATGAAAAGGCACTGACAAAGGAATATAGCAGATGTTGTTTTTTCTAAGAGTAAAACTCAACAGCAAAAACCGATACTCAATAAATAATCTTTGTCCTTAACTAATGCAAACAGTAGCCATGTTAAATGACGGATAGTTGTAATTTTGTGTTTACATATGATTAATGTTAAAGAGATTTTCACGACGGATAGGAAAAGGAAAGGAAAAAGGCCAGAACTAAATAGAGTAATAATTGGTATGTGTAAAAATGTTAATAATGTATCGAAATATTGTTGAACTTAAATTTGTGTATTAAACGGATCACTGGCGATGAGAAGGGCACCGAAGACAGTCGTGTGCGAATAATTGTCTGAGAATAGCGACTACGATTTAAAGCGAAGAGATAAGAATTTTGAGATTTTGAGATTGAGCTTAATAAAGAGATACAGTTAAGTAAGTAACCACATCTTGCTTATCATTGACTTATTGACATTCACCAGAGCGGTAGAATATAGAGACATTTAAAGGGAGCTTCCCAGAGCATTTGGAGTCAGATATAGATTTGGAATAACACGCTGTGGATAACCTTTGACAGCGTCATCGCTCTGTCCACACATTAAACATTTGGTGACCCCGACGTGATCGGTGGTGTGAATTTACAGTGATTTTAAGTTTGAGCTTGACTTGAGTGTTTGAGTGTTCGTTGCACACAAAGCAAGCCAATAGCGAGTGAGACTGTTGACTGTTCATAGTGACTTTGAATTGGTGCTATAGTCACACGATGGAACGTGTCAAGAAAATGCGATCGGCGTACCGATCTTCTGTGACTCGATTTGTGAATTCGGCGGAGCTAGAGCTCGCCAAGGAACAGCCGGATGTGATTGAGCTGAAGGTGTTTTCTCAGAGGTTGGAATCGTTGAGGGATCAACTCGGCGAATTGGACAGAGAAGTCCGAGACGGACTTTTGGATGCAGATTGTACTCCAGAAGAACTTGACCAAGAGGAAGTCACAATGGATGACTACAATTGTAAAGCGACCCGAAGTATTATTAAGATTGACAAGCTTGTTAATCCAGTGTTTGAATCACCAGTGTTGAGTGACAGTGCTAGTACGTCTAATACTGGTACTTTGCTCTCATCTTCTGGAACGCATACCAGAAGAACGTATAAACTGCCGAAAATTGAAATCAAAAAGTTTAATGGAGAGTTGACGGAATGGCTTTCTTTTTGGTCTCAATTCAAGAAAATTGACGAAGACGAAGATCTTCATGACAGCGACAAACTTCAATACCTTGTACAGTCTATGGTACTTGGAACACGAGGTAGTGATTTGGTCAATCGCTATCCGCAGACAGGTGAAAACTACACGAAAGTAGTTGGAGCTCTCAAGGAACGGTTCGGAGACAAGAAGTTGCTTGGTGATGTATACGCCCGGGAACTACTTCGAATGGCAATCCACGGAGCTAGTTCCAGAAGTAAGTTTTCATTGTCTTGCTTGTATGATAAACTCGAGACTAACTTACACGCTTTAGAGTCGATCGACATTGCAACAGAAGGCCCGCATATTCTACTGTTGCCGATGGTGGAATCCAGTCTTCCGGAAGAAGTTTTGAGAGCGTGGCAACGGAGCCCCCTCTCCTCCGAAGATGGATCCACCCAGACACCGAAGAAGACATCTCTCGATTTCCTCATGGAGTTTTTGAGAAAAGAAGTCAGAAACGAGGAGCGTATAGAACTTGCCAGATCGGGATTCGAGCTGGTGCATGGTGGGAGAGAAGAAGACGAAGAAGTCCTGTGGGGAGGTGTCCGGAATCGGCCAGCTCGCTAGCAGTAGGTGCGGGTTGGACACCGCCACAGCGGACTTACCGACGATTGCAGGACTCCACGCTGGTGCTGGATGGTCTTGCATTTTATGCGACAGATCTAATCACTCTGGCCAAGAATGCTATAAGGCCAGAGAGATGACATATGAAGAGAAGCTGGCCAAGATTCAGAAGAAATCTGGCTGCACAATCTGTATTCGAGGAGGACACTCGGACCCATTGTGCAAAACAAAGTTAGTATGTGGCATCTGTAACGGAAGACATCACGAATTGATGTGTCCCAAGTTTGCGATGGCGAAACCGGAAGAAAAGAAGACAGTGGCGACTAACCTGTCTTACGATAGTAATGTCTTTTTACCCACTTTGATGATAGAGGTTGGTGGTTGGGCAAATCGACGAAAGGTTCGAGCAGTTCTCGATAGTGGGGCTATGCGTTCCTACATTTTGAAGGAGACGGCTTTGGAACTGAATTTAAGACCCTTGTCAAAGGAAGCAATTTCACACGAATTGTTTGGAGGTGTTGCGGGGGGAGAAGTGCGCCATCAGAAGTATGAGCTTTTCGTTCACGGAAAAGACCGTCGGGAGCATCGGTTCACGGTGTTGGATTCAGAAAAGCTTTGTGGAAACCTACCACGTGTGCAAAGAGGACATTGGCTCGAACAATTGAAGAAATTGAACATAACCTTGACTGACTTAGATGACGGTAGCGGAGAGAACCCGAAGATTGAACTTCTGCTCGGAGCAGATTACTACGGCGTCATTTTGACTGGAAAAATGCAAAATTTGGAAAATGGATTGACCGCAATGGAAACTGAATTCGGTTGGGCTGTCATGGGAAAAATATCCAATCGAATGCAGAGGAAGATGGCTAGTAACGCGAGACAAGAACTTCTGGATCGACAAGAACGACGAAATCAAGGAGACTGGTCTTCAGACGAAGACGATCTAAAAGTGGTGGGATCAACAACTATGACTGGTCTCACTTCCAGACAAAGGTGGGGATTTCAGGCGTCAAACTGGTGGGAGCATCAATACGGTTGGCGTGGTGATTAGGTCAGATCAAACTTAAAATTGGAATTATTTTAGTTAATGTTTTGTTGTCTTATTAATTTCTTTGTAAGATCAAAGAAATTGGTGGGAGAATGTTAAATGACGGATAGTTGTAATTTTGTGTTTACATATGATTAATGTTAAAGAGATTTTCACGACGGATAGGAAAAGGAAAGGAAAAAGGCCAGAACTAAATAGAGTAATAATTGGTATGTGTAAAAATGTTAATAATGTATCGAAATATTGTTGAACTTAAATTTGTGTATTAAACGGATCACTGGCGATGAGAAGGGCACCGAAGACAGTCGTGTGCGAATAATTGTCTGAGAATAGCGACTACGATTTAAAGCGAAGAGATAAGAATTTTGAGATTTTGAGATTGAGCTTAATAAAGAGATACAGTTAAGTAAGTAACCACATCTTGCTTATCATTGACTTATTGACATTCACCAGAGCGGTAGAATATAGAGACATTTAAAGGGAGCTTCCCAGAGCATTTGGAGTCAGATATAGATTTGGAATAACACGCTGTGGATAACCTTTGACAGCGTCATCGCTCTGTCCACACATTAAACAAGCCAGTTGTAATAATTTCTGTAGTTATTCCGCTTAATCCGAAGTTAATTTACGCAATATGAACCGATTACCATTACCGATGATAATCGTACATTTCACCACAATTGTTATCGCTAATCCCAATTAATTCATTTAACCTGCCTTTTAGATAATGATATGACTATGAATAGGGCATTCTCAGCTTAAACAAATTGATTTACAACTTGTCTGACCTTGCACTTCATGTATGAAAAATAAGATTCGTTTTTTCTCTCCGTTACATTTTACATCATGTTTTTAGCCGTTCATTAAAAATCCCATACGGGTACCCACAGAAATTACTATTGGAAATCAGGAATTGGGATTAGGGCCCGAGTAGTTTAGCTATGAGTTGTAAAAAATTAATTTTACGAAGACGTTTCCAAAGAGCGTTAGTGTGTATTTTTATAATAGTATTTTTATTCATACTTGCAACGTTTGAAAGGTGTACGAACAACTGTGCAAATCAAATTGACTATCCATTTGTGATAATTAATAAAAACAATGTATCCAGCTCTGGATATGACGAAATCCGAATTTTTAATCCGTCGCAATCTCAATCCGGAAGCTCTGGAAATAACCCAACGTTTGAGGAATCGGCGTACATTTCACAAGCTGTAATGGAGATCAAGAATTTGCCCGAGCCACCCTTCATTTTGGGAAGGCAAAGAAATGGTCCAAGGTTTTTGAAACGAAGGAACTGTGCCCGATTTCCAACGCTTTACGATATTCAGTTTAACAATGTTCACTGGCAGGTTTGCAAGTTTGAAGTATAAATTTTTTAGCAATATTAAAAAAGGACGGAGGTAACCAATTTCTAAATTATAGGTACAATTCATCGGGAATGCCACGTTTTACTTGTTCAGCGCTTATTACGATAACAGGAGCATAATCAAGGCCACTCCATCCATACGAATCCTTGCCATGACCGATCAATTGCATGTAAATCGATCAGGAATTTGCCAGTTGTGGTTTAAAAACGAAACAAGTCCTGTTGTTACTTGGGTATTACAACTACAACCTAAATATTGGATCAGATAACTTTTATAGTTTCACAATACCATCGACTCAAACTATTTGTTACAGGTTCGAGAATTTTTTAATATTTGGTATCGGAAATGGAGTACAAAGGGAGTTTACAATGCGTATCTTCTAACCTGCAAAATTCCAAAATCCCATATAGGAAAGGTTCGTTCACCGTTCCTTCAAATGGTGTTTAAATTTATTTTTATCAAAGCGTAAACCTGATAAATATTATTGTTAAAATCAGATACCCGTTTCAGTATCAATTGTGGAAGATATCTGTACGAATGCAACCAACAATATACGGATTCACCATGACATAGTATCGGTTGACAGGGAGTCCCAAAAACTTGGAAAATTCGGAGTTTGTGTCAAAGGACTTGACATGCTTCACGATGACAACTATGACAAGTCCGTTCGTCTTATCGAATGGATTGAATTATTAAGTGTCATAGGGGCCGATAAGATCTTCTTTTATGAGTTCTCAACCCACCCAAATGTCAAGAAGGTTCTGGACTATTATGTTCAAATAGGAAAAGTCGACGTTACTCCTCTATCAATGCCTGGGAACTTACCGAATGATCCAAGGTTACGACACTTGTTCCTTGGTAAAAAGGTGCGCAGAAAAATTGAGAGTACACTTTTTATAGGATGAATATTTAAAGTCATTTCTTACAACTTCTCAGTCTCGAGCCGCGGACAAACGGAAAAATGAAGTGATACCGTACAATGACTGCTTGTATAGAAATATGAATAGTTTTCAGTACTTGGCTGTTTTGGACACAGATGAGGTAGAATTTGTATAGCATAATAGTATCATGCGTCCGGAAAGATTCAAAAATTACAAATTATATGGCTTTTGGGTTTTCACACAGGTTATTGTACCCAAATTGGATTTTAATTGGAATGAGATGATCAATAACTACGAGTTGAACCGTACAAAAAATCTTACCGAAAGACCAAGTACGACATGGTGCTTTAGAAACGTTTATTTTTTGGATGACATGACAGTTGATAGGGGCGAAGACAGTTCCGGCGTTCCAAACCATTTGCATATGCTTAAGGTGTTATTTTGTTAAAAAAGTATGAACTAGTGAATCATAAAATAATCAGTAAGGCCTTGAAAAATTCGGACTCTTAATTATTGCAGCACGTTTATCGATCCTCCAATTATACTCCACCAAAAACCTTCATTAAGTGTATGCATGCGACGGATCGGACCCTCACGGTTCATAACCATTTGCCACTTTCCTGCCTGCCAGGAGGTTGTGAAATTCATCATGTCGACCCAGATATTGCTCACATGCAACATTACAGATCCAAGTGCGTCGACGACATCAAAGACTGCGAAACTTATAAATTGGAATCCGTTCCGGACACGACGATATGGAAGTACAAAGACGAGGTCATCCGGCGGGTGAACGATGTCATGTATCGATTGAATATCGCAGCGTAGCCTATGTTTATGTATGTATTATCAGCTTTAACATTGGAGACAATTTATTTTATAATTTTATTTATCCAAGGCAGTACTCTCGTCAAATTAATGACGTGGTTTATAATTTGTTATTAAGAAACAAACTATGAAATAAATAGCGTAAAAAACGCCGGAGTGAAGCTGTATTAAAAAGCTTCTTCTTATATGTCCTATGTTATGTACCAATAGTTTGAATAATATGTCGTAGTCTGTTATGATTTTAGAAACAACCAGGTTATAAAACCAATATGATATTCATCTTTTGTGAGTCCCTGATGAACGTTTGCTTTCAATTGTGAAAATTTGCTAATCGCAAATCGTTTAATTTGTATATATCATATGTAGCATCTGTAAAATACTTGAAATTTATTTAAACAACCAAAACCAAATGCAAATTTTCGAAACTAACTTTCACTGAGCTCTATTGTATTCCAATTAAGTAGAAAAATATTATTCATAAGAAGTCAAGCTATTTTTATTTACTATGTGCCAACGTACTAATTTCCTTGTAAATCAAGAAAATGCAAGGAATGACGAAATAATTTCGATCGTAAACAAAATCATACTTTTGGTTACCCCTAATGACAATTAACTAATTCAAATCTTGGGTAAACCGAGAAAGAATGCATTACAGTTTATGATATCTTAATTACTATTCGTCTAGCTATTTGCATGGTATTTCATTTGTGGAGCAGGTATCAATAAATTACAAAGGCTAGGCTGTAATTTGATGGCCATAGTTCCTATTTATTAACGATTGTGGGTTTGAGTCCGAAAATACTTTCTTCGGTGCTGACTCTCAAATTCGTTGAAATAATGGCTTGTAGACAAACAGTTGACACTTAAACCCACTGCTATCTGATAACTTCTTTCTGCATTTATAAAATATTGAAGGGGAATTTTATGAAGGACGATTGCTCGATAAGTTAATTACGATAAAAGCAACTAAATTTCCATACCATCCACTTTTTCAATTAATACTTTTTCAACACTTTCCAAGTCCGTTGGGGCAACCAAGTGCTTACCTTCCAGTCGATAGAGGCTCTCGTAGAATCGAAGATTTTGTTTATAATATGTGAGAAGGTTTACTAAAAGCATTTCGGAAATTTTAATTCTATTGAAATACTAACCCGTCTTAATTTCAAAATAGCTAATTAAAAAAAGTTTTCGCTTATTTTAAAAGCTTTATTTCAATTTAACTGCTGGTATTTAAGTAAATAATTTGGCGTGGTTTAAGTTTTTGTAACAACTCGGACCACAAGGATCATTTAAAATGACAAAGTTTACTATTCATTCTCCATTTGATAATTTGTCACAATCGTTAGAAACCGATGAAAAAACGGTACCCGAACTATTGCTCAACATGGCTCAGAAGCATGCCGAAAGGGGTAAAACCAATCGGATCGTACGTACAACTTTTGCTTCTTAACACTATAAAAAATACAGATCCTTTCAATTTATAAGAATTTTACTCTAACTTGTTTTAAATAGACGGATACAATAACGGGCGAGAGTTACGACTTTGCCTCATTTGACCGACTTACAAGAAACGTAGCAAGTGCTTTGTACAAGAGAGGGCTTCGTAAAGGTGATGTGGTCATTTTCATGACCTATGATATTGTGAAGCTACAAATTTTTCAAGTTGGAGTGTGGCGTGCCAATGGAATCCTGCGAGCTCTATATCCAGAGGACGATGAAGGTATACAGTACAATCCCAACCATTTCATACTATTCCGATTTTTCGGTTATATCGGAACTATTTTTATTTCGACAGCAACAATATTGGGGCGAGTTGAGGAATCTCGTGTCGGTTGGATATATTGTGAGCCTGAAGCAGCTGAAATGTGCTTATCTGTTGCCAGCAGCATATATTGGGACTTGGAGGTCATCGTTACAAGTAAAGACTCTGGAAAAGATGGATGCACATCAATTTATGAGTTTATGGACGATGACGGAACGGGTAAATACTACATACTATTCAAATAGCTTTTAACTAAACGACCATAAATACTGAAATAAGTCCCTCAAGGGAGAAGTTATTGAGCTATTTGAAACGCATTATTGCATAGGGCCGTTTAAGTTTCAATTGTTTAAGTATTTGCAGTAAGTGCGTTAGCGTTACCTTTCCATGTATATAAATGAATGTATTAGAAATGCCACTTCTGGATTGTTCGGCAAAAGAAGCGGCCATAATAATGAGCACAAGTGGAACAACGTAAGGGAATTGCGAATCTTAACAATTTACTGTTTTTACTCGTCAACTGTGTCTTTAATATTTGCACACCTGCAGGGGCATGAGTAAAGGAGCGATTTTAACTCATGAGGCCGTAATTTGGATGGTCATGGGCTTCGGAACATTTCCTTTGGAAGAGGAGATCCCAAACCTTTTCCTAACTAAAGGAACTCATATTTCGGGATTGGGACTTACATTGATTTCCATAGTCAAGGGACTTCCAATCGTAGTTATGCATACGATCCAGAAAAAATATATTTTTGAAGCCATACAAACTTACAGAGTACGCTACGTTTGGTCTAAAGTCTTTGACGAATACGGAGATGAAGATTTAATATAAATGTGAATTTTTAGCCAAAAGTGATGTTTGGTTTTCCGACACTCCTCATGTCACTCGTAATCGATCCCGATGCGTCTGGCTATGACTTTAGCAGCCTGGAAATATTTTTCTCTGGTGGAGCGGCTGGTTAGTCACAGTTGCATAAACGTATGAAATGTGGATATGTAGGTTATCTTCATCGATTATAATATTTTTTTAAATCCTCTTTGATATCCTTTATAGTGACGGACTCAATCGAAAAGACCTTATTTCAATTACCGAACACCAAGTACGTCCTTGTCGTAAGTGCATTAAAGTTTTAATGATGCAGGAAATGCCATTTTAAATAATTAAATTATTGGACTATGCAAACATTGCTAAAGATTTATGGATTGACTGAGGCTTGCCCCGCCGTTACTACCGTAAACCACAACGCCTTGGCTTTAGGAGAGGAAAACATTAAATTGATAGGTGATTGAAAATGATTCTTTAGAAAAGAAATTGGAGCATATCTTCACGGCTTCCAATACAATTGTTCATTACAGCAGGATTTTTTTGGAATTGCTAATTGCATGTGTTTAATGGCTAAAAATTAAGGGGCATTTAATTTAATAATGTATACAAGACAAATCAAAATTAGATGATACGATGCCGATTTCCAAGTATTTTTTTGCCGTAGACGTTCCGGAAAACTCACTAGGGAAATTGTGTGCCGGTGTATCAGCACGATTTCGAGACCCTGAGTCCGGGCAACTTCTCGGACCAAATGAAAACGGAGAGTTGTGTCTAAAATGCAAAGGTGTATTCAGAGAGTATCTTGATAATCCAGAGGTCTAATTTATAATCATATCTAAATGTAATTCTTTTTGGGATAATCCATTTAATTCTATAGATTATGATATTCTTGGTTTCAGGCAACCAAAGCGTCATTTGAAGATGGATTTTTTAAAACCGGTGATATAGGTATGTATGATGAAAATTCTTCATATCTTTCTAGAATCAGCAGTATTATTAATAACAACTATTTTGATTGCTCTGATAATTTAACATTCAAATTTCAAATGTAGGATATTATGATGAAAATGAATTCATTTTCTTGGTCGATCGGGCCAAGGAGATTTTTAAATATTTAGGAAATCACGTAAGTTTTCACATAGCTAATAAATAATACTTTTAAAACTACTAATCCATTCATCAACACAATTTCAAATATAGGAATTCAGTAATATATTATTTGATAGATTTCTCCAACAGAAATAGAAAACATACTGAATAGTCACCCAGAAGTTGGCGAGGTAAATCAGTTGATTTTTAGAGACTTTTGAGGTACTCGGCTTTTAATTTTTCCGAGTCATACATTTCTTAAAATAGGTCAGTGTAATTGGAGTGCCTGATCCTGAAACTGGTGGACATGTCCCAAGGGCATTTTGTGTAATGTTGGAAAACTCCACATGTACTCCGGATGATCTTATAGAATTTACGAATGGTGTTTTATTATTTACTTATGAATTAAATAAATCACATCCAATAACAATATTAAAATCGAGTGATTTTTTCAGGTCAGCTACCCAATTATAAGCATCTTCGAGGAGGAGTATATTTTCTGAACGTAAGATCGTTCAGCAAATTCTCGAATGCAAATAATATTTTGAATATTGGATCCTTTACTATCGAATTTATATTTTTAGCAATTGCCTAAAGGAAAAACAGGAAAGGTCACAAGACAACTCGTCGAGAAATTGATAGTGGACTAGCGCAATGTGCTAGATATCCTTATCGTGGCCTAATCATCGTCACAGAAGCAGAAACCTCCTTCTTAAACTGAAAAATTATCAGTAATGTGTACATCCTATAAAAGTTAACAAGTTGACACATCCAGTCCAACAAGTCCGTCCGGACCGTAAGAATACCAACAAAACTGTAGATGGAAAATAAAATCGTAACTCCAAGTCTGCACCAAAACCAGATCTTGCACGCGGAACCGTCTTTCTAAGATCCACAACAGAATAGGCATTCAAGTTTGGGTTATACTTATGTAAAACAAATATATTTTCTCTAAATAATGTTAAGATAATTAAAAAACATAATATAATACATGAGCAGCAGCTTTGAGAAGTAATCGACAGAGCCAGATTTCCATACAAACATGTCCAATGGAAAATACAGCGGCACATAGTCCCAGAACAATCATTATGTCTGCATTGGTAAAGTTTGGATTGATTAAAATTCGAATGTTTATCAATTTAATAAAAATAAAAATCTGTTTTCACGTTTACCCACGGAAGGAAGATTTTCTACAATTAATTTATGATACTGGTCCCATGTGATCGAATACTTGGAGGAACTCGATTTTGAAGATTCGGTTTCGTTAAGGGCTAAAATATCTACCAAGTCTTGCTCGTATTGCTCTAAAAATAGAATCTCAAAGTTGATAAGTTCTTTCTTATAATCTCGTTAGATTCGTAAAATATTACTCATTGCGTCATATCATACCATATTGTTTGTTGTAAATGTATCCACCCCCGATGAAATGGGACAAAACATACAGGCAACATATCACCTAAAGTGTGACAACGGACAAACAAATTTTAATCAGTGTATTCTCCACAAACTAATTTTTATCTTGTCAGTGAAGTATCAACTTACAACGTCGGTGATTGCAATTGCTTTTGCTGCCTTTTGTAACGAATATCCACACAAGGGATTAAACATTTTCTTTGGTACTGATTGCTGTGTATTTTTATGAAAAATGGTTCATCGAAACCCGAATGCTCTTAAATTCGATCTTGTCTCGTAAAAATAATTAACTGCTTTAGTTTGTTTTTAAACATTTAATATCAGCTTATGACACACCAGGAAGCTCGGGAATCAAAACATTCTATTAAATAAAACTATCTACTGGTTTGTTGTAAAATTTTCATTACCCTTCGTCATTCCTATGAAAAACTATTCTTAACGAATTAGTCAAAAATGTAATCAACGGTAAAGTAGTTTTGGCAGTGCTTTTTATCTGTTTATTTTGTCATCGCATTATAAGATCCTTTTAGTTTCATTTTATAAGCAGTAAACGATTTATTCACCCCCTATGGGTTAGAAAATATAAATAATTCACAAATTAATTGCTATAAAAACATTTCAAGCTGCTATGCATGATTTTAAATTTGACTTTGAGGCATAAAGCATACGACATAGGAGCGGTGTCTCATTATAAGACTATCGGTTTTAACAGAGTGCTTATCTATGGAGATTCGGAAGTCATTACATAAATTGCATAATCAACCGTACAAATCCCCCGTTTAACGAAATTGTACATTTCCTCTTCTATAGTTAATGAATCAAATGAGGGGTACTTTTCCTAGTTCTAATCACAATTTCAATTATCTACGCTCTCAACTTAACTCTGCCACTCGTTGCAGCGATTTCTCTTCTGAATTCATTTACAACAAATAGTTCATAAAGTCTGTAGATATTCAGAGGCTCTAACGCCCAGTCAACCCAGTCGTGCTTTAACGTAGCAATTCCCACGATGCTGTAGATCAAAATGAAAATTGTGATGAGAAGCCGAAACCAAAACCACGTCTTGCAAGCTGCTCCATCCCTCTATATAAGTGTCACATAATAGAAAAGAAAGTCAATTACTATAAGGTATACATATATGTATAGTAGAAACCTCAAAAAAATTAACTATTTCTAATAGCCTATTCATTTAAATACAAAGGAGCTTGACTCACGTTGTTGGAGGCTCGTAACAGCAGTCGACACAACCAAACTTCGAGGCAGATATATACAACATATAGCACAACCGCAATGACCATTTTTGCTATCAGGAGGACCAAGTAGTGTTCTAATTTGATGAAAAAACATCGTAAAAAATTATTTAAATTATCAGATGACAAATTATTTCCTTTTCTACTTTAATGTCCGCACTGGCTACTTACCATTATTTTCACTATCGATCTCCCTACTCTGTTTAAGTATCTCCATTAGATGAGCTGTCACATTCATTGCATGGGAATTATAATCCCCATCTTGCAATGCCTGTGCCACATTTCCACTTGCATCTTCCGTAGTTCCTACAGAAGAAATCCATAATCTGAATTAGCTATAAAAATTTTAGGAACCTTTTAGCTGTGTACGCTAATAGTTATGGTTTCAAACAAGAAGGAAATGTTTTTTTATGTATTTGTTATACCACAGCACAGGATCTAGATTTTTTTGTGGCCATAATTCTTAACGAATCATTTGTTTATTGTTTTTATTTTGTTTATTATTTTGCTCGTGCATGCCTTACACCCATGGCTCGTTATCATGATAATCATGATCTCTCTTTGTTGCCGTTTTTGGCAAAAATATGTCAAAATGGGCTATGCAGACCCAGCACGTGTCATATTTCTTATCTAATGCTATATTATACCTTCACAACAATACGGAACGTTTGGCTATTAAATATTAAACATCAGAAATGTTTTGTTAAAGCAAATTTAAAATAAATAAAGCCTTACCATTAGTAGTGAAAAACTCCGTTTCGATTTCGTAGTCTTGATATTCATAGTAATCATATACTACAAGCCGGAAGGTAAGTCCCAGAATACAAATTAGCTGTAAATTATTATAAAAATTTCCGTTAAAGTTAAAATCCCATACACCAAGATTACGATAAAACCAGATAAGAGTATATACATCCGTAGGATATTATATGGACTATATGGATACTTTATATTGTAAATTGTGACAAAAATATTAAGGCGTTAAAATGCTTTACTGCAAAGCTCGATCACTATACATTTTGTTAACGTTATCGACATTAAAAATAAAACAAAACCTTGTTCTACTCGTTCTAATGAATATTGGAGTGTAGAATCGAAACCATGACCATAAAATACTTCGAATTAATCCTTGAACCCTAAAAAATGTCCATTAATAAAATCCAACAACGATAGAAAGACATGAAAACCAGAAACTAAAATCTCACCAAAGACCCGAACTTACCAAATCTGCGATTGCAATGTATTTAGCTCCCTTTTGCAAGGAAAATCCACATAACGGATGAAACATGTTGTTTCTTGAGGGAATACGAATACTTTTTGACTCTGTTTTTAAATCCTCTTTTCACTTCACTCCACTACGGTTATATTATCTCTCAGATTAAATTGGAAAATTCCCCATGAATCTGCTAATTCACATTCATTAAAAAAGGCTGGTGTTTGTTGAATTGGTGTTCATACAAAAAGGAATGACAATGATTATATCTACAGATATAACAATGAGGGATGCACCACCGGATGAAAACACTATGTTGGTTTAGATCAACTTGTGAGAGTTTTTGAGATTTGAGATTGCAGCTCCTAACGTCGTTGTCGTTCCTTTGCGAGAGAGAGTTATTGGTTGACTGAATACAAGAACTTTGAAGAGATCTCTTGCACTTGTTTTCAGATTGAATTAAACTAAACACTCGGAGGGTGTTTACAGTTGACAGTGTCAATGAGTTATGCCTTTTGGTTGGTTTTCTATTTACTTGGAAGGGCTGAGAATATTGACATTAAATTGACTACAACGATGTGTACGGAAAGGGAGATTTAGGAAAACGTAAGAACATCTTCGTGGAAATTGAGATGAACTGCACTCGTCGATGGAAATAAGTCAAGTCCCTTACAACTACCAAACAATATGCATAAAGGATGAAAAGAAACGGAGGGTGGAACTACAACTACAAGAACCCTAATGTCAAATCCATTGTTTCCTTACCATCATCATCCTCATCCTTGGATACCGCAATACGCTATTAATATGAAAATATAATATTTCTCATAGAATAATATAGAATGTGAATCATTTCATGATGCTTTGGTTTGGATGATTTTTTAACCTTCAGCCATCTCGACTTTTCGTATTCGTATTTACATGACGTCTTGGAGAAACCTGTAATCAGGGAGACGGGTTTCGAGTATAGTAAATATTATATGCATGATTGTACGGATTTTTTTCAACTTGCTTCGCAAAATGCAGCGAAACAGTCGCGATGCTCGTACCTGGTTCGAGGATTGAATAAGTTTTTTCAGTATTTATCATTTCATGTTACCATCATGTTTCAAGTTAAATACCTAGATGTAATATTATATACGGGATTGGGATAAAGTTGGTTACCGGTTATTGCCAAACACCACACACAGGTATCAAATGATTATTGTGGGAAACAGGTTATTATATTATCGGTCGGGATTTTCAAATATTTTATTGTATAACAATTGAATCCTAACAGGATTGAAATGGTTTTTTGGGGATGTGCGAAATATTTTTAGAAGTATCATTTCCTAAATATGCGGTACAGCCAACTGAAAAGATTCTTTCCTGTCTCTAGAGGCTTTGTATACGAAGGCTGTGAACTTTTTAAAGGTTTTCTACACATATTCATATCTATGAAATTATTGTAGTTTCAGGGTTTAAAAGCAACCTTAAAAGTGATTGCCCTTAGCTGTAGTTCTCGTGATTAGTGTCTATTTACAATGCAGTAGTATAACCGGCAATTGATGAATACATAAAACAAATGATTGTAAATACGAAGACTGAGAACCGAAATATCTATGATGCATGAAAATGTTGGTTTCGGAAACAGGATACGTTCTTTCAAGTTGTAATTTGTAATAGAGTTCTTCAATAATAAACGTATTGGCGATTAGAAATTCAGAACAGTATTTGCAGGGATTCTTTTAAAATACTATTCAATACAATCAATAATATTGCGTCAACCTTGATTATCATTCATCAGATTAATCAGTTAAAGTGTTAACTTGAAGTAGAGGGTTCTATTATGCATTCAAATTTTATTATGCAAAACAAAATGAAAATGTATGGAAGAAGAAGACCTTTGGGATTTCCCATTGCTCTACACAAAAAACATTCATTCGGAAACACAATTGGAGCTTAGTATACTGCGTTGATGTTGAAATGGAAAATACAAAAATTCTTAAATGAATATTATGAGATAATTATCGTGGAGATACTTATCCTATCATAAGTACATCTAAATGTACATGCGAAATATAAAATATGAAAAAATGCGAAAAAAATCCAAAGCACCTGAATCATTAAATTCGAGTCATCTCGACTCGAAAGTAATTAGTAAATACGCTTTACTTATAAACTTTAATTTAGAAGCCACTTGCCACTACAAAATTAAACTGTTACGACAAAGCATACTCCTTCTACAAACCGATGTTATCTAAATTCTGGAAATCAGTCTTCTAATTTTGTTACCAGGCTGAAATATGCAAACTATAACTAGAAACTATACTATACTACATACTTCATATGATCATATTATGAAGTATATAGCAATTATAGCATGTGGCAAGTCCTACCTTTAGGATCTGGGTTTCTCATCAGATTTTATTACTTTTGTAACCAATGTACTTAAATGATATGTGCATAGGCATAATTGTTTCAATTTGTTCCAGGTTAACGATATGAAATGAAAATACATCACAACAAATTCAAGTATTTATCAAGTCAGCCAAAATTGGTTAACATGGAATTGTCGTTGAAGAGAGGCTAATCGAATGTTTTGATTTTATATAAAAAGAAATACTATCACATTCAATTGTTTCAATAACTAAATTAAATCTCCATACTATCATGTCGTCATTATCGCTGCATTAGCTACCTGCATTTGAGTAGAGTAGATACTATTAAAACAGACTCTACAATGTATTCAAATAAATGTACATTTTATTGTCTAGGAAAAAATAGAGCTACCAAAATTTCCGTTTCATTTGTCAAATAGGTTGTTTTATAAATACTAAACATAAATCCCATCCCAAGATTCCAACTCTCCCATTTTTCCACTGCTTTTTATAATTGTTCTAATTTTAGCAAAATCAGGAAATTAGTAAAATGGATGGTCATTGTCAAGAGATTACATCAACCACCATGTAATCTGTCGCTGCTATATTTAAAATACAGATTTCATACTCCTACGTTTTAAGCATTTGGAAAGCGTTGGCCATTTGATAGCAATTGTTGGAAATAGAAAAGCTTGGCTTTACAATATTCCTAATAGTTTTAGGTGTTCAATATGTTTTCAATGCATTTATATAGTGGATGGATTATGAGATTATGATCCGTAGTCCAGTCGACGGATTATGAGATTATGACTAATGATATGACGTATCCATAATCCATCACGATCATGATCAGTGGTTGATTGTAAAGCAACTACCTACCACCGAATGAAGCATTGTACTTTATACATAGTTTTGTTTTAAGCGTTTACTTAGAAATGGAATAACCCACCCAGACTACAACCAAAACAAACAGCTTTAGTTTTTCGTGTGAAAATCGAAAAAAAAATCATGCTCCAATCTAGAAACAGTTGTCTTTGAGACAAACACAAACTTCTAGCATAAATAATTTATCTTATGTCGTCATATATATCCCTTCACTTGGTTTTTAGGGTTGATGGATTTTCATTAGATTATAAATAAATGCAGACCCTTTTCCGACCGACGGCTTTGTACCGGTTATAAGTTTTAAATAGAAAATGGGCCCTGTGATATGATATGTGTTATGATTTGCTTGTGGAAATACCCGTTAACTATTTTAAGTTTAAAAATACAACGAACGTTTGTTTGTTTGTTTTCACTTGTATTATGTTGTTGATCTTGTTTAGTACAATGTTGACTTCACAATCGACATCAATAGCACAAGTTCATTTCTACTCAAGAAAGTACTAATAAGTATTCATATATTTTCATACATTTTTCAATAAAATCTTTAACTTCGGAAAAGGGTACGTTTACATCTACAATTATGGATTCTATGACATTGGTATCGGATTTCGATCTGGAAATTAAACCTCACCAGGTTAAAAACGTGGCATCGTATATATTGCAAAGCATCGAAGAATTTGTTAAACAAGGACGCAAACAATGCATTGTAATATAATCCCCTTAATTTGAACTAATTAAATATTTAGTGAATTCCGCTTGATACAAATTAATATTTCTTTTACGATCTAGGACAACACAATAACCGGAGAGGCTTATAACTACACCGACGTAGGGGTATTATCCCAAAGGGTGACCAAAAAGTTAAAAAACGACGGAATGACTAAAGGTGACACCGTTTTATATTCATCTCACGATGCTGCTAAGTTACATATTTTTCTTTTGGGCGTTTGGCAAGCGAATGGAAATGTAAGATCTTCATATCCAGAAGATACAGGGGGTAAGCAAAGCACATATATAAACGAACTGTTTTTGTAAACAGATAATTAAATTATATATTCTAACCGCTGACTTTAATTTGATAGATGCTTTGATTGAAAGAATACTAGAGTCCAAAGTCAAATGGATTTTTTGTGACGAGGAAAATCTGCTTGAAAACATCAAAGCAATTTCGGAAATCCCCTGGCCTGTTAAAATAATTTTTTCTGGTCCAGAACGGAGTAAGCAAAACTCCTGCTCAATCGACGAGTATTTTAAAGATGATGGATTGAGTAAGAAATTTTAATTCTACGAATAAATTAATGATATCTTCCTTATTCATTAGGTGTAGTTAAATTTCTCATGAACTCCTGACTCATCTTCAAACTTATTAACCATATGGCATTTCAGGTTGTGGAGATCAACAAATTGAAACGGAGCTATCAGATACGGCTCTCATTTTGCCAACAAGTGGAACGACTGGAAAAAGCAAAGGAGCTATCTACACTCACGAAAATCTGCTGAAAAACATTTGCATCTTACAGAAACTACCATTCATCGATAATCCAGAAGAACCATTTCTTCTGACGTCAAAACTGACACATTTTACTGGCACTGTATTCCCATTAGCCTTTTTTGCATCTGGCAGACGGATAATTATCAACCCGCAACCGTCCAAGGAAAATATTCTTCATGCAATTTCTGCATACAAGGTGAATGATTAATTCAGATGTTAAACAGCTTTTTAAAAAAGTTTGACCTTGCTTGGTTATGAAACCTTTAATGTATTACAAATAGGCAAGAGGAATTCTAGCGTTCCCAAAGTACCTCTCTTGTCTTGCAAATGCATCAGATATCCAGGGACATGATATCAGCTCCTTGAAATATGCATTTACGGCCGGACAAGTCGTTGGGCCTTCCTTTGTATCTTCAGTGAGCAGTATTACAACTTTGAAATACCTGATGCTGATTTATGGAATGACTGAGGCTGGACTACTTACGGTTAATGCCGATTGGGATGCTACTCGATCTGGAATGAGTAGAGCACTATCTGGTAATAATGCCTGCATTAGTCGACATTAATAATTATTATTATAATCACCTTAGGATTTATAAACATTCAAATTCCCAGAATTTCCACCCTTCAGTTGTGGCAAACTTGCTCCAGGAAATCAGCTACAAGTTATGGACATTGTAACCGGAAATTTGATGCCAAGCGGACAACTAGGAGAGTTATGTTTTAAATCCCCATATGCTTGTACTGGGTATTTAAATAATGCAAAAGTGAGCTAAAGATGTTTTTATGTGACTTATAAAATGACAAGCCGATGCGCGATGCTAAAAGGGTTCCTATTTCTAGGCTAATAGTGAAACATTCATGGATGGCTGGATACGTACTGGCGATATTGGATACTACGATGATGAGGGCTTCGTTTACGTTAAAGATCGGCTCAAAGAAACGTTCAAGTATTTCAACAACCATGTGAGAGTTGACAATATCCATACACTTTAAAGATTCTATTGATTTTTTACAAATTATTAAAAATGAAAATTCTAAAGTAAATCGCTTATAAAATATCTACTAGATTTGTCCAAGCGAATTAGAAGCAATTTTGCTGAAACACCCTGCCGTTGAGGAAGCCTGCGTTGTTGGAATACCCGATCCAGACGGTGGGGACACAATTCCGAGGGCATTTGTGGTACCCAACTCAGCTGTAAATTCCTCCGATATTAAAAAATTTCTGAACGGTATGAAACCATGACTCATTTTCCATTGATCCATGATTTTATTCAATCCCGATGTTATCTATCTAATTAGATCAAGTGGCCTCTTATAAAGTCCTGAGAGGAGGTCTTTTCATCTTGAAGGAAATGCCGACCGGAAAAACTGGAAAGCTTAATCGGAAGCTTTTGGAAACATTAGAAATCGAATGACATATTTTATTATAAGATGACTTTTATCAAGTAACCAAAGTCTTGAAGTTGTTGTTTGGACCTTCCCGAAGGACGAGACGAAAGACGCATCATTATCATTATGCACATTAGAAATTAGTACTCATACGGTACTCATAGTAAAGCTTGGAAGATAAGAGATTAGAATTATAACCTTAGAACTAGAAGTGTTAGAACATAATAATATGCCACATTATTTACGAACGAGGGGATCCATGATATAGAGGAACCTTTTGTGAAAGTACGATTCCCGTGCTGTAGATTTAGTCAAACTGAACCACTTCCATTTGCCCCTTGTTAAATCCATTTCTCATGGAGCCCAAAAAGCAGTGAGAGAAGATCGTTTCGTCATGTTTGATGATGGCACTCTGGCACAACTCAAGCACGAACAGAGATTTTTAATATTATTCGTTTATGGAACTTTTATATACGTATTATTAGATTCTAACACCCGATTTATGTTCTAGATTTAGAAATGCTAAGATGTAATAGAGTTCATTGAGCTAATTGTTTTGCAAGCGAGCGACAATAATATTAGATAAAATTCCAAATCATCCAGTATTCTATCAAAACCATAACATAAAAAAAATTCTGTTCATCCTATAAAGTGTTTCAAAGGCTATTGAATTTTGTAAGAAAGGTCGCAAGGGTGAAATAAAAATTGTAAGCAATTTTTTTTAATTTGCAAGGTTTTTTTAATATTGGAGATAGGTACCAGCGGTAATGAAATAATTCCAGAACAAAAGAAAACTTACGTACAAAATTCACATTTTATTGTTTTATAGTTGATAACTTTTTATAATGTCTGCGAAGATTGGAACAATTTATTGAAATATAACATTTGACACCCCTTAACGGCCTGAACCAGTATATTCTACATCATGGGGAAATTTATAAAAGAGGTCAAACCGGAAGGTCAGCCATTAGCTTTCGAGTAACTTTTCCGGTTTTTCCTACAGGAATTTGTGGCAGTATATATAGTCCACCACGCAACCATTTATACGACGGGACTTGATCTATAAAAGACATTATTATTTGTTTTATTACTCAATAGCTCAATCTCTTAGTTTGAAATCATTGGATTTGTCTTACCATCCAGAAACTGCTTTATCTCTTGCGATGTTACAGATATGAGCTCAGGTCGTAGAACAACAAAAGCTCTTGGGATAAAATCTCCTCCGTCGGGATCTGGGACACCACAACAAACAGCTTCAGACACGGCTGGATGTCTTAATAAAATGCTTTCGAGTTCACTGGGTGATATCTAAGGAAATCACGGGAAGGCTTTACTTATTTACACATAGTAAAATAAATTGTATAGATAGTTCAAATGAGAATCATTAACGGGTATAACCAAGTGTTGTACTACTCCCTAATAACAAAAGCGGTTAATAAAGTGGACAAAATTTTTAAATTTTTTTTTTTTTTTTTACAAAGCACAAAGCAGTAAGCATTTTGGCTTTGGCAATAACCCAGAGGGGTGGCCGATTGTACTAAATTCGAATTTAAGTTTTCGTTTCGCTTTTATCAAAAATGGGCCAAGCCGTTTTCAAATTTTGTATCGTCAGCCCATCAGGCAGCCGGGCTCTGAACATAAAGTGTTTATAATACTAATGAAATCGAAAAATCTTACGTGGTTATTAAAATACTTAAATATCTCCTTATGTCGGTCCACTATATAGACATATCCATCCTCATCATAATACCCGACATCTCCGGTTTGAATCCATTCATCTTGATATGTCTCTGCAGTTTCCTAAATGCAGAATAAATATCTGTTACTAAACAAGACAGTTAAAGCTGTAGAATTCGAAATGATTCGACACCTCGGGTCTATTCAAATATCCAGTTGAAATCAGAGGTGTTTTAAAGTAAAGCTCTCCCCGTTGACGAGGTCCCACAAACTCTCCAGTTTCAATATCTCTGACTTTCAAACTTGTTCGGGGAGGAAGTTTTCCAACGCTGAACGGTCGTAGTTCTAAACAAAATATATACTAACAGCTTTGAAAGCTTGACGAAGAATGTTTAACAATAACGGGTCCCTATTTTACCAATTGATTCGAATTTATTTTTATTCAAAGCCGCCCAGTCTGCAGAGGACGTCAAAAGCCCACATTCCGTCATTCCGTAAGCAACCATGAAGGACTTCAGAGTTGGAAGCTTATAAATTATGGCAGCAGTTTCGGGAACAACCAGTTGGCCTGCCGTAGATAAGTAGTGAAGCGAAGAGATATCGTACGGCTTGGAAATTGGGTCGTTAATGAGAGCCACCAGATACTTTGGAAACCCCATGATTGCGTAAACCTATAATCGTTTTGAAATCATCGTTGTATTTAAAAGAATCTACAGCTTAGGAATCATAGGAATTTTTTAAGTTGGTTTTCTGAAATAATACTTTGTATTCTGAAACTGCTTTCAAAATATTTTCAACATTTGGAGCCGGCATCATAATCAATCGCCTGCCATGAGCTATGAAAGCCATGGCGCAAACAGACCCTATGTAGTGTGTCTGCCTTGATGTAATGATTGAAGGTTTTTCCGGTCTGTCAGTAAATGGAAGATACTCATAAGCCAAAATGTTATCGATGAGGATTTTGTGATTATATACAGCTCCTTTGCTTTTCCCTGTGGTTCCACTGGTTGGCAAAACCAGTGCCACATCCTCTGGTCCAACTTGTAATGTGGGACACTCTATATGATTTTAAAAAAATTAATAATTGCAATTCACCGTTTAATTTAAGATCTGTTAAAATATAAAAGTTAGAACCATCCCCAGCGTCTGAAAAAAGAGTAGCAACAGGAATGCAACCATCAAAGACCTCTCCAAAAACAATCACTCGAACTGGCCATGGAATTGCGGATGCTGCTTTTAAATACTCATCCGCATATTGAGAATCACAAGCTAGGAAACGAGCTTTGGATTCGCTAATCCTTTCAATTAATAACTCTGAAATATATACAATAATAAAATTGTAATAAAGATTTACATGACTTAATTAATTGAAGCAATTTAGAACACCTCCAAAGTCTTCTGGATATGAGGACCTGACGATTCCATTCGCTCTCCAAACTCCAAGGAGAAATACATGGACTCGAGCTGCATCATGAGTTGAATATATTAAGGTGTCACCTTTTCGGAAACCCAGTTTGTACAATCCACTGGCGATTCTTTTTGACATCGGTTCGATATCCGAATAGGTTGTAGTTCTTCCACAAGTGGCATCGGTCTGTAAATCAATTATTTAATCAGTGTGGAGCTTTTTTAGGATTATTGTCAATGCTTGATTCATAATTGAAACTTACAATACACTCCTTCCTTCCTGCTCGAACATGTTCGGAAACCCTTCGAAGCAAATATTCTGGAGCTGTTTTTTCGGCTGGTAAAGGCCATAAGAAATCGTCGGGCGAAGAGATAATGAATTCTTGATTCATTTTAAGATTGGATTTAAGTTTCTTTAATGCAAATAGATTCGATGGGGAATAATTCTGTTTTCCTCAAAGTATTGAGATATATTTAGGTCGACTATGAGCTAAAATATTCCAACTCTAGAGTTTTTATGTTGTTGAATATATTTGTTCATTGAATATGATTGATATTGAATTACAAATATATATGTATGTATAATTTAATTTATATTTCTCGCTCTCAAGTATTGACTACACAATTAAAAGTTTGATAGACTTGTGAAAAGCATGTGAAATTTTATGTAGCGTTTTTAGAGTTTATGGTTGCGTGTCCATTGTGCTCAGACAACTGACAGTCTTGAATATCACGAAGCCATGTAAGGATTATTAAGCTTGCTAAAAACACTATTCATTCAGTTGAGTTTCAATGTGTAGTATTATAACATCCTCATTATGGCTATAGACTTTAATTATGTTTCTTTGAGCCGGTTTAGATAAGAGTAGAAACTGATTCACCTTGAATTGACAGCTCTTTTAATGTAGTTACTAACATATCATATAACGAGCGTATAATATGTCGCATACATGAAAAAGTAAATACTGACCGGGATCCGGGATCATCGTGGCTTTTAAACTTATAATTAAATTACTTACATAAATATATACATTCAGCTCATTTTGTCTTTAATTTAGCATAATTAGCTCTACGGAAAGCGTGATTAAAGATACACAGCAAATTGCAATTAAAATCACAAATATTAGCCAGATTCTTGAACTTAATCCTATTGGCGTCTGTTTCTTTGAGCCAAAAACATTCTTTTTTGGCCACTTTTTAAATTTGGTATCAAATTGTAGGGCTTTGAACCAAAATTTCCAGAACTTCGAAATACCTGAATGCTGCAATGTCAAGAAACGCATCGGCATGATTTCTCCACCCCACTTGGGGAATGTCCAAACGACCATTTCTTGTAGATACGTTTCATCTCCTTTCACAAACGTTAAAATATCTTGATTAGAGTTTAACATGCTCTGAACTTTATCCACATTTTCCAAACTCTCCATCAAAATTGAGTCGATACAACTTGTTAGGTTGGGTAGTATTAAACCGGGGTGCGTATAAGAGACAAAGCTAAGTTGGTCTACATTTGCCAACAACTCGTCGCTTTCAAAGGATTCCTCATAGTATTTCTCAGCAATCGCTAATCGGCTTCCAAATTCGGTAAACATTTGACTAACGTCACTTGGTTCCATGTCTATATTTGGTCCCGCAGTTTTGTAGTCTTTTTTAATTATTCTCAAATAATGTAATTCCTCAACATCAGGATACTGTGAATTCGATAAGGCTGCAAAAACAGAGATATTACTCTTCATTTCCTTCATCTTGGACCACTTTCGAGTAGGGGATTTGGGCATTGTTACATCAGAAACAAAAACTCCTTTGTATGCATTATTAATCACCAAACCGCAAAGTAGCCAGAAACTAACTAAAGACAGTAGAACATCTCGCGTCTTCAACACTCGCAGGAGGGATTTTGAAGTAAGAGGCCCTTGATCCAGAAGGCTTGCAAATGATATCTTTAAAATATTGAATATCCCCAAGCGGCATTGTGGCTTCTTTGAGAAAGTCATTGCTAGAAGGCCTGCAATGGCAATCGTTGATCCAAATATACAAAGCCATACTTCCGCATCGAAAGGTTTGGAATAAGCAGAAATAATTGATGGATACACGACATCACATGAAAGGAAATTGAATGCTTCAAAATCAGCAAAAACTACATGTTTTGGAACATATTGCAGGCAAATGCTCATAGGAGAATGGGTCAGAATCTCATCTCTCCAGTTACATCGGTCGTCAGTTAGTGGCCAATTCCGACTAAAGCTATCTTGAAGTCTATTTTTTCTGTACTTACTGAAGAGATCATAACATTGTGTAAAATTAGAAAATTTTCGCACAATACTCCCCAAAACCCATGAATAGTAAACATACAACCTGCCCTGTAATGTTCGAGGGCTTAGTTGGGCTAATCCATTGTCTTGAGTAACAGCGTCGCAAAATAAAGGCGCATAGCTCTTGTAAATGTTTCCGTGAACAAAGTTATTAATTTCTTTAAAAGATGATAGCTGATGATGAATGGGAAAGAACGTAAAACCTACTCGACAAAGGCGACAAAAAAAAATCACACTTCCAACAACTCCTTGTGCTTGAATTTGATAAGTTGTCGTTAAAAATAAATACAAATTTAAATTCAACACATCAGACACTAAATACTCGATATAAGTTTTCCAAGCTTTGCTTTCAGTTTCAGGGATTACGATGATAATGTCGTGAACTAGTCGAAGTGTCAGTTCATTTTTTTGTCTCCAGAATGTTTGAAAATCATGTTTATCAACAATATCACTGTCTGTTGTCCTGTTTATAGAAATGTCTTCATTTATAATAGAAGGAAACAGCAATAGTAAGAGTGGACTATTGGCGATTTTGGAGCTAATCAAATTAGGGTATTCGAGAACCTTGCTTGAGCATGTTATTATAGATGGAAAAATTAAAATTGATTCAAAGTTTGTAAAATTAGTGTCAAAGTTAATTACATTGATATGAAAATTATCAGAGTTCTTTAGGAGGTTACTTAACTTGATTGAAGCCTGAGATTTAATTGCAAACACGAGTATAAATACAAACAATCGTTCCAGCATCTTGGATTACAATTCGTTGAGATAATATTCTCATCTACCGTTTTTTGAATTTTAAGTCTTCATTCACCCGACAGCAATGAGTGTTGTATTTTAAATGATTCAAATTAGGTTCAGATTCAAGCTAGTTTCGTTTTGTAAACAATGTTCCAAAATGTCGTAAGTAATAAACTGACATTTGCTATTCATGTCGACATTTTTATAAACCAATTTTTTTTATTTTGCCTAAATAAAATTTGAACCAGTAAGTACATGTGTAACTGGATTTTCCAACTTCAATACCACATAATGAACATTTTTGATATTTCAAAGAAACTTAACAAGTTTACAATTGAGATAATTATTTGCATGCACATGAACGTGATATATACATACTATTTGGCTATACATATTTTCCTTAAGGCATATCACTAGATAAAAGAAATTGTTTTCAGTTGCAAACAACACAAATCGGGTGTCAATCAGGTTAAAATTCAAAAGACTGGATTTTTCGTAAAGGGAACAATCAAACAACTTCGTTAAAAAACAATTGTTTATTCTTTAATAACCAACATAAATAAAGGATTTGTGATACAAATGAAATTGTTGTCATTTAGCATTATGTAAGAGACTTTGGAACAACTTATTTTGAAGCTTTCAAAGCATATAAATTGTTGAGTATAGACGTGCTGAAATGAAAAGAGGGAATTTATCATAATGGACTTAAATATTCACACTTAACTAGAACTTCTAATTTTCAACTTATATTAAAGCATTTAAGAAATCGCAATGTTATTTTAATAACATCAAATTTCTAATGGTGAATATGAATCCATAATATTTTTTGTGGTCTTGTGGCTGTCTGGATTATATTGGAAAAAGTTTATTTCTTCTTTCCAACTGGCAACAGGTTAGGCACTCCGATCCCAAGAACTCCAACTTTTCCAGTCCTCAGCCAATTTCCAACTCCTATAGTCCTGATAGATGCGCGATTGAACGCTCCAACATTTCTCTTTCCACTGAAATGAAAACAATATTTTAAAATCTAGAGCACATTTTCAAGCAATATGATAACATTATTGGCAAATTGGTTCGCAAAAATGTATAAAAACTGTATATAAGCATCATAAATTCCATATCGACCTGTTGAATACTCCCAAATTGCCAAATCCGACGTTACCTGTTGAATTAAATTAAATATGTTTAATATGCGATGAAAAAAAAAAAAAATAACGTGTCGAAGTTCTAGTCAATAAAGTGAGAAATTTTAACATACCGAACCCAACATTTCCAAATCCTAGATTTCCTAATCCGATATTGCAGGCTTGTAGCCTGGATATAAATTTTAAAACGTTAATAATACTATTTCGAATGAAAACTCAACAATTCAGATGTGAGATCCGTTACTTAAGTGTCAACTTACGATAGTATTGATGAGCTTAAAACTAGCACTAATAACAGTCGGTGAACTTTACAACTTGGACTTGAACGTACCTATATGGACATATTTTATTTTATTCATTAAAATTACAATTTAAAATGTTAATATTATTATTACTCGTGACGATAAACGCATTCTTACCGAAATTGAACGAGAAGTTATATTTTGACGAACTCCGTTTGATTCCATGATTAAATAAACAAGAAAAGGTTTTTAAAATCCACAAGCAAAGTTAATAAAAATGAAATAATATGAATGCTAAGGATGATGCTTGAAGAAACTGCAATCGCCGAATGACGTTTAAGTTGTGATTTCATTTCGCTTTTAAATATATCTTGAAGAAGCTCCAATCTAATTGTTTGAAGGAAAATTTGTATACAATTGGGAATACTAGCATATTAATTAATGGAAGGGTCATTCCTTTTCTGATGGTTTTCCCAACTTTTAGGATACTTTGTACTGAGTAATTGCTGTAATTGTTTAATAACACGGACTTAAATGTCTTGAATGAGATTTAACTCAGTGGGCTTATCCGTGCCAATTAGTCTTGAACTTAAAAAGGGTTAACGGAGGTGTGAAGGGTAAACATTTCTATTCATATCAAAGGGGTTAAGCAGAATTAAATTTGAACCCTTTCGGAAAACACGTAATAAATTGAACACATTTTAATGCAAATTTTGCACACGATATTCGTGCAGCCACCTTGTCTATATTTATTCGTCCATTTGATTAAATGCAAATTTTGTTTAGTTTCATAAAAAACGCTAGTATTTTTGCCCAACGTTCCATACTATTAGATTCTCAATGACGTTTAAAAACTATTAGGGCGTGTAGAAATGTAATTTTGGAATTTTCCGACGGAGATATGAGAAATTTTGTTATCACATTTTGAGATATTGTGTAAATCCCTAGATTGAACTAATTTAAACGATGGGAACTTCTTGTATCTTTCATGTTTGTAGTTGAACAGACAGATCAATTTTTAGTTACTGTAACATGAAAATTAGGACAAGGGATAAGAACTTAATATATGACAGCATCCACACGCCAATTGCCGGCTACAATTACAACGAAGATAGGGAATTTAGATTTAGTAATCCTTATCTGCATCAACTCAGAAGATAATAAATTATTAGCTCGGCATATTTTAGAGTAATTTCCGACCATGCATTTACATTTAAGCTGAAGTCGCTGGATGATCATCCAATACACTTAGACAAATTCGAAAAATGCTTTTGTTGAAATCCTTCTAAACCGACGACATGTTATTTCAGTCTGTACCTTATTCTACTGTAAAATAAATAAAAGTATGGACAGCAATTATATTAATTATATTATATTTACCCAAAACAAAATGCCCAGATAGTAACTAATATGAACTACAACAATACAAAACCTAGCGGCTCCATATAACCTTTACCATTTTATATTTGTGATTTTCATAATTTTCATGTTTTTCATTGTATTTCATTTTTCTAAGTTGATTATCTCTTTAAATTATCGTTTTTATAAAGAATAAAGTAAACGAATCACGAACACAACTGTTTCGACTTGTAATAAACGTTGCCAAGGGATCCTGGTTTTTAGCTTCAATGATTTTATCAAGGTCTATATACTCTTGGTTTCCTGGGTGTCTTTCTTTCAGAAGGTTGTGACAGAACTCCGATTTCGAAATGAAATTTCGCTCCTGGGGAAAACAAACTATTTTTGTCGTTTCGTACGTTTCGTTTCGTTTTGGACGTTAGCAACTAAGGCCCTTTTCCGGGCCACAGGAAATCTGACCTCTCCTCATTACAGGATTCTACCGTTACCATGCATGGATTACCATGAAAAATGTTCTCCTTGTGTAACTCATCGATGGAACGAGGACTTCGTATGCGACGAAATAAGTCCCCAGCCCCCACACATTTTGACACACATAGATCATATGAATTGTATGCTTACCACTGAATAAGTCAAAGGGAAATGAATGATTTTTTTTATTATTTTATTTTTTTAATCTTGATATGCTAAGTAATCTCAGCAAGGAAATCTGGGGATATGGGTCAGTGTTACTAGTACGGTATCCCGTAATGAGCGGAAGCTACCTTCCCGTCTGTCCTTGAGGGAAGAACAGTACGCTGACTCGATCTGACAAATAAAGCTAAACTAAATGAAACTAAATCATACCAAACCAAATCGATGAATGATTCCAAGATTAGAAATTCTTCTTTATTACATAATAGTATGCAGAGATTACTTAACAACTCAACCTCTAGTAATAATAAAAACGGTACCGTAGGGCATGGAATGGTACAAATGGTAGGAATATTAACAGTAAAGTATTAACAATTAGATAACAAAGCCAACAAATAGTAAGGAAACCAAAGAATAACCTCGTAGTTTGGAACAAATCAAATCATTCATAGGTATTATATTATATTCATATTCATTCTAACCTAACCTAATCATTTATACATACAATCCAGTTACAAACTTAGTAATTCCTCGCTAATAATCTCGTGGTGCCCTAGAGGTTCATCTTCGGAATCTTCCTCCTCGCTGGCTTCATTCAATTCATCAGCATTAGAATTAATCTGTTCACATTCTTCCTCCTGGTCTGAGTCTACCAATCCGTCTGAAGATCTTTCAGCAGTGGATAGTATAGCAGCAGCATCCAAAACGTTCGCAGCTTTTGTTCTTCTTCGATTGGTGGGTGCCACCAAGTAACGGTCATAACTTAAATAGCGCAGAACCTTAAACAAAATGATTTAAACTCTATTATATTTAAGCTCAGTAATATTATTTCAAAAATAATATAATTAGTTAAAACTTACTGAAGCGATATGGCTACACATTCCGACTGTCCTTGCCCCAACTTTACAATGGCAATACCAGCCAGTAATTGAATCACATCCAGTCTTGCCGCCATCGTACTCAATCCATAGGTAATGTTTCTGACTGTTGCAAAAACGGGATTGAAGTTTTGCCCGTACGAGGTTTGATGCAGTACGATGGACATAAATTGTGTACTGGGGATCTTCATCAAAATGCTGTTTGTTGTACCTCTTGCCGATGTTTAACTGATAAGGTCCGAGTGTCAATCGCTTCAGATCCTCCATACTTAGTTTCGGAAACTCGTCTACTGTTTCAAGGCTTGCCTTCTCCCATTTCTTGGTCATTCGTTCCAGGTTTTCTTTCTGAATTCGGTCCAATAGATTATTCTCCTTCTCGAGAAATTTCGTAACTGCTGCAGGTATGTCGAGATGTTGTTCAGTTTGTTGAAAGATAGGAGGCGAATATTTGTTTATTATTGCGCAAGCAATCCTGAAGAAGCCAAACAACTTAGTCCGGTATTTAGCTTTGATGGTAGCATCAAAGAATGGGAACTTGGTTTTTATTCTTCCATTCACGGACTCGACAATCCATCGTACCAGCGTAACTTGACGTGATGCATTTGCCTTGAGAGTTGTTAACTGTTTTTCTCCCTTTGCCATAAAATTGGGCATCATCATTTGAAGTCCGGCATCTTCGACAGGTCCCATTGAGTCGCGAAAACCTCGGTCCAATAGTAGAACGTCCTTGTGACCAGCTAAATATTTTCGCATTGGGGAATCGTCAATTAGCAACGAATTGAGAATACTTGCGTCATTATTCTTTCCATCTGCAAAATAAGGCCCCATAACTTCCAAAATGTAACCTAAACGTTTCAATATTTAAAAAAAGTTTATACTTGGTAAATTGATAATATTCTTGTTGTTGTGTATTTACCAGTGGGAAGAACCGCCATCATTGGCTTTAAAAGATTCCTTTTCTTATGCCCAGAGAACGTTCTTCGTTGTATTTCAAAATCCCCAGGCTTCTGAATAAATAGGTAGGTTCCATCCATGGTAATGAACAGAACTCCTTCAGGTAGATGGAAGAGTTTATTAAAATAGTCCTGCCCGTGTTGATTCACCGCTTGTTCCCTGCTGATATGATTGAATCCGAGGAAGTTGGGGACAAACTCTTCCTCTAGAATCTTGCTAACCCGCTCGATAATGTTACTCACAGTTTTTTGTTTGATACCAAACAGACGCGCTACAATCCGTTGGCTTAAATTGGTCCTTAGGAACATGAGAAAAATGGCCAAAGCATTTTTCGGGCTTCGGTTCACGCTGTCTCGAATCCGACCTTTACAATATGAAAACAGATCTTCAAACTGGATTTGAGTCACACCAAGTAGCATCTCAAAATCTTCTTCTTGTACAATATCGGGATCTGTGAAGTCTAACAGTCTCTTCTTCTTTGATGCATACTCTGTTATTTGGTTCAGCCATTTTCCTAATTCCTTTTTGTTCATAGCGATTCCATTTACGCTGGACTGAATTTCTGCCAAGGCTTCAGACGTGAATTTTCCTCCGACCAGATGACTAGAACAGCAACGATTATTTACTGGAATAAAGATTGTTCTGTGGAACCACGCTTGCATTCTGGCTTTTTCTGGAATCCTCCGCCTTCCAAGTGGGTCTTCGCATATACAACAATACCTCTGAGTCGCCCCGACAGCCATTACATCTTCGATCGTAAGAATTGAAGACAAATACGACGATTGCGTTGAATTTGTTGACTGAGTATTGCTATTAGAATCCAAGGACATAGCTCCTGATAAACCAATTGATATGGACTCTGCATCCTCTCCCAATTGCTCCGAATCCCGAATTTCAATCGACTCGTCCTGATTACCTTCTGTAGTTGGTTCTGAGTCTGGTACGACATCCATCCAATCATTGTATTCTTCGTTATGAATCATTCTTGATGGTGATTCCGGTGCTAAAATCGATAAACTTGGTGGTTGTTTTGAGGGCCCTGGAGCTTGATCTGGCATCTTCAAACCTGTCGACACTTGTGGATGCAGTGCCAAATTGCGTACCTGGAAGTCGCATTGTATTATTAGTATGAGTGAAGATGATAATGGAAGGTCAACAGTTCATGAATAACTTACCCGTATGCAACAATGTTGACACAGATATTGCTTAGGGTGGAATTTAGTCCACGCTGAACCAACATATAGCTTGAAATTGGGCCATATGTATCTCGTTTCAATCCTAGTTTTCTTCTTCCCAGTTCTTCGTGTACATAAGCAACAATTATAATGTCCTTGTATGCGTGAGGGCTCCTTACTCCAATCCATGTTTCAATCAGTGCGACAAAAATAAAACAAAACGTAGGCCAAAATACACAAGGAAATCTTAGATTTGAAACTCGTCTAGCAATCCTGGTCAATATCATCCTGCAGCTGGTCAAAATCTCCGATTTTTTTCCCATGGAAACGAAAATGAACTCGTTTCTACGAGAGAGTGTCGATTTTTTTGACCAAAATTGCCCGACGGGGTTGACTTTTTGACCAATTTCTAACCATTACGGAATGCTCTAAAGTATCCCATGATATTCTCCATTAGTTATATTATGCAATGTAGAAAAAAAATACATGAAAAATGCATGCGACGGTATCAAAACCCTATGGCCTATTTCAGGTGTATTGTTGTCTAACGTCATTTGCTGTAGAAACGACAAAAATAGTTTGTTTTCCCCAGGAGCGAAATTTCTTTTCGAAATCGGAGTTCTGTCACAACCTTCTGAAGAAAAGACACCCAGGAAACCAAGAGTATATCAACCTTGGATTTTATGGACTAAAAGTTGAGCTTCAAAATTTTGGAACTTTCGAATAAATTCATTCGTGGATGAACTTGGATGTGAACTTTGAAAGCCCCTTCTTTGATTTATTTTTTATGCTATTTTTTGGTTGATCAAAGCAGTGTCAAAATGGCCAATCTGCCTTTTCATCCCTACCCTAATCCCCAAACAACGTTTCATTCGTCTGAAGACCATGCCCGACTTCTACCCATTACGGAGGAGTCAATTTTTCTACACGATGGAATTCTGCAAGCCCAGGATTTGGTTCCGTGCTCTCCAAATACGCCAAATAACTTGCTTTTCATTCCAACTTCCGTCACGGATATCTCTCAACTGGAGGAGCTTCTAACAATAGAAACAAACGACACTAAGGAGCTGGGTCAGAGAATTACGAAATTGTCGACAATGAGAGTAAAAGAAATCGCTCGGCACCACCGCTACCAGTTCCAGGTGCTCAAGACGATCTGGAAATACAAGTACGAGAAGGCTTTGGAAATGAAGGCAGAACGAGATTTTCAGGCAGAAAATGCATTAGAACGAGTAGATTCGGTTTTGCCTGGTACAAATTCAGGACAGAATCTCGGGCTAAAGTTGAACCTTTGCTTGTTAGTTCCAATTCTTCAGTCATACTCAGAATTGGTTAGTTTCTTAACTTATGCTTTTACAACCTGAAAACACTACTGAATGCATACAATAAGGTTTACATGTCTTTCCATCAGAATCCAGAAATAGCCTTGTCTACCGTTCAACTCCTGTTCGAAGAGCTGGCAAACGTTCCGGTAATGAGTTTGGCAAATGAGACCTCAGCCTCTCTGGAAAAGCTAGAGGACTTACTCTGTCATTGGGTTTCAAAAAACGGGGAATCCTTTCATGTCGTCGGTTCGTCGGCTCTTGTCGCTCTTTCCTGTGCTCGTGGTCAGTTATCATCGCTGCTCAAAACCCTCTGTGTCCTAGACAAGTGTCCGGATTCCCTTGCAAAGTTGCCTGTTTCTAAACTTCTTGACAACCTGGAGGAGATTGGGAGAAAGGCTTCGAAACCATGTGCACTCAATGGGAGCAATCACATCCTCACTTGGCCATTAAATTCGGACTTAAAAGCTACAGCACTTTCAGCAAATCGAGAACTGGGAACTTCATCCCATCCTATGCTCGAGTTTCTCAACAATCAACCCAATGAAAACGTTACAAGTTCTGCTCCTCCTGACAGCTTATTCAAAGTGTCCAAGAGAGAGGTGGACGATCCGTCAACTCGAAGCTACATTGCAACAGATGGGCCCTTTCTTTATGTGACAGGTCCGAAGGGGAAAGGTCTATCAAAGATTGGATCAGGATATGATGGGACTCTGAGAGATCAGATCTATTCGAAAAATATTGATCTCAATTGTGGATTTGTCGCTGTGGCTAAAATTGGATTGCTTACTAGGTTTAATTTTAAAGCTATAACAATAATTTAAACAAGTATTTAAGTTTGAAATTCGTTGCTTATGCCATCCGTAAATGTATAGACCGTTGGAACTGGACACATATGACGAAAAAATAGATGAAAAGAATGTTCTCGGTGTTATGATTGATCGGTCAACCCTTAAACCAGATTGCCTGGTATTGATCGATTATGACAACTACGATGTAAAAAGGCCGTACATAACGATAGCTCTTGTGACTGATGGACAGTTATTCTATCACGTTCGCTCTGAACTCCCTCTTATTAAATCGAAAAATGGAAATGGTAATACAAATTTCCCGTGAAATCTGTAGCAGTAAACAAAAAACAAGGATTTAACATAATAAATATTTTCCTACTTTTTTAACTTTAAGAAATGATGCCACCATCTTCAAAGCTATTGAGCCTATACTTGGATGTTTGCGAGATTAAAAAGGATGATTCCAAAAGGTATGCATTTGCAACAGTTGTAAAATCGAAGATTCTACTCCAGAAAAGCGACACTCCTCTTTTGCATAACTTTGATGTGAACCGATTTGAAGAGCGGGTACAGCCTGGTGCTCATTCCGGAAGAACCACAAGTATACCTCCCTAAAAACCATTCGAATCTTCCTATGACATTGAAATACAAAGTACTTAACTCCTAAACATTGAGACTGATAATAATTTTTCCATCAGATCTACAGGCCCAAATAATGCAGTCTGCAAATTTATCGGCTGTCGCAGCAGCGGAAAATTACATGTCCTCGTTAGGTGTATATTACAAGCAACTTGCACAATCTCTGGTTTTCACGTGTGGAAACTACTTGACATTCATAATGCCGAACTATTGGGTTCCCTTGTTTAATCCTTCGTCGTCCATATCCCCACCTCCTCCACCGGGAAACCCATGCAGTACTTCCAGTAATGGAATGAAAATTTATTCACCAGTGATGTCCCTACATTGTTCGAGAAGTGCGATTTGAAATAATAATAACTTGAGAGTTTATTTTCTAAAGTGTGATTGGAATTAAAAAAATTAAAAATGCCTTATTGTTTAGCCCTGGGAACTCAAGTCCACGTAAAGATTAATGGACCTCGACTGAGTTTCCATAAACAGGAGCTGGCGGATATGCCGATGAATAGTTCATTTTATAACGGAGCAATGCTTCAGCAAATGTCCGGGACATACGATGCTGCACATAATTTAATTTGGACTACAAATGGCGATTACGTTGATACGTGGAAAAATCCTGGGCATTTTCCATATTGGAAGCAGAATGAGCTCATGCTCTACGTTCCCGTTGAAGTCAGCAATTCGTGGAGTCAGAAGGACATCTCAATCCGACAGACCATACGTCGGGTCATGAAGCACATCAGTCGAATGGGAATTCACTTCCTCGGTGGAGATAAAGAAGCGGATATCGGGTTTGTTGTTAACAGCCTTGAAAGTATCTTGGAACTTATGCTTCGATGTCTTCGAAACTTTGACCATATGGAGTTGAAAGCCATCTTTACGGTTTTAAGGGTACGGAGATTCATTCATGGCTATTATGTAAACCTATTTGAATCCCAACTCCATTTTTTTAAAATAAAAATATTACGATTTAAAGGTAGTGCTATCACAGATAAAATCCACTGAGAAAGGGTCTGCCTTGTATAATAATTTATTGCAAGTGCAGAGCGTTTTATTTTGCTTTATAAGCGATAAGGAAACCACCGAGAAGTTTTCGTGAGTCGCTTTACTTTAGCTTATTGTTCTCCAGCTTATGACTTATAAAAAGGTTGAACCTAAATTTATGTCGTTTACCAACGCTTGTAGACAATCTAAATCAGTGTACATGGACGTTGGGGAACTGTTTGCTTTGATGTTTGATTACATTCATACGACATCTGAGGATCGAAACACGTTTTTAAAAGAATTGCAAGGCTTCGTTGATGAAGAATCGGAAAAGGAGCTTCCTGAAGGAAGAAGATATCATAATTCCGATATTCTTAAGCAGGAGCTTTTAAAAAGTTTTACAACAAAACTCGAAAATCCAGGATTGAGTCTGGAAGACGGATTGAAGTGGATTTTAGATGAACCATGGTTATTGAAAGTCATTCGAAACGCTGTTCAAGGTGTCGACGACTTATTTTCTAAACTGGATATTGAAAAGGAGGAAGGAGAAGGACCGCTTTTGATAAACGATTATACAACGGTTGGTGCTCCTTCAATTTTTTCCCAATCACAATCTTGCTAGACCATTCCTCAATTTTCATACAATTGATACAAATATCTCCAACATGTAAAATCTTATTTTTGTAGGCCAGTTTCCCGTACGAAACAAAATACATTGCGGCCGTTGCTAACTTTATTCTTAGAAGTTGGATTCTACAAGCAGACAAGCCTCGGGAGTCGCTGCGTTTGCTCTTAATAGCGACATTTAAACCCATTCTGAATTATGGATGCATGCTTGTAGAAAGAGGGATTGAGTTCGTTTCTTCGAAAGAAAATCTATCCATGCAAGACTATAGTTGTGAGCCTTTATTGCCTATAGTTAATTGAGTAAATGTAAGGCTTGTGTGTTTAAAACATACGAACTTTTGATCAACTAGGTTGCGAAGAAATATTCCAATCTTCGATTCTTGGACTTGTTTTACCACAAATATTGGCGTTTCTTGCAAGTGAAGAAGAGGAAGTGAAGGATATCGAGGAAGGTTTACTGGAAGAATGCATTCAACTGACGGTAGCAATGTCTCACGTAAGTACAACTCTGTGTATTTAAAAAAAAATCGAACCCGTATGAACAATAACACTCTTTATTTTTAACTTGAGTCTACTGTACTTTAGCTTGCAGAGAAGTTAAATTGCTCGAGGTCTTGGAAGATTGGAGAAGACTGGTCATCACAAATGAAGGTCCCAGCTCCATGGACTCACAACAAAATTATAGAATCGATGCATCCGCTAAAAGAAGGCTCAAAACTAAAGGAAACGATTGTGATTCCCGATGCAAAGCAACTCTTCTTGAAATTCAGCCCTCAATGTGCCACTCAGTACGACTACGATAAGCTCACAATTTTTCAAGGTTGTGGACCGACTGCAAAGAAAATTGCCGAGTGTGGTGGGAATTACTATGGCTGTGGGAACCGAAACTTTTCTGGACCGGGTTGGCCACGAGGTTTAATCAGAATAGATGGAAATGTCATGAGTTATAGTTTCGATATCAGGAGTACCCGTGAGACGGCTTCGACAGACAAAGCGATGTTCGGTTATATGTTCACAATATATCCTTCTTTTGATTATTCCTATCCCGGAAAGCCGGAACTGGAAAAAAATGATCAGCAAGCAAGAACTTTATCACGGAATGGTCTCTGTTCATTACTATCCTTGCATTGTATTGACGTAGTTCAGAAAATCGTCATGCGAATGGGATCGGGTGATCCAGAATCGACAGAAGAAATGGAAAGCAGGACAATCTTGCGAAATGGACTTGCATCCAGGTAGATATATATTAGTAGTTGCAATCGCTAACTTGTCATTGTATAACATTACAATCTCACAGGTTGCGATGGCACAATCACAAGGAAATCAGGCTTCTTGGTTCCCCCAGAAAATTCAGTACCGAATTTCTTACTAAACTGAAGAGAGACGCTGGAGTCGCTTCTGTTCAGATTCGTCAACGCCTTGAGTAATATTAAGCATTTGAGACGAAAATTAAAACTTTTACTTTAATAATCATATCAACACATTTTTAGGGAGAAAATGAGAATGAGAGATTTCGAAGATGCGTATCTACAATGCTGCTTAAAGCATGCTGGACAGAATCAGTTTCTCAATGACGACATGCTATCCAGAGATTCGACGACTTGGAGTAATGGTCCCGGTTATGAACTTGTTCGAACCATTTTCTGGAATATTGACACGATTGTGAGACATATTATGTCCGTTGCTGAAATGGAAAAGATGCTCATTCAAGATGTGGAGGATATATCGAAGGACCTCAAAAAACTTGATGAGGCTTTCTTCTGTGACCCAGAATTTCGTTCGTCGCATTCCAATATGGCAATGTTGGCTATGATTTGCGATTTAGAGTATGACAGGGACTCGCCTTCAAATCTGATAGATGATTTATCGTAAGTTCTCAGAAGTTTCGTGCCGCATCATTTTTATAGTAATCCTAGACAACATATCTTATTTTATTATTCGCATAAAACTTTTCAGAGCAATGGTTCAAGCATTTATTGAGGGTGGTACAGCACCACAGTTGACCAGATTAAATGAATTAATCGAAGAGACGCATTTGAAATGTCAATACTTGCTTCATGCCGACCCTCGGCTGGATGTTGTTCTTCCGGAACCGTCCTTGGAAGACATTAAACGCCGAATCAGCGATATTCAAAGCTTCGTATTTTCTCATTTTCAAAGTCCTAAGGCGAACATGAAAAACTTCTATCGAGCAATGACAAAGAATCAGGGTCGTGCTATCGGGCGGGTGGAAGCTTATGACATTTTACTGAAGGTCTTACAATGTTCAAAATCAAACGCTGCACTTCTAACTGTGGCAGCAATAGCTCTAATGGTACTCAAATGATACTACAAAATCAACTCATGACTTTATTTATGCATGTTCAATGTTATTTTTTTGGCCAGTTGAATTAGTTTAAAAACAGCTTTTCGGAACTTTTTATTTTTTACCACTGTTACAGAAGGGTCCAGGTCTCTCTACTGTATCCTGTAGCGGTTTAGAGAAAGACGTTATCTTAAGATACGGAGAGGCGTTAAAAACCGTTATCGAAATCGCCCAACAAAATCCACTGCTGCATAGATTTACGGTGGCACTTTTATGTGTGATAGGTTATAATAAGTAAGTTCTGAAATTAATTAGAAAATGTTACGTTGTGTTCCCGTTTGTAGTAATGTTTATTACAACCTTCGTTCTCAAAAAATTATTTTCAGAACGGACGAATTGAATCTTGTCGAGAGTGGATTACTGGGAATTTTAGACCAACTATGTGCCTTCCAGATGCAAGATCCAACTCCGGAAATTCCAACTACTCAAATTTCAAGCTTGCGAGACAGGAACGGATCAGACGAATCCAAGCAAGTTACTAACATATACGTAAAGGCATCAACTTTGGCGTGGGCCGCTTTCCGTGTGCTTTCAAGCCGTTGTGCCTCATGGGAGAAATCCGTTGTTCCAACGTTAAACTGTTTCGGAGAAGATGTTAGCAACGCGTTGCCCGTTCAAATCTCAGCAAACGTTACAAATCATTTGGCTAGGGCCGCAAATCTTGCTGCGATCTCCAACGTGCATCAACAAACGACGGGAATAAGTGTCGCAATTCCTCCTGTGGTTTCCAGCTTAACTGAAGCCATTCAAGATGTTCTAGGGCTTCTCAGCAGTCTCCAAGAATACAAAATCGGTCGAGCTATTTTAAAACAAAGCCCTTGCATTTGTAGATTGCTGAGCTTATTACAAGATCCAAGATTATCTCCTAGACTGGTTTTAACTATCCTAAAACTCTTAAACACGGCCTTGCCTCTTGTCGATAATTTGGAGACGACTGATTTTTCAGAAATTATTCTTGCCAAGAATAATCCGAGTTCCTCGAATAACTCCACAAGTTCACCAATACAGTTGAGTCCACACCATCAGGTAGCAAACATGTTGCTCTCAAAGCTCGCTGATTTCTTAGTCTGTGGATCACAACATTTGCCAAAGGGGGATTCCACGTCACGACATGTTTGCAGTCTCAAATCTACATCGGTTATAACGGGACTTCTTGATCCAGCATATCCTCAAGTTTCTGTGTGGATTCAGAAAAGAGCTGACCAACTGGCTGCCCCAATGCTACGGCAAATCTTCATGGACAGTTCTCGAACGGAACTGCGACCGTCAAGAGCGTCAATCAATCAACTTGAAACGGAACTAAATTCCAAAGGAAAGGTACTATTATACACTGAGGATTCCGTTGTTGCAGAGAGGAAAGCCATGAGATTAGGACAGTTGGGTTATATTGTAATCTTGGAGCCTCCAAGTTCAAGAAAATCAGAAAGTAAACTGGGACAAACTGGAGCACAAACGTCATCCGATACTGCATGTAAAGAGAAAAATGCTAACTTGGCAGCATGGGATCTCCCACGACCATTTATTTCCGGTCACGTTGCTGAATGCCTGGCTTCTCAAATAGTTCAGCTTCTTCGAAGTCTTTTAAGCAGTTCAAAACAAAGCCTTCACAATCCATCGGCTTTATCATCTAAGGGAAGCTTACATACAACAGCAAGCGCCGCTAGTCAGTCGACAGAGCCCTCCGTTACTCGATCTGGGGCTGAGTTACTCGACGATATCGTTTCTCACCTCAAGCAACGTAATATTTGGTCGACTGCTGTAGAGCAGGTCTTGTGCCTGTCTTTGAAACCGTTGCCGAAGCTTTTAAACGTCATTAACCCTACAACTACTCCTCTTGAATCTTTCGCATTTTCTGCACGACTTGCAATTGCATCTTTGACGGTACTAGGCGCTTTTACAGAAACTATACGATCGGGGTCTGAAGTTTGGATTTTGGAAGAAAGACAAGACATTTTCCCTATTGATGATGCTAACAATGAACCGGGACACTGTGACTTTAAACCTTTAAAAGCTAGAGTACTGAACATATCGGATTCTAATGAAACTGCGGATGTTAAAATAATTGACTGCACGTGGAACACTGAATCGAAGAAAACTTACAATGTCCCATTATCGAGATTAGTACAATGCCACAATCACAGCGTGGGAGCCGATTTACCAAGTCTTAGCAAATCTGCTGAAACTGAGATTGGAAATTACTTGAAAGCTTTGTTGGTTCCGAATGCATCAACCCCTAAGCCGGATATATTTACTTTGAATAAGGCACTACCTTCTCTCAAACAAATTGTCACAGCTGCTGGAATAACAAGCGGACTGTCTCTGACAACCTCCACTGGACGGGTGTCGGAATCTAGAGCGATTGCCCATGGAATGACGGTAGTAAGATTGCTAGCAGAAATCAGGACACGATGCATGCAAGTTCTTTCCCAATGGCTAAAAAATACAGATTTCTTGGGGACTTTTCTGGGAAAGGGAAGTCAAACCGTACTGGAAAATCAAAGTCAACCTATTGATACGTTGCCGGAAACGAACGCATTAAAACTCCTGGCGAAAAATTGCAAACCTTCCCATAGACTTAAAAGCGTAGAAAATCAGGTGGCATTGATGCGATTGCTGTACAGGGACTGCACGCGACCTCCAAGATTAGCAAATGTTCCCGAGAAATGTCCTTGTTTGAATATAGAATGGAATATCCTCAAGACGTTTCCCAAAGTCCGTAGCTGTGTAATATCTACATCGACAAATTCGGTTCTCTATCTTGGTAAGCTGATTGCTTTATTTGTTATGTCCAATTCAATTTTTCTAATTGATTACTGAGTGGGCAAAATATTGCACGATTTAGGAGATAGCAATGCTTCAGTTGGACAACCTCGAGGATTACTTTTGTACGCAAACTATGGAACTTCTGCCGAAGGGTTTTACTGGGAAGCAACAGTGTTGAGTATGGATGAATCTAGTACCACGTCGGACACCATGTTAGGTAATTCTCCTATTTCGATTGGGTTTGGGCCCGAATCAGTGCCTCCAGATCAGCGATCTTCCGAAGCATGGAAATATCCCGCGGGAACCGTTCTCTTAACGACTGGAGGACGGATATATCATTACAGATCCCTAGAAGCAGTGAACTGCGTTATAACTCGACTAGAAGGCGATGTGAAAATCGCCGCTGGCGATACCATTGGGATTGGATGGGAAAGATTACCACAAGGGAATCCACAATTTGTGGAACGACAGGAACCTCTGCCTATGTCTTCCGCAAGACATACTACAAGATCAAACGCAGTTGCCATTTCTTCGCCACCACCACCCCCTCCATTACCCTCAGCGAGGTATTAGTTTTGAATTAAAATTAGTTGACCAACATTTATGAATTTGATTAATTACAGTGAAGCTATATTTTGACATTCTAGGCGTGTTAGAATCCGAAATACAAATGGAAGTATTGCAACTGGCCGAATGGCTCTAAACAATGCTAGTTTCGGTCCGAAAGGGTCCGTATTCTTTACTGTTAATGGAAAAAGATTGCCTAACGTTGTGGAACAAACCAATTGCGGGTTGTTGCCAATGCTGCATATACAAAGACGAGGAGTGATAATATCCGCAAACTTTGGGGCCAAACCTTTCCAGTATTTGGAGGCAAAAAAATTTGTTACTGCAGTTCCAACGACGGCTGGACATACTCGACCATTGTATGCTTCAGCGAGTGCCGGCAGCTCTGACTCCGGACCCTTACTTCGAAGGGTTTCGGATTCCTTACAAGACTTAAGCATGGGACTTAATTACGGGGCTTTCTCATTAGATGGGATTGATTCGGACAGCGATTTAGAAATTCATATCCGAACCGAAAGTGACGACGCTTTCTCCGCCAGTTCAAATGATAGTAGTGAGCTGATGGCAATGTCTTTGGAAGAAACGGAGGCAGGAACAGAAGATTCACTATTTGGAGATGATAACAGTTCAACAAACGATGCTGCAATCGAGCAATCTGTTTCAAATACCGAGATGAGTCGTGATATTTTTGCAAATCAAATTGCCATCCACATAACACCCGCGGGTCAGCCTCAACCATTCCATAGTGAAAGCAGTGAAAACGTGCGTCGTCCACGTAATCCCGTCCATAATTCAGACCCGACAACTTATACTGTTAATTCTCGGTTCATCGCGCCTGGAAGTACAAAGTGTAACTTGGTTGCGAAGCCAGAAAAAAAATCAAGTGAATACAATCCCATTGCATCGTTGGATTACTTCCTGGAATCATCACCTACGAACGGAGTCCGAGTTTTTTCGGGTCCAAACAGAATGGTTTGCTCTTGCTCTTCCAATTGCCCCTCCCTTCTAGATTCAATTATGATGGACGTTACAAGTGACAACAAAAAGGGCTCCAGTTCCAGGTCCGCAAGACGAAGGCGGGCAGAGGAATCTGATATTGATCCTGTTTCATCTGATGACGAAGAGGACATTCATGCACAACTTGTCAGGGCCTGGGAACAACAGGTTTTCCCCATCATTAGAAGAAGATTTAGAAATGAATCAGAGCGAAGGGATGGGTTGGAACAAATTAGAGGTGCACTACAGTTAGGAATGATTGATATTGCTCGACAAACTGTAGAATTTTTGTACGAAGAGGGTGGAGTTGTCCCGAGAGACCTTCACTTCCCAACGATTGAAGAAGTTCGGGCTGAAGGCACTCGATGTACAATGGAACGCGTCCGACCGGGCATGATTGTTTTAATACGACCACTGCCTTCATTAAATGAATCAAATTCTGTGCTTCCCCCGTTTGCCGTTTCAGCTATGTTAAGGACTTTTGGTCTGGTTGGAGAGGTTTTGGAAGTCAATAAGGTTGGATTGAAATTGTTATTAATTAAAATCTATAAAATGATACAAAAAATAATTAGTAATGTAACTCTTAGGAATTGGAACTGGTTCTTGTGGAGACGTATGTAGAATCTGAAGGAATTCTGTTACGATTCTGGTATCCAGTAATTGGTTTGGACAAGCCTCAAGCGACTAGGAAGCCCAATTTGAATACGAACACAGTCAATATGTTCAAACTCCACAGGTAAATATATATGAATGATACGATTGTCAAATTCGATGAAAGTAGTGGGTATGGAGGACCACAGACCACATGTATATAAAATGATTTATTCTTCAATTGCAGTAACTTGCTATCTTTGGAGAGTTCTCTGTGCCACATTTACAGCAGATCTTCGTTTTTACAAATATTAAATTCAGCGAAGGAGGATGTTGAAGCTGAACAATCGATCAGCGGTCATTCAGACCAATCCAATCTGAGCCTTGACAAGGCCTCACCACCACAACCTGTACAAAATACTCTAGAAAATATTCAGGTCACCACTTTAGACATGACATTGCAGAGTTTAAGATCAGAGATAAGGGCAGAGAAAATCATGTAGGCATAATCTGCTCTAAGGCATAAAGAACGGTCTTAAAATAATATAGATTTTGTCGGATCACTGCATGGCTGCTTTCCCCCCGAATGGAAATGTTTTGACATGCAATCTCACTCATACTTGTCCATCAATTAAATTCCTAACGGATTTAGGAAATCCCCTAGCGGTCTTATACACGTATATACAAATATTCAAAAGTATTATTTTGGAAAAGATATATATTCGAGCAGGCAAATGTAATATTTATGGTAAATTTTATGACCCTACAGGGATTCTGAAAAACTGACTGAAGAAATCAAAAGCATATTAATCAATACATGCAGGAAAGGACAAGATGCTCTGAATGAAGTCATAACCCAGTTTCTATCAGTCATTGAAGTACTATTTTATAATTGTAGCTCGACGCACTTATATACTGTGAAATTGATAGTTTCACAAAATAATGTAAACGTTACTGTATCTTTTTCAAAAGCATGGGTCCGAAAAGTTTCCAAGTTTCGAAGTCGCTGCTGATATGATTTCAGAGCAAGACATAGAAGTTCCAGACGCAGCGTTTACGCTTATATGTGTCAAGGGGCTCCAACCCCCCAAAAATGCCTCGAATTCGGTGGACAGTGTACTGCATTCATGTATCCATTTGTCATGCTTTGATAGTAGCGATATCAAGAGGCATCCATTGGTTTGCTACCCACTACATTCTCTGTTCCCTGTGGATACAACAGACTCTTCTAATAATAGAGCGCAGCGTAGTCAGTTGGCGATCACATCCGCTCGAAAAACCATGCAAGTCCACCGAAGAAAGTTAAGGTTCCCCCCAGTTTTAATTCCAACTAATAAAGTGCACCTCACCGTGTCCGACACTGAGTTAAAAGGTAATGGTAGTTGCGTCAAGATATTTAAATTATGAAAAAATGTAATATGCTTTAACCCTAATTGGACAGGACTCGTCGTTCACATCCAAGGAATACCATCCCAGTTTCCGTTGGGTTTGCTTTTCTTTCAGACCCTCGTCGAATTCTTCCGGGAAAATGAGACTGTTTCAATTGAAACGTTAGTTTTTGCGGCCTCGAAATTTACTAATTTCCTGTGTATCAATTCAATGCCTCCGTTGATAAAGGTAATAAAGCTATTAAATGGAGAACCTAATTAAGGCTTAATTTACTATCCGTTTCTAATTTATTCGCAAAGGAATGGGTAATCTGTTTGCTAACGGAAGCAATAAGCGTGAGAAGGGACGAAGGACGGTTTCCGGCCGATTTCAATCTTTTTCGACCAGATTTAGCAGACCGAGTGTTTGCTGAAATGCTGTTTATCTATGAGAAGGAGTCCGAATCGGTATCAAATGCCCAATCGTTCATAGTCAGTGCCATAGCAGATCATTTTACATCGGAAAAAGAAAGCACCAGTCAAGCTGCTGCCACCACAAGACCAGGCAAGGCTAATGCTACTGCTGAATCCAAGGCCACAATTACGAACATACATGATGCGATTTCGATATTCTTGGATAGTAACAAAAAACCTGCACAAATTTGCTGTTTCTCGGGATATTTCCAATCCCTTTTGGAATTCTGTCTAGCGATTAACGACGTAATAAGTCTTATCCAAGCCTAAACATAGGATTGATTGGAATATAGTAATCGTCATTTTAATCCTTTCACAGATATATCCACTATCTTTCAATCCACTGGAAATTATTCGAACTTTACCAGTTTCGATTTCGTCGGCATCTCCAACCCCTTCCAGAAAACAAAGCGGTCAAGTGGCTATTGTAACACCTACTTCAGCTCAAGCCAAGGGTCGACGATTGACAGGAGGAATTACAAATAAAACAAAGTCTAATGTTCAAAGGAGCTCAGAACCCAAAAAAGTTGATCGTGTCCCAAAAGCCCCGAAACATCAACCCCAACCTACTCTAATTCTGTCAACAGAAAGGGCTTCCTCTGCAAAATCTCTTGCAAGTACCGGCTCTGAAGACCCTGGTTACAGGAGCCATGATTTCAATTGGTTCTGTTTGACAGAACAGTGTGTTTTAGCTCTTCGTAATTTAGTTTGGAACGATAATTCAGAGGAGTGTGTGCAGGTATATTACTCGACCCAGATCCTGAAGACGATTTATGTCATATTAGTTGTATACTTACATGTTATGTATTTTAGGCAATGACTGGAATTGTGACCATGGCTTACGAAAAGCTATGTTTTTCAACGAATCCTGAACGATTAGTTGTTGTATATGGGGCGCCTATAAATGTTCCAGGAATGTCGGTTTGTGTTTTACATATAAAAATCCACTCAATTTCATATGAAAATTATCTCACCTTGATTGGAACATTTTATACCAATTGAAGTTGGAGACGTCCCTACTCCGTGCCTTGAAAGACTGTGGTGGAGTAGTCGGGAACGAGATTTGGATATCTGAAAATTCCGCTGTTGTCGAGATACGATGTGGTTTCAGGGTAGATCATCCAAAAGTATTCAAATTCATTTAATTTTAATCAGCAGTTTCAATAATGGCTTGATTTAGGTAACCCAAGCTATCGACATTCTGAAACAAAACAAAAGCTGGTACCCATTGGATGATTCGCTTATGTACCCATCGGTCAAGGCATTTCGAGTCAGTACGTTTCTTCGAACCGGTGATATATATGGTGATAATACTCTGATGACATTTCTGCGGGGAAAAGTTCTGGACCCGACTGATAGCGATAAGCTGTGTGCTAAAGCTGAAGAGGCCTTATCCGCGATTTTCATGAGCTGTTGTGTAACCACTGAATTTTTAAAGTCAGATATCGACGAGTTTCCTCCTGAAGATCAGTTTTTGTTGTTGAACAGTGATCAACTCTCCGCCAAGGTATACAAATGCACGCTTTGGGGCTATGTTTTAATTACAAACCTACTAAATCCTATTATACTGATTTCAGATTTCAGGGAATTTAATGGAACGATTTGTAAATGCCGTCAAACCGGAAACCTATTCGATTGCAGAGTTTACCAAAGAAATCGTAAGGAAGTTTGGAGAAAGAACTGGCAAAGGATACCCAACAAATGTGGCTGATAATGCTGAAGGTAGTAGCAGTAAGTCCCGAGAATACTTTCAGTCAACAGAATCAAATGCTCAAGGTTTCAGCTCTTACAGGTAGCCCATATTTAGGATTGAATTACGAGTTTAATTAGATTCCATGTTAATAAGAAATACATGTTAACAACTTTATAGCCAAGAATCGGTTGTTCCAAACGATATTCCGCAAGGTCCTTCCAAATCCAAGAATTCTTTGTTACTGGAGCAAGAATACAATAGATCGGGACTTTCTCAGAATGGCTTTCTCCAATGGTGCACTCAACTGACCAAAGATAATATTCAAGGGCTGTGGAACGGTATCTTTGCAACCGGATATGACTTGAGATTGGACAGGGCGTGGCCTATGGATTCTACAGCCGTTTCTGCATCTCAGTACTTCAGTACACAATGGACGAAAGAAAAGGATGCGGCTCTTGTTGCGTTTATTGATTCCACAGCAGCTTCTCTGCGACTTTCACCGGAGAGGATCCATCCTCACGAGATATATCTTTCAGACGCTGACCTCACTAATCCTATGTTCAGAACTCTTCAAGGTCACTTGCAAGTTGTCTAGCAATGTTTTCTTAAAATTATTTGTGGCTAAATAATTTCTGATGATTTCTAAATAATAGGAACTCCTATTGAATATCTACGTGTGAGGGCTGCGGTTCTCGGGATGATGCATACAGCTTTCGGACGAGACTTGCTCCCATACATAGGATTTCACAAATACAGTTCCTATAAACGTTCAATCGCGGCTTTGATGCACGAAGCAAAGTATTTGATGTTTTACAGTCTCAAGGTATGTTCAAAATTTGGATCGAAAAATTGAGAACAGATGAACAATTTTATACAGTCCTTATCTTTCAGTTCAATTTTCTTTGCAGGAATATCATCTTTACAATATTTTAAGTACCACGGCTCAGAGGGGTGGGGATTCAAGCCAAGAAATATTCCTAGACCCAGTTACTGCACTTGATAGTATGAATTGAAGACTATATTTTAATAAATATCTTCTACTAAATGAGCACTTTGAAAATAATTAAAATTAATGATTACTAAGGTGTTGGTGGCTCCGATCTCACATTAATTCACCAAGCTATTCCTCAACTGCAGGCCTTCTCATCGGCATCCTTCTGTATCCCACCTTCCCGAGGAAGTGACCCCGTGTTACCTGTTAATATCAAGTACCAAGGAGAAGAAGTTTTAGGATTAAGTAAGAATAAAAGGTTCATAGTCCTGTAATTAGGGCACGTTTTTAACATCTTGACTTCAAAATTAATAACATTTAAATGATTGGAAATGAATTAGGTGGATCTTTCCGACACTTCCTGCTAAACGTAAGCAAAGAGATACAGCGAGGTGCTTTTAATATTTTCTGCAAATGCCCAAGTTCGGATGCTGGACGAAATAAAGATAGCCTCATTTTTCACCCTGGACCGATTTCTTACACCGAGGAAGAACTATTGTACTTTGTGGGACAGGTGGGTACTGAAATTCATTGTCTCGTGATAGATTTAATTTAAATGCTTTTGTAAATATTTTTATTTCGTCAAATTTTGATCCAACATTCATTTATCAAAGATGATGGGGATTGCAATTCGGTCAGACTCGACCTTTCCTCTGTACCTCATAAAATCTGGTTGGAGGTCTTTACTTTTGTCAGGGAAGGAGATTAATGACGTAACAGATGACTTGGCTGAGGCTGATATTTTATGTGCAACATACATTAAGAATATTCAATCGGTGAGAACAATTTATCATTACTTAATTATTATTATCGATTAAAAATCATCTCACATGTAAACATTTGTATTTAAATTATATAGTTGACGTCGTCAACCGAATTCGATGCCTTCTTGACTTTAAACGGATGGCCTAAGTTCCAGTACCCGTCTATGGATGAAAACTCAACCGTGGTAGCTCTGTGTCCAGGTGGACAAAATTTAAGTCTTAGGTAACTGATTTTCTGATTCATAAAATTCGTAAAAATTGGTTTTGAATCTACAATGCTTTTGCTACGTTTTGTTTTAATATTTTAAACCTAAAGCTATTCAAATAAGGAGCAGTTCATAAGTCTTATTGAAAAACTTCGGACCAAGGAAGTACGGGCTCGAAACCGTGTGAATAGAATCCTCGCTGGCCTTGCGACTATTATACCTCTCCCGATATTTCTCAATTTCTTCACGTCAACGCATCTAGAGTTCAAAATCTGTGGTTCTCCTGAAATTGATTTGTCCCTCCTCAAAGTAAAAATACAACTAACTGGTTAACAAAATCATTCACCCCTGACCGCGAGCTCTTGGAATTATGAATTAACTAAATGTTATTAAATTTAAGGCTCATACCCACTACCAAGTTGGGGTTGGTGAAACAGATCCCCACATTATGTACTTCTGGTCCGCTTTGGAATCATTTACTCCAGAGGAACTTCGAAAGTTCGTGAAATTCGCCTGCAATTTGGAGCGTCTACCAGCAAGCTGTCCTTGCCAAAGTGGAACAGTTCCACAACTGCAAGGACACGTCATACACATATCCCCATTTCCTATGAAAATTGCTCCGACCGACTTTCCAGCCAATACTCCCGTTGAAGAGATTGACAAAAGACTAATTCGGGTGGAGACTTGTCTGTTCCTCATCCGACTTCCACCTTATTCATCCCTTCAAATTACCAAGCAGCAACTTCTTTATGCAATCAATTGCCGGGATGATCCACTTTCGGGATAAGATTTTGTTAACCGTTTTCAATTAATAATGTCGGCGGAAAAATACCAGGACAATCATATCGCATTATATTATGGGATTGTAAATCCTAAATTTTTTGTTTAACTAAATTTCGAAGCATGCAAGAAAAATAAACCGCTTACTTATGTAGAATAAACCGATGTAACGGGTGTAACCAAGTGTTGAAAATATAACGATAAACAAACCAAATCTAAATTTTCCCCAAAAACCCGGGTACTGCACCCTGGTGTCAGTGGGAGTGGTCCCGTATTCGTCAAAGATGTTCTATTACTCATGGGAATCGTTTAAACCCCATATCTCAATTTCCCCGAAAATCCGGGTACTGCACCCTGGTGTCAGTGGGAGTGGTCCCGTATTCGTCAAAAATGTTCTATTACTCATGGGAATCGTTTAAACCCCATATCTCAATTTCCCCGAAAATCCGGGTACTGCACCCTGGTGTCAGTGGGAGTGGTCCCGTATTCGTCAAAGATGTTCTATTACTCATGGGAATCGTTTAAACCCCATATCTCAATTTCCCCGAAAATCCGGGTACTGCACCCTGGTGTCAGTGGGAGTGGTCCCGTATTCGTCAAAAATGTTCTATTACTCATGGGAATCGTTTAAACCCCATATCTCAATTTCCCCGAAAATCCGGGTACTGCACCCTGGTGTCAGTGGGAGTGGTCCCGTATTCGTCAAAGATGTTCTATTACTCATGGGAATCGTTTAAACCCCATATCTCAATTTCCCCGAAAATCCGGGTACTGCACCCTGGTGTCAGTGGGAGTGGTCCCGTATTCGTCAAAGATGTTCTATTACTCATGGGAATCGTTTAAACCCCATATCTCAATTTCCCCGAAAATCCGGGTACTGCACCCTGGTGTCAGTGGGAGTGGTCCCGTATTCGTCAAAGATGTTCTATTACTCATGGGAATCGTTTAAACACCATATCTCAATTTCCCCGAAAATCCGGGTACTGCACCCTGGTGTCAGTGGGAGTGGTCCCGTATTCGTCAAAGATGTTCTATTACTCATGGGAATCGTTTAAACCCCATATCTCAATTTCCTCGAAAATCCGGGTACTGCACCCTGGTGTCAGTGGGAATGGTCCCGTATGAGTCAAAGATGTTCTATAACTCATGGGAATCGTTTAAACCCCATATCTCAATTTCCCCAAAAATCCGGGTACTGCACCCTGGTGTCATGATTTTTGTGGTGTTTTTATTTTATGGGGGTCAGGGGGTGTGACCCATTGTACCCAAGATCGAACTAACAAGGGAAGTTTTTCGGGGTGTAATAAGGGAATCGCTTGAAACTTTTACGGTGAAATCTACAAGTCATATGAACAATAAAAATCGAAAAATTAGGTGCTAAATTTTACGTTGACCTTGTTTTAAAAATTGCCTAATACAAAAAATCATTTAAATTGACTTTTTAAAATGCTCATAAAACAGCGAATATTGGTTCGATTTTCAAAATTTTGCGAGTTTTAGAATGCTAAAAAGCTGAATTTGAAAAAAACAAAACGATTTGAATTTTTAGAAAAAATCTATTTTTTCTTGGAATTTTCAAATTTTTTAAGCTGAAATTGAAAAAAATCTTTTTTTCAATTTTTTTTTTAAATTGAAATCTTCATATTTCCTTGAGGAACAACTCTTTGGCATTCCAAAACTTGAAAAATTTTGAAAATCGGACCAATATTAACTGTTTTATGAGCATTTTAAAAAGTCAATTTGCATGATTTTTTGTATTAGGTAATTTTTAAAACATGGTCAACGTAAAATTTAGCACCTAATTTTTCGATTTTTATTGTCCATTAGACTTGTAGATTTCACCGTAAAAGTTTCAAGCGATTCCCTTATTACACCCCGAAAACTTTCCCTTGTAAGCCTTGGTTATGACCCATGGAGCAAGTGTACAAAATTTGGTGACTCTAGGTCAACGCAGTCAAGAAATAAGCTTTGTAATGTGTTTTGGGGGGTTCAATTTTATGGGGGTCAGGGGGTGTGACCGATTGTACCCAAATACGAACTAAGCCTTGGTTATGACCCAAGGAACAAGTGTACAAAATTTGGTGACTCTAGGTCAATGCAGTCAAGAATTAAGCTTTGTAATGTGTTTTGGGGGTTGGGGGGGGTTAATTTTATGGGGATCAGGGGGCATGACCGAACTGGTCCAAGTTCAAACGTAGCCGTTGTCTTAACTTGCACAACATGTGTATGAAGTTTGGTAACTCTAGATTAATCCATTCCTTAGATATTGTTTAAAATGTGTTTTGGGTGATTTAATTTATGGGGGTCAGGGGGTGTGGCCGATTTGACCCAAGTTAGAACTTAGCCTGTGTTAGGACCCAAGGAACAAGTGTACAAAATTTCGTGACCGTAGGTCAAGCCGTTCTCCAGTTATCGCTCGGACAGACGGACGGACAGACGGACAGACGGACAGACGGACGGACAGACGGACGGACAGACGGACGGACAGACGGACGGACAGACGGACGGACAGACGGACGGACAGACGGACTTGTCGTTCGCATAAAGTGTTTTCAACACTTAATAACCAATATTTTTTCCACGTTAAAAGTACAAAGTACGTACACCATGCAAATATTATCGGGATCCGGACTATCCGGAGGCAATAACTCGGCACAGGGTCGGGTCGGTGGCGAGACCGGATATTTATTTTATACAAAGTTTTATCGTATAAATAATGCTAATCAATCTCAGCAGTAACAGTTGCTCGGTCATCAGTGTAATTAATTCGTCATCCTTTAGGTCAAGTCTTAATTAATAATTCCCCTGATCCTGAACCATAATTAGCTTGCAGTTAGTTGATACTTGTTTGTCTGACGCCTTGCAATGACAAATGAGTACCTTTGTGTCATTGAGCAAGTCAAAACTGAATCTTTCAGGCGGGAATCCGTGTTACCGTGGGAAAAATCTACTCTACCCAAGTCCAACCGACACTACTATAATATCTATTATACCGTGATTATACCTTACTTTGTGCCTTGTTGATCTTCATTTCATTGTTTAGTGTTTCTCTATTAGAGAGGAAGAGGAGAGACGAGAGAACAAAAATATAGCAAATAAAACCAGTCAAATGTTCAACCGACAAAGCACCATTCGAATTCAAAGATTGATATTTTAAGTTTTAGTACTAGTTAAACTACAGACAACGAGTTTTAATTTGTCATTCGCTCCCCTATGCCCTAAAAACAAATTATGTCGTTTTTTAACATATCGGATTCAGAAATCCAATCGTTGTCGCCAAAAATGAATTTCGACAACTTCGCCGTTCCTCTTCAACCTGTTGTGGTAGCACCAGTACCAGAATCAATTGTTGGCTTCAGTCAGTCAACAATGATGAATCAAAATTTAGAAACTGCTTCTTCTACAAAAGATGAACAATGTCAAGAAACTTTACAGAACGATACAGAGTTGGAGTTCTGGATACCTGCTAATGGTAAACAAGGCATTTCACATTTGTGATTTGTCTTTCCACCTTTGTGCTTTGATATTCATCATTACACATTTCCAGTCACTCCAGCAGTGCAGATATTTTTTTTTTTATAAATGAAATACATGAATAATTTAAAATTATTAATTTAGTATCATTATGCATTCATTTACATATATCATATATATATATTTATTTACAATACAGAAATTCATTTTTTCATTAATTCTCAGGGACAAATGGGACAATGGACTTCAGTTATTGGGCCGATCAACCAATGACTGTACCCGAACCAATTGCTGACGTAAGGCATTATTGAATAAATAGGAATGAGGAAAACTCTCCATTTGATTTTGATAAATTCCTAATGATATACTTTACAGAACGATCCAGGGATTGATGAAATGCATATAAACGACTCGACCGTTCCTAATCACGTAGCAGCAGTTGCAACGGAATCAATCATTGAATATAGTTATTCACCTATTCTGGAACAAAATATGGAAACTCTTCCTAGAAATGCTGAAAAATTGCAAGATATTTTTGAGAACAATACTGGAATAGGTGAGATGCCTTTGAACGACTGGGCCGTTCCTATTCAGACAACAGCAGATATAACTAAATCAATTATTGAATCCCATCATTCACCTATCCTCGAACACAATATGGAAACTCGCCCTGTGAATGATGCAAAATGGCCAGATACTTTACATAACTTTCCAGGAATGGATGAGATGCCTTTGAACGATTTGATCGTTCCTAATCAGACAGCAGCAGAAGTGTCAGAATTAATTGTTGAATCCCATCATCATCATTCACCTATCCTCGAACACAATATGGAAACTCGCCCTGCAAATGATGAAAAATGGCCAGATACTTTACATAGCGTTCCAGGAATGGATGAGATGCCTTTGAACGATTGGACCGTTCCTAATCAGACAGCAGCAGAAGTGTCAGAATTAATTGTTGAATCCCATCATTCACCTATCTTCGAACACAATATGGAAACTCGCACTGCGAATGATGCAAAATGGCCAGATACTTTACACAACGTTCCAGGAATTGATGAGATGCCTTTGAACGATTTGATCGTTCCTAATCAGACAGCAGCAGAAGTGTCAGAATTAATTGTTGAATCCCATCATCATCATTCACCTATCCTCGAACACAATATGGAAACTCGCCCTGCAAATGATGAAAAATGGCCAGATACTTTACATAGCGTTCCAGGAATGGATGAGATGCCTTTGAACGATTCGATCGTTCACAATCAGACCGCAGCAGTTGTAACAGAATCAGTTATTGAATCCAATGAATCACCTATCCTTAAACAAAATATAGAAGCTCGCCCTACCAATGAAGAAAAATGGCATGGTAATTTACAGAGCAATATAGAGATTCCGTTTAAAAATTTGGCTGCTACGGATCTGCCAGGACCCGTGCAAGAATCAATCATTGTTGAATTAAGTTCGCCAGAATTTTGTTTGGAAACTCGTCTTAAAAATTCTGATCAATCCAAAGATGCTTTGAAGAACGATCCAGAAATCAATGTGTCTTTTAACAAATATGCTGTTCATAATCTGTCAGTAGTAACATCTGAATCAATGGCAGAGTCAAATTCGCCCATGCAAAACTTGGAAATTCGTTCTACAAATGCTGAAAAATACCAAGACCAAGATACTTCAAAGAGCAATCCACATCCAGAGGTCAAGGCTGTTCCTCATTCACCAGAATCAAAATCACCACTGCTGAGACAGAATATGGAAAGTTGTCACACAAATGAGGAAGAAAAATTACAAGCTGATTTATTACACATCGAGGAAGTCGGGATTCCTTCCAACAACAGGGCTGTTCCCCAAGTTCGCCTTCTTGCTCTTCAGCCAATTGACATTACAGAGTCAATTATTATTGAATCCAATCATTCAACGATCCTTGAACAAAATGTGGAAGCTCGCCCATCAAATAAGGAAAAATTGCAAGATAATTTACATATCACTCCAGACGTTGAGACTGAGACTGTTGCTCATCAGCCAGGATCCTTGCCAGAATCAATTGTTGAATCAAGTTTATCCAACCAAAATTTGGAAACTCTGCTTACGAATTCGGAACAGTTCCAAGATATTTTAAGCAACGGTACAGAGGTAGAAAGTTCTTTTAACAACTGGGCTGTTCCTCATCCGCCACGACCCGTGCCAGAATCAATTGTCAAGTCAAGTTCACCCAAGCAAGATTTGGAAACTCGCACCCGTCTTACAAATTCAGATAAATTCCAAGATACTTTAAAGAACGATCTAGAAATCGATGCATCTTTTAACAACTGGGCTGTTCCTCATCCGCCACCACTCGTGCCAGCAAGTTCATCCCAAAAAAAATGGGCCGTTCCTCATGCCCCAGTATCAGTACCACAATCAAATTCACCGTTGCTGAAGCAAAATATGGAAACACGTCCCAGTCCCACAAATGATGAAAAATTACCTGATACTTTACACAAAAATCGAGCAGACATTCCTTTCAACGACTGGGCCGTTCCTCTTCAGCCAGTTGTAGTTACAGGGACAATGATTGAGTCGAACCATTTACCGATGCTGAAACAAAATACGGAAACGTGTGCCGCAAATGATGAAAAAGATCAAGATACTTTACATAATGATACAGAGGCCTGGATGTCTGGCAATGGTAGGTTCTTCTGGTGTATTGTACTTTTAAATTGAATAATTTTTATGAAGATAAAAAAATTGTTTACCTACTATATAAATTTTTAGATTTTTGTAATGCTGGGAATGCAAGTGAATGGGACGATTTAATGAGTCGTGGAAATGGAGCCCCCACAGTGAATCGATGGGAACGTAATTCCTTGTATCAGAGATTTGACCCTCTTGTCGAACGGCGTGCATCCATGATGCCGAAGCCGAAGACCCCTGTTCGCAAATTACCGGTACATAATGAGTCGGTTGACGAGGGCGGAATGTATTCAGGGGACACTTTTTATACGTAAATAATTTTTATGTCTTAATGAAACAGAAACAGCAACTGTTTACGTTATAAGTTAAATCAATTACATAACGGTTTTTATAATTTATTTTAGAGCAAAAGAAAATCAATCAAATTTGTCAGGTTTTACTCCTACATCCGGTACAAATTCAAATTCACCCTCTCCACAGAAGGTATTCCTAATAATTCTCCGTGTATTCATCGTTTCAATTTACTAAAGCTTACTTTATGGTTAACGTTAACAAGTTAACGTGAAAATTGAAAACGGGTTTGACATAACGGGCATGTGAATTTAAAAATAAGTTAAATAAATTTTTGTGCAGTTCATCGAAGAAGATACAAACGAGCTGAAACTCTGCATTACGCTAAACGAATCTACTTCATCAATTTCAAAAGCTTTCGAAGCTTTAAGTTTAGAAGTTTCGGTTGATGAACCGACTGAAAATTCTCAAAATAGTCATGAATGTATTAACGACGAGTTACCCTTAGATGAAATCGAGGTATGCTGTATTATTTAACACATCTTGTAATGTTTAAAGGATTTGAGTTTTATTTTTGCAGTGAAAACATATTTAACATATTAACATATTACTTGTAGAAAAACGCTTCTGGTACCGAAGACAATGAAGACATTGTACTCCAAACGAAGATGGATGAAATGCACATTCAATGCATCGACAGCTTAAATGAAAACCTTTCAAATTTAGAAGAAGAGAAGTCACGTCTAAAAACCGTAGAGGAGTAAGATACTTTTGTAATTGTAACCAACTTCTGTATATAGATAGAATGTCGGTTTTAAGTTATGTTTAAATTTGCAGAAACGCTAAACTCGATGCTCTCAAGAAGAGGTCCGAGGATCAGGAAAAGGAGAGTCTTAAAATACGTTTGAATGAAACCCTGAAAAGTACTGATCTAATAAAATTGCAAAGACAGGAGGCATTGTCTGACTTGAACGCTGTGGAAGAGGCGTTCACTGGAGTACTATTGTAAGGCATGCAATACCAATATTTTAAAAGAAATTCGAAAGTCAGCTTATTCACAAAGATTCGATATTTCAGATCGTATGAAGGCGGAAAGGCATATCAAAAACACTTTGATATTAACCAGAAGGTACTCGAGGAAAGAGTAATTCTATTAACCAACGCTAGTGCCCGACGTCAAGAAAAACTAGATCATATGCAGAAGAAAGTGGATGAAACAATGGAAAGGTAAATTAATTAAAAACCGCGGTTAAAAAATATCAAATTACCAAATATTGTTAAAAAAAAGTAATTTGGCACTGACGATTGGCGAATAAGCGAGTGATATGAGGATATGACATTGACAGGAAGTAGTAGCAGAATTACAAGTTTGCATGCTCCGTTGTTGTATTTCAAGTCTCTGTTTTTTATATCGATCACGTGTCCATTTTTGATCAATTGTTTGTGTCTATCCAAGTCGAGACTCGATTTGTCTCTGAACTGTCGGGATTTCGGAATTCCCTGATTGATTGGCATTATAGTTTTCTAACCATCTCCTCTGTTGTTTAAAATTATGCATACCCATTGTCGTACAGGTTCCAAAGAGATGTAGCTGAAAAACTGAAAGAAGTAGAAAATGAGAACCGGAAGTTGCGAGCAAAATTGAAGATGACGGAGATGACGTCCCAGAAACTAGAGAGTGAGATTGAGCAAACTGTAATTGAGACAGCTAAGCTGAGAGCACTATGTGATGAAATGATCCAGACCTAAACGATTTAACTCCATTCATGTCAGCTTTTTAAAATATCCGTAATTCAAATTGTTAAGTGTTTCTCGAAGATATCCGAGTAAAATTGTAAAATAGAATATAACGTCAACGTAATAATTTTAAGTACCGCTCAACTCTAATGTATGATCTTTCATGTATGTGCGATATAAAGAGTATCGAGCTTGGTGATTAAACTGATCGATGTATTTTGAAAACCCGTAAATCGAAAATTAAATAAACAACATTCATTTTACCTACCATATCTTTTGATCTGTTAATTATCCGCACAAGAGATTTTGATTTTTTTGTCATTAATATTATTTCGAACATTTTGCTACGCGATGCATTCCATTATAACAATTTATACGACATTGATATACAACTTTATGAACTTGCTTTTGAAATATATATTATCTTGTCACGAATTTTGCGTAGATTTCGAATATGCAATAAAAACTCGTAAATGTAAGTAGCGTTTTTTGAGAGAAATCCCGAAAATCAGGGTTTGTCTAATTAATTTGATTAACGTGTTTAAAGTTTAAATGTGTAATTTATGATGCAATGATTTATTCAACAAAATATTGTGAGTTGAAATCAGTGTTGTGTTCTTCGAGGCAAATATTGGATATTTAAATATGGCTTTTTGCGACCGCTTCGATTGTAAGACTAACCCACCGCGGTACTGATTGAGTTTATATTTAGTACGGTCCACCTCCCTGCCCCTGGCCCCGGCTGGGGTCCCAAGTCCCAACGTCAGGCTCCCCAAATGCTAAAAAAATAGTTTATTCAGGTCAGATAAGTGAGGGTGGGGAACCGAGGTATGCAAGGTAACTTGGTAGTCGTGGGGTACACAAACGGAGCTGTAAATTGAATTTATCAAGTACGGCACAGAAACTAACCCTTAGTTCCCGGCTAAACACGTTGGCTTGTGCCAAACTTTTCATGCCCGCCGCATCAAGTCTTGTTGCCTTTAATAATGTATCCCTGTCAAGAATAATTATATTAACTTGACGATCTGACCTTTCACCTAAAATCAACTAATTTAGAATTAAGCAACTATATAAGCTCCATACATTTGTTGTTGATTCAAGTATGAAATCTGGATTGAGCCAGAAAATGCATAATATTGTAATTCCAAAGCCAAGCCTTACTAAAAACGACGAAGACTTCAGGTTTCAGGAAATTGCATTGTGTCTATGCCTATGCTGTATACTCCTTACGAAGACAATGATGTTGATTGACGTAAGAATACAGGTATTATAGGCCTGCTAGTAAGAGATTTCAATCGAATGTGGCTTTATAAAGGAAGAGAACGACCTCAAGAAAGATCCAGTCGGTTTGTCATCCGTGCACTTACAAGTACAATGCCAGTTTCTGTTTCCTGGTAGTGATTTTATTTCTGAAAGTTTTTGAATTGCTAACTGACAAGTTCCAGTTGTAAGGTCCATACAAAAGTTTCCAGTTACAATGTTACCCCGACAGCGTTTAAAGGGATTCAAGTCTTCGATAGTTTGTGTGATCGTAACTATCACGGTCCTTCAAGCTGTCTCAGGCTACTCCGTCAAAAAGGTTATATTACCAGACGACTCTTACTCTTGAGCGTGATTAAACTATCGAATTATCTGGCTTATCCAAGCGATTGGGTTGCAAGCACATTGTTTTGTCCATGAATGAACATGGGCATTTGTTCTTATTTTACATGAAATTTGTGTATGTTGATGGCTATGCGTGCTATCTTACGATATAACATAAATTATGACGATATTGTTGGAGTAATAAGTGAGTTTTGTGTCAAAAAACCCGATTATTTAGTTGTTCATTGACCCAGGATACCTGTCAAGCCAATGTAACAACTCCAACAGGACCGTTAGTTCTGTTTGATGTAAATCCATGCATTGGCCATAAAAAATCGGCTCTCAAAACCCAACTATATATCCAATTAGTTTTGCGTTACTTCGGATATATTTCATTCAGAACATGAGGGCTTGCTTATACTCAATAGTTTTATACCGACCTACAATTGAATATAAACGAAGATCCACAAACACTTAAGATTCTACAAACAAAATCGTGGATCAAGAAATGTCTTTGTATTCTGGCTGCATAAGATGCAGTTGATGGAACAAGAGATTGGCTACATGAAGTTATGAGGCTGATAGAATCATTTGCCTGTTTAGAGAGTTTAGACATTAGGAAAAGCTGCTAACTGCTTGTTAGTTACTGCACTTTAAGGAATCGTGCGTCCATTTAGTCCGTAATCTTGAACTTGCTCGCAAGACAGACAGTAAAAAGCTTCCTACTGAGAAACAATTTATAACACATCACGAATAATATCCTATTTGACTTTGACTACATGAAATCGGGTGGTAGTAATTAGAAGGACGTTGATCTTTTGAACTTCAGTTAGATTCCGTTTCATTCACTATCTCAGAGCGATTACGAATTCTTAGAACCAACCTTATGTATATATGACATTTAAAATATGTTTCGGAGTTATATTAACAAAAACGATAGTCGATACACGCGGAGGCTTTTAAGGAATGGACATTTCAAACACAGTTTTATAACGCTTTTGCACACAACAATGACTTTGGAAATCTTATGTATGTATCCTGGAGTAGATAGACATTAACCAACCCATCATGAATTGTTGCTTCCAAGCTAAAAAAAATGCAGTTTAACTGGATCTAATCACCAGCTCAAATATGACACTTGAAAAGATATTCGGCCTAATCTTTGTTTTCTGGCAACAGGTTATTGATATGGACAGTTTCACTCAAATCCCTCAGGAGAGTATTCCGGACGTAACGCAAAAAGATGATATAGTCGTAATGGAAGGTAAAATAAATAGGACATTCCGACGTTAATGAAATAAGCTGTCTGGGGGACTACTGATAGTTTTTTTTACAGATTCTTGGGGGGGGGGGGTAATTTCTGAGGAACCAACTATTTTGGAATGTCTCAGATTTAAAAGAACCGAAGGTGTCTTATAATGCCTTATTATCGACAGGGGGTCTTATTCAAAGAGATAGTTAATTTTCAACGTTATAAAATAGTTGGGTTATTTCTGTAATGATGTAAAACTTATCTATATCGACAGAATCTTAATAAATATGAATAATAAGACTCTATCCTTCACATCGATTGAATAATAGGTACGACGGACGAACAACCGTCTGGAGATGATATTGCGTATAGTTTACCAGTTACGACGGAATTGATGCGGAATTCAGATAATGAGATTGTTAGAGATTCAGGAGCAGTCTCTGAAAAAGTGCCATTTGAAGCCAATGCAAATAACGACGTGGATACAACCCCTTTTGTTGTGACGGTAGAAGATGAGGATCTGTTACCATTCGTCCGGCCCGTGACACCCGACCCGGATGCAGACCTCAACTACCCCACTGTCAATCCAATTCCCGATGATTTTAATATTGCAGACCTTGTAGATGTCAACGCTACCGGAGAAGTCATTCGCGGCCGAGCTCAATGTCGTATGCAGATCACTAATGTGAACGAATTTATTGTATCGTACTGTTTCGTTTACTAAATATTGCATTTTTTGTTTAGAATGTGGAGTGCCATCTCATCGCATCGTTGGTGGAGAACCAGCTCGTATTCGAGAGTTCCCATGGACTGTTGGAATTACCAGGGGATCAGGGAGACCATATTGTGGAGGAACGTTGATTAATTCCAGGTATTCGTTAAACTGCTTAGAAAAAAATGTACGGCTATAATTATGACAAATAAATCACTTTAATTTTTTTCAGATATATTGCTACTGCTAGTAAGTTCTTCGTTTATCTCTATTAGCGTAATTTTATGTGAATATATACATATAAGTACAACTTTGATTTTACAACATCCAGGTCACTGTGTTGACGGTCAAAGTGCAAGTCGAATTTCTGTAGTTCTTAATGAGCAGGACTTCAACAGTAATTTGGATGGAGCCAGGCCGCAGACTATCAAAGTGGAACAGATAATAATGCACTCCAATTACAACAACAAGAATATTGACAATGATATCGCAGTATGGAACTTTTGAAACGCTTCAGGGTCTTTTAACCTAATCGAATTTTGACCTGATTTTGACATTTAATTTCAGTTGTTGAGACTGTCACAATCTGTTCCGCTGAGTACATACACACCGGTCTGCCTGCCATCCTCAAATAATAATGATTTCACTGGAGAACTTGCGACAGTTGTAAGTTTTTTTTTTACAATTAAACAGTTTGACACGCTATTTCAAAAATTTTATCACGCCGTTCAATCACATAGGCCGGATGGGGAGCAACAAGCCAAGGTGGATCGACCTCGAGTCATCTCCGAAAAGTGACAGTCCCCGTCATCAGTAACGACGACTGTAATCGTAAATCCAAGTACACTGGAAAGATAACGGGTAACATGCTATGTGCTGGCCTTCTTACGACCGGAGGCAAGGACTCGTGTCAGGTAAATAACACTGAAAGTCCGTGGAAAATATATTTAGAAGTGTTTTTCTCCATACTTGTGTGAATATTACAGGGAGATTCTGGCGGTCCATTGATTATTGACAATGGTGGACGAAAAACTTTGATAGGTTTGCAATAAAAATTAAAAAGATACCTTTAAGATAATTGTACAAATACGTATGACTTGTGGTGTAAATGTATTTGAACGAATTTTAATTGCAGGTATCGTTTCCTGGGGGTAAGTATCCTTTTATTACCTTTGGGTATTACTTTCGAAGATTTTGAGGTTGTAATTAGATAAAATATATCGCTGTTCCGTCATTTCGAACTCGAATGCAAACATTTATGACTTCTAGGTATGGATGTGCTCAAGCATATAGTCCTGGAGTTTATACTCGTGTTGCGCGATATCCTGACTGGATTTTAGCTAACACCCGGGTAAAAAATAATTGTATACAAGTAGTGCTACTTATCTTCAACCTTACTGATCAATAAAAAACTATTTCATTTCAGGGAGCTGATTGGTGCCAGGGATAATTATCAGTATAACTATAGGATATTGATGATTCAGATGTACAGTTTGCATGGACTATTTATTACTTCATACATTATTTACACCTGGTTTAATTTTTAAGACAATTAAATCTCAACCCACAAAATTGGATTATTTAATAAATGTCTCCTATATTTTGGTGTATAATTGATTCGAGACTTGATTCAAGATTAGTTTATTTATTACCGCATCATCACCGATTCATAAAAGTTATGATTGTTCATTTGTCAAAATTTTCTAAATAAGGCTATGAATAAAGCTACATGATAACTGTATTGCAAGATGGCGAATATTCTCGAGGGGAAGGTTATTCCGGGGAGCTCATTGCAACATTTAGTACTAACTAAGAGGTAAAGTTTGTTGAAAGGTTAGCTTTATTTCAATTAACAAATAATGAATCTGCTTTTAGTTGAACCAGGACTTTACGACCACGATCCGTAATAAAGCAATAAATGAATGAAAAGGAAACCAAATTAATTTGATTAACATATATAAGGCTCACTAGATATATCTACGAATAAATCTTGCGTGAGTACAATATTTCCGAAGCTATAAAAATTACATCCATGGAAGTTGGTGTACAATATCGTCAAATGAAGACGAGTTACTAGATTTGGAGATCTCCAATCTTGGCCGTAAATCCAAAATAGTTGAGTTTATTACTAGTTTATTAGTGAAACATAATGGACCTACGTAAACAATCGTTTCTGTGAAAGATCACTCGCAAGTAAACCGTGACACGCATTTATAACTAGAATTTTTTCTCTAAATATTATTTAAGGATGTGATCGGGTTTGTCAAATGCTAGTTCTTCGTTGGTATTTCTACCTACAACTACAGCTACATTCGTCATATCCACTAATTTCCTCTGCTGAAGCCTTAAAATGAAAATATATCAAACTTTAAGTCTTTTTCTGATAATATTTTTCAGCCACGCTTATGCGAACCCTGTGGAAAACGTGAGATTTTCAAACAATTCATCATTTCAAAAACTATTTTCACATTATATATATAAAGCAAATTACCATTCTTAATATAAAATTGTTAGGCAGTGGATGCGAAAATCTCTTCAGAGATACCATCACCCACGGAAAGCATTTCCGAAATTGTAACGGATCGGGCTGTGACCGCAGATGACCAGAGTCTAGTTGGTGTTGGTGAAGATGGATCGGAGGTTATCCGGGTTATCGGTGAATATCCAACTCCTAAACCATTTCTAGATGAGCCTGAAGCTGACGAAGGGATTGTCAGGGAGCCATACATTCCTTATATCCCACCAAACTTCGACATTTCAACAATCCAGGAAATAAACGGGACAAAGACTGGCGAAGATGGTATCACTCGCTATGTGGGACGAGCAAGTTGTAGTAAGTAGTAGCATTTGATATTTAAAAAGCTATTTTATATAACATTAATAATGTTGTTGTATGTTCCATAGAATGTGGAGTGCCTGGACAAAGACGCATCGTCAATGGCGAGGTACAAAAGCTCATTGGAAAACGTTAAAATTGTATACTCGAGCAAGAGATAAAATGATTTCTTAGGTCATTAAAAATTAATATGTATTTTCCCATTATTTACAACTTTAGCTTGCCCCCATTAACGAATACCCTTGGACGGCTGCATTACTTCGTAAGTTTGCAAAATATATAAAAATCTAATTAAAATAGAGATTTTATTTTATTTCGTCGAAGTGCTGACCCCACTTCGATAAGTCATTAGTACGGAGACCGGGCAATTCAACACGAAAGAAAACGTTTAGAAATACAAATTGGGGCACTTTGAAACATTGACGATACTGGTTTCCTTTGTTGCTCTTGCTTGCTGAAAATATATTTTTTCGATTGAAGCAAAGCATTTTCTAAGCGTCTGGTTTCCATTCAATATTAGGAAAAAGTTGGTTAGGAACCGTAAGCCGTACAGCATATTGCGGAGGCACTTTGATCAACAGCAGGTACGATCATTATAGAATTACATTGTTATTCGTGCGCATTTGGGGATTATAGTCAATTATGAATACTAATGTATCTCTTTCCAACTTACAGATATGTCGTAACTGCAAGGTAAGAAAAATTAATTTACTTTAATCAATCGGAATCTCTGAAATTTTAGTAATTCACCTCACGATATAAAATGGGATTTTTGTTTTATTTCTAGTCACTGCGTCGATGGGTAAGTGGATCTATGTGGAATAATTAACTTATGACTTTTTTAATATATGATTTTTTAACAAATTCATATGAAATGTAGAATGAAGGCGGGTGGAATAATGGTAGCTTTGCATGAAGAAAATTTTTACTCTGAGACTGAGACGGAGGCAGGTGCACAAAGATTTGAAGTTGAAAAAATTATTATGCACCCCAACTACAACCGAAGAAACATTGACAACGACATCGCGGTAAGCGTTGCGTTTTCAATTGACCAACCAGTTACAGTTTTGCAATTATAATGCAACGGTTTGACGATTTGTTGTTTACTTAAATTTTAGCTTATAAAGTTGAAAACTCCCGCTATTTTGGACAGCGTCATTGTTCCTGCTTGCTTACCGGCTAATAATAACTACACTTTCGAAACGGTTATTGGGACTGCAGCCGGTGAGTTCCCGAATATTTACCTTTAAGATTCGAATTATAAATAAGAAAGACGTGTACTTAATGTTGATATTATTGTAAATTTTCAGGCTGGGGTGGTAAGCTATTAGTTTATAATATATAACATATACAAACACGTGGGTAGCAAGGGGTTCAGAAAAAAAACAGTATTGTTAATTAACCTTAAATATCAGCAACTTCTGAGGGAGGTTCTGTTTCTGGAATGCTCCGGAAAGTTGAGGTTCCCATCCTAACCAATTCCGACTGCAACACCAAGACAAAGTATGAGGGAAAGATTACAGATAATATGTAAGTTGCTAGTATTTCATTGCATTTTACATTTATGCAGTTTTGGGCTTCATATTGAGTTACTAAACATAATTTGTATACAAGGTTATGCGCTGGAGACATCGAACAAGGAGGGAAGGACTCGTGTCAGGTAAATCTCTTGCTTCCTTAAGTCGTTAAGTCATTATTCAAATAGATCAACCTGGTTTAGAAATTACACGGATGCCGTTATGTCATCATGGGATAAGTGTAATTTTTTTTTATATGATAAGCTTTATTTCCGGTATTTATTCTTAGGGAGATTCTGGTGGCCCATTGATTATCGAAAACGGAGGTCGGCGGACCCTTGTTGGGGTTGTTAGTTGGGGATATGGTAAGGTTTCAACGACAGTGTAAAATTCCACACTGATAAGTTGATCACAATAATTTACGATGCTGTTGTTCAGGTTGTGCAAGACCAAAAAGTCCAGGAGTGTACACCAGAGTTGGTCGATATCCACAATGGATTTTGCAAAACACTCGAGGTGCTGATTGGTGTTATGAATGAATAGCTGTTTCATGAGATAGAGAATGTTTTATTTATAATTTTGCCCATTTGACAACTACAACTTAATTTATTTGGAACTTTTGTGAATTCAGTAGTTTAGTTAGATGATATAATAAAAATAAAAATAAAGACTATTAAATTATCACAACGTAAAGAAGCATACTTGATTTTGCATTTATTTATAAAGTAATTCTTAACGGGTCTACTAATTCTTAACATTGATATTATACATAATATATCAGTTAACTTATGAATAGACTCCGGGGTAAGTTGATATTAATTTAATTTACGTTCTAGAGCATTTTGGATAACTAAAGACGTTCATGTATTTAGGCCAAAAATATTTTTTAAAGCACCAGTCAAGCAATTTCACATTGTGATAGTCATGAGTATTAAAATGGATGCTAAAACTTGACTTAAAACCCGTTTAATTTTTATTGGCAACAAGCTTGCTCCACATTCGTCCAAAGGTGAACCTTATTGTTAGTTGTAGGTCAGGAACTACAACTCAATTGTCACATCAAAGCAACTTCTTGACCAAAGCTACAAAATGACGTCTGTCTTCGATAATAAATCTGTCACATATATATGTCGATTCTGGTTTCTCTCGGCACAATAAACCTCCTATATATAACTACAGGAAAATACAAAATGATATGGTAATTACGGTCAAGTTAAAGGGTATGAATCCTTAATTTATGACTACGGCCTTCAATCGAACTTAGTTTACAGAGGAAACAAGATCACATTTAAAACACAAGACGAATTAATCATAAATTCATAGTGGTAACAATGGATAAATCACTCTACTTAACTCTAAGTCTACTTCTCATTTGTGTATCTAGATCAACGGGTATTCCCTACGAGGTAATAATTAATAACTTTAATATCTAAATTGTTGTATATTTTCTGATTTACCTTATGACCAATTACTTAGAACAACAATGATTTTGTGCATGACGCTGGGGCCGAAAAATTTGAGGCCGGTACGACGACAAGATCCGATGTCGCAGAAGTTGAACTTGAATCTGGAGGTACTTTGAATTAATTTCAAATTCTACACGAGCTATATTTATTCCAATCATGGTTATGTATATGCATAGCATTTGATTCTATTAAAATGTTTTAGGACAATCTGCAGATGAAAACCTAAATGATATCGACACAAACAAAGTTTCGTTAAAAAACGATGAAATGCAGCCTGAAGAAGAAAGTCCCAGTGAAAATTTACCTATTTCCAGTGGTAACCTTCCAAGCAGTTCCAGGGACAATGCTACAAGTCCCAGTGAGATCCCTCCAAGTTCCAGTGAAAATTCCCCAAGTTCTTCTGAAAATCCATCGAATGCAACTTCACTGCCTTATTACGTGGGAAATGCTGACTGCAGTAAGACAAAGACCAATAGTTTCCACACTAATATGGAATTATTTTTTTTAAATCACAGTTTGCCTTTATTTGGTGTTATTAAAAGTTAATTTGTTTATATGTAGCTTGTGGGAAAACAGTAACGAAAATTGTTGGAGGTAAATAGCGAATAATTCTTAATTAGATTTATCATTGAGGGTCTTAATACAACAAGTGAACGTAATTATTCTATGTTTAAGGTGATTTGGCGAAAATCAACGACCTTCCCTGGACCGCTCTCTTGTATAAAAGGAGTTTCTTTGGCTTTGGGAAGTCAGCATACTGTGGAGGAACGGTTATCAACAACTTGTACGTTTTGACCGCAAGTAAGTCAGCAATTAAAAAATGACTTAAAAGTTTAAATACTTTTGACTATAATTGACTGACTATTAACTATGAAATGTTTGTAATCCTTAGGTCATTGTGTGGACGGGTATGAAAAGCATTATGAAAAACATACTGTCTTAATTATATTACCAGTCATTAATTTTTCGTTTTTGCAAATTAATTTACAGGATGGGAGCACGGGGAATCGAAGTCGTCTTAAACGAGGAAAACACAGCCACTTCTTCAGAAACTGAGACTCATGTTTTCAAAGTTGAAAAAATAATTATGCATCCAGAATATAGTCGGAGGAAGATTGATAACGATATTGCCGTAAGTTGTTTGTGAATGAATTAAATCGACCAAAATATCAGAAATAATATTTTAAATTTTCGTTTAAAAATAGATTTTGAAGCTAGTTCGTCCTATCGATCTCTCGGAAACAGGGCCAATAGTGCCAGCCTGTTTGGCCATCGACACTGAGGACAAATTTGTCGGTCGAAGTGCAATTGCAGCAGGTACTTTCGTATTATTTGTTATTTATTTCGTCGTTTTCTATCAACTATTTTACCGTTCTAATACTAAAAATATACCTTGTTCATTTTATTTCAGGATGGGGTAGGAGATTACGAGAGTTTCAGATGTTTTAATTTTTAAATCTTATGTGTTAACAATGAACGTGTGTGTCTATACTTGAGAACCATTTCTAACATAATACATCAACTTGTAGGAGCAATTGCCGAAAGTGGAAGTACCTCCAAACAAATAAGGAGCGTGACCGTTCCAGTGATAAGCAATGATGCCTGCAACATGACGAGATATAAAGGACGAATTACAGAGAATATGCTTTGTGCTGGGGATATTGAACAGGGTGGAAAGGACAGCTGCCAAGTAATTATTTATTTTATTTTAAAATTTTAACATTTTATTTAAACATTTTCATGATTGAATTGATTGTAAATACAATATGTAACTCTTAACTATTAGGGGGATTCCGGTGGCCCACTCGTAACATCAGTCGAAGATAGGAAAATGCTTATTGGAGTCGTTAGTTGGGGTTATGGTAAGACATTTTTATGAAAATGTATTCATACTATTCTCATCGTTTTTCTACCCTCACAGGTTGCGCCCGTCCAAATAGTCCAGGAGTTTATACGCGTGTTGCTCGTAAGTTTTGATATTCATAACAATCCGTTTTGCGATTTCATTCGTTTTTGTAGCAATATTTATATAATAATAATTTTGGTTAAACTTTAGAATACCCCGAATGGATTCTCTCGAATACGAAAGATGCTGGCTGGTGCAAAAACTAAAAATATATTTATTGTCAAAAATGCAACTTTTATTTATGCTTTAATCTTATGAAAAACAAAGCTTCTTGATTAAGAACTTTATTTCAGAACTATTTATGAACTTAAAACATTGTATTTATAGTAATAATTTGAATAATGAAAATAAAGATTCCTAAAACTAAAGTCACTAATTTGCTAAAATCGAATTAATATCACTCGTAATAATATTATCACGCTCAGAATCATGCATTACTTGCAATGGGGTTTGCGACAATTTTTCGATAATTAAACAGTTTAAGAAATCCTGTAGAGAAAATGGGAGGCATCGGTGCTCACTGCTCAATACCCATAAATCACAGAGAGCATAATAATACAACTGGATCTAATCACCAGCTCAAATATGACACTTGAAAAGATATTCGGCCTAATCTTTGTTTTCTGGCAACAGGTTATTGATATGGACAGTTTCACTCAAATCCCTCAGGAGAGTATTCCGGACGTAACGCAAAAAGATGATATAGTCGTAATGGAAGGTAAAATAAATAGGACATTCCGACGTTAATGAAATAAGCTGTCTGGGGGACTACTGATAGTTTTTTTTACAGATTCTTGGGGGGGGGGGGTAATTTCTGAGGAACCAACTATTTTGGAATGTCTCAGATTTAAAAGAACCGAAGGTGTCTTATAATGCCTTATTATCGACAGGGGGTCTTATTCAAAGAGATAGTTAATTTTCAACGTTATAAAATAGTTGGGTTATTTCTGTAATGATGTAAAACTTATCTATATCGACAGAATCTTAATAAATATGAATAATAAGACTCTATCCTTCACATCGATTGAATAATAGGTACGACGGACGAACAACCGTCTGGAGATGATATTGCGTATAGTTTACCAGTTACGACGGAATTGATGCGGAATTCAGATAATGAGATTGTTAGAGATTCAGGAGCAGTCTCTGAAAAAGTGCCATTTGAAGCCAATGCAAATAACGACGTGGATACAACCCCTTTTGTTGTGACGGTAGAAGATGAGGATCTGTTACCATTCGTCCGGCCCGTGACACCCGACCCGGATGCAGACCTCAACTACCCCACTGTCAATCCAATTCCCGATGATTTTAATATTGCAGACCTTGTAGATGTCAACGCTACCGGAGAAGTCATTCGCGGCCGAGCTCAATGTCGTATGCAGATCACTAATGTGAACGAATTTATTGTATCGTACTGTTTCGTTTACTAAATATTGCATTTTTTGTTTAGAATGTGGAGTGCCATCTCATCGCATCGTTGGTGGAGAACCAGCTCGTATTCGAGAGTTCCCATGGACTGTTGGAATTACCAGGGGATCAGGGAGACCATATTGTGGAGGAACGTTGATTAATTCCAGGTATTCGTTAAACTGCTTAGAAAAAAATGTACGGCTATAATTATGACAAATAAATCACTTTAATTTTTTTCAGATATATTGCTACTGCTAGTAAGTTCTTCGTTTATCTCTATTAGCGTAATTTTATGTGAATATATACATATAAGTACAACTTTGATTTTACAACATCCAGGTCACTGTGTTGACGGTCAAAGTGCAAGTCGAATTTCTGTAGTTCTTAATGAGCAGGACTTCAACAGTAATTTGGATGGAGCCAGGCCGCAGACTATCAAAGTGGAACAGATAATAATGCACTCCAATTACAACAACAAGAATATTGACAATGATATCGCAGTATGGAACTTTTGAAACGCTTCAGGGTCTTTTAACCTAATCGAATTTTGACCTGATTTTGACATTTAATTTCAGTTGTTGAGACTGTCACAATCTGTTCCGCTGAGTACATACACACCGGTCTGCCTGCCATCCTCAAATAATAATGATTTCACTGGAGAACTTGCGACAGTTGTAAGTTTTTTTTTTACAATTAAACAGTTTGACACGCTATTTCAAAAATTTTATCACGCCGTTCAATCACATAGGCCGGATGGGGAGCAACAAGCCAAGGTGGATCGACCTCGAGTCATCTCCGAAAAGTGACAGTCCCCGTCATCAGTAACGACGACTGTAATCGTAAATCCAAGTACACTGGAAAGATAACGGGTAACATGCTATGTGCTGGCCTTCTTACGACCGGAGGCAAGGACTCGTGTCAGGTAAATAACACTGAAAGTCCGTGGAAAATATATTTAGAAGTGTTTTTCTCCATACTTGTGTGAATATTACAGGGAGATTCTGGCGGTCCATTGATTATTGACAATGGTGGACGAAAAACTTTGATAGGTTTGCAATAAAAATTAAAAAGATACCTTTAAGATAATTGTACAAATACGTATGACTTGTGGTGTAAATGTATTTGAACGAATTTTAATTGCAGGTATCGTTTCCTGGGGGTAAGTATCCTTTTATTACCTTTGGGTATTACTTTCGAAGATTTTGAGGTTGTAATTAGATAAAATATATCGCTGTTCCGTCATTTCGAACTCGAATGCAAACATTTATGACTTCTAGGTATGGATGTGCTCAAGCATATAGTCCTGGAGTTTATACTCGTGTTGCGCGATATCCTGACTGGATTTTAGCTAACACCCGGGTAAAAAATAATTGTATACAAGTAGTGCTACTTATCTTCAACCTTACTGATCAATAAAAAACTATTTCATTTCAGGGAGCTGATTGGTGCCAGGGATAATTATCAGTATAACTATAGGATATTGATGATTCAGATGTACAGTTTGCATGGACTATTTATTACTTCATACATTATTTACACCTGGTTTAATTTTTAAGACAATTAAATCTCAACCCACAAAATTGGATTATTTAATAAATGTCTCCTATATTTTGGTGTATAATTGATTCGAGACTTGATTCAAGATTAGTTTATTTATTACCGCATCATCACCGATTCATAAAAGTTATGATTGTTCATTTGTCAAAATTTGCTAAATAAGGCTATGAATAAAGCTACATGATAACTGTATTGCAAGATGGCGAATATTCTCGAGGGGAAGGTTATTCCGGGGAGCTCATTGCAACATTTAGTACTAACTAAGAGGTAAAGTTTGTTGAAAGGTTAGCTTTATTTCAATTAACAAATAATGAATCTGCTTTTAGTTGAACCAGGACTTTACGACCACGATCCGTAATAAAGCAATAAATGAATGAAAAGGAAACCAAATTAATTTGATTAACATATATAAGGCTCACTAGATATATCTACGAATAAATCTTGCGTGAGTACAATATTTCCGAAGCTATAAAAATTACATCCATGGAAGTTGGTGTACAATATCGTCAAATGAAGACGAGTTACTAGATTTGGAGATCTCCAATCTTGGCCGTAAATCCAAAATAGTTGAGTTTATTACTAGTTTATTAGTGAAACATAATGGACCTACGTAAACAATCGTTTCTGTGAAAGATCACTCGCAAGTAAACCGTGACACGCATTTATAACTAGAATTTTTTCTCTAAATATTATTTAAGGATGTGATCGGGTTTGTCAAATGCTAGTTCTTCGTTGGTATTTCTACCTACAACTACAGCTACATTCGTCATATCCACTAATTTCCTCTGCTGAAGCCTTAAAATGAAAATATATCAAACTTTAAGTCTTTTTCTGATAATATTTTTCAGCCACGCTTATGCGAACCCTGTGGAAAACGTGAGATTTTCAAACAATTCATCATTTCAAAAACTATTTTCACATTATATATATAAAGCAAATTACCATTCTTAATATAAAATTGTTAGGCAGTGGATGCGAAAATCTCTTCAGAGATACCATCACCCACGGAAAGCATTTCCGAAATTGTAACGGATCGGGCTGTGACCGCAGATGACCAGAGTCTAGTTGGTGTTGGTGAAGATGGATCGGAGGTTATCCGGGTTATCGGTGAATATCCAACTCCTAAACCATTTCTAGATGAGCCTGAAGCTGACGAAGGGATTGTCAGGGAGCCATACATTCCTTATATCCCACCAAACTTCGACATTTCAACAATCCAGGAAATAAACGGGACAAAGACTGGCGAAGATGGTATCACTCGCTATGTGGGACGAGCAAGTTGTAGTAAGTAGTAGCATTTGATATTTAAAAAGCTATTTTATATAACATTAATAATGTTGTTGTATGTTCCATAGAATGTGGAGTGCCTGGACAAAGACGCATCGTCAATGGCGAGGTACAAAAGCTCATTGGAAAACGTTAAAATTGTATACTCGAGCAAGAGATAAAATGATTTCTTAGGTCATTAAAAATTAATATGTATTTTCCCATTATTTACAACTTTAGCTTGCCCCCATTAACGAATACCCTTGGACGGCTGCATTACTTCGTAAGTTTGCAAAATATATAAAAATCTAATTAAAATAGAGATTTTATTTTATTTCGTCGAAGTGCTGACCCCACTTCGATAAGTCATTAGTACGGAGACCGGGCAATTCAACACGAAAGAAAACGTTTAGAAATACAAATTGGGGCACTTTGAAACATTGACGATACTGGTTTCCTTTGTTGCTCTTGCTTGCTGAAAATATATTTTTTCGATTGAAGCAAAGCATTTTCTAAGCGTCTGGTTTCCATTCAATATTAGGAAAAAGTTGGTTAGGAACCGTAAGCCGTACAGCATATTGCGGAGGCACTTTGATCAACAGCAGGTACGATCATTATAGAATTACATTGTTATTCGTGCGCATTTGGGGATTATAGTCAATTATGAATACTAATGTATCTCTTTCCAACTTACAGATATGTCGTAACTGCAAGGTAAGAAAAATTAATTTACTTTAATCAATCGGAATCTCTGAAATTTTAGTAATTCACCTCACGATATAAAATGGGATTTTTGTTTTATTTCTAGTCACTGCGTCGATGGGTAAGTGGATCTATGTGGAATAATTAACTTATGACTTTTTTAATATATGATTTTTTAACAAATTCATATGAAATGTAGAATGAAGGCGGGTGGAATAATGGTAGCTTTGCATGAAGAAAATTTTTACTCTGAGACTGAGACGGAGGCAGGTGCACAAAGATTTGAAGTTGAAAAAATTATTATGCACCCCAACTACAACCGAAGAAACATTGACAACGACATCGCGGTAAGCGTTGCGTTTTCAATTGACCAACCAGTTACAGTTTTGCAATTATAATGCAACGGTTTGACGATTTGTTGTTTACTTAAATTTTAGCTTATAAAGTTGAAAACTCCCGCTATTTTGGACAGCGTCATTGTTCCTGCTTGCTTACCGGCTAATAATAACTACACTTTCGAAACGGTTATTGGGACTGCAGCCGGTGAGTTCCCGAATATTTACCTTTAAGATTCGAATTATAAATAAGAAAGACGTGTACTTAATGTTGATATTATTGTAAATTTTCAGGCTGGGGTGGTAAGCTATTAGTTTATAATATATAACATATACAAACACGTGGGTAGCAAGGGGTTCAGAAAAAAAACAGTATTGTTAATTAACCTTAAATATCAGCAACTTCTGAGGGAGGTTCTGTTTCTGGAATGCTCCGGAAAGTTGAGGTTCCCATCCTAACCAATTCCGACTGCAACACCAAGACAAAGTATGAGGGAAAGATTACAGATAATATGTAAGTTGCTAGTATTTCATTGCATTTTACATTTATGCAGTTTTGGGCTTCATATTGAGTTACTAAACATAATTTGTATACAAGGTTATGCGCTGGAGACATCGAACAAGGAGGGAAGGACTCGTGTCAGGTAAATCTCTTGCTTCCTTAAGTCGTTAAGTCATTATTCAAATAGATCAACCTGGTTTAGAAATTACACGGATGCCGTTATGTCATCATGGGATAAGTGTAATTTTTTTTTATATGATAAGCTTTATTTCCGGTATTTATTCTTAGGGAGATTCTGGTGGCCCATTGATTATCGAAAACGGAGGTCGGCGGACCCTTGTTGGGGTTGTTAGTTGGGGATATGGTAAGGTTTCAACGACAGTGTAAAATTCCACACTGATAAGTTGATCACAATAATTTACGATGCTGTTGTTCAGGTTGTGCAAGACCAAAAAGTCCAGGAGTGTACACCAGAGTTGGTCGATATCCACAATGGATTTTGCAAAACACTCGAGGTGCTGATTGGTGTTATGAATGAATAGCTGTTTCATGAGATAGAGAATGTTTTATTTATAATTTTGCCCATTTGACAACTACAACTTAATTTATTTGGAACTTTTGTGAATTCAGTAGTTTAGTTAGATGATATAATAAAAATAAAAATAAAGACTATTAAATTATCACAACGTAAAGAAGCATACTTGATTTTGCATTTATTTATAAAGTAATTCTTAACGGGTCTACTAATTCTTAACATTGATATTATACATAATATATCAGTTAACTTATGAATAGACTCCGGGGTAAGTTGATATTAATTTAATTTACGTTCTAGAGCATTTTGGATAACTAAAGACGTTCATGTATTTAGGCCAAAAATATTTTTTAAAGCACCAGTCAAGCAATTTCACATTGTGATAGTCATGAGTATTAAAATGGATGCTAAAACTTGACTTAAAACCCGTTTAATTTTTATTGGCAACAAGCTTGCTCCACATTCGTCCAAAGGTGAACCTTATTGTTAGTTGTAGGTCAGGAACTACAACTCAATTGTCACATCAAAGCAACTTCTTGACCAAAGCTACAAAATGACGTCTGTCTTCGATAATAAATCTGTCACATATATATGTCGATTCTGGTTTCTCTCGGCACAATAAACCTCCTATATATAACTACAGGAAAATACAAAATGATATGGTAATTACGGTCAAGTTAAAGGGTATGAATCCTTAATTTATGACTACGGCCTTCAATCGAACTTAGTTTACAGAGGAAACAAGATCACATTTAAAACACAAGACGAATTAATCATAAATTCATAGTGGTAACAATGGATAAATCACTCTACTTAACTCTAAGTCTACTTCTCATTTGTGTATCTAGATCAACGGGTATTCCCTACGAGGTAATAATTAATAACTTTAATATCTAAATTGTTGTATATTTTCTGATTTACCTTATGACCAATTACTTAGAACAACAATGATTTTGTGCATGACGCTGGGGCCGAAAAATTTGAGGCCGGTACGACGACAAGATCCGATGTCGCAGAAGTTGAACTTGAATCTGGAGGTACTTTGAATTAATTTCAAATTCTACACGAGCTATATTTATTCCAATCATGGTTATGTATATGCATAGCATTTGATTCTATTAAAATGTTTTAGGACAATCTGCAGATGAAAACCTAAATGATATCGACACAAACAAAGTTTCGTTAAAAAACGATGAAATGCAGCCTGAAGAAGAAAGTCCCAGTGAAAATTTACCTATTTCCAGTGGTAACCTTCCAAGCAGTTCCAGGGACAATGCTACAAGTCCCAGTGAGATCCCTCCAAGTTCCAGTGAAAATTCCCCAAGTTCTTCTGAAAATCCATCGAATGCAACTTCACTGCCTTATTACGTGGGAAATGCTGACTGCAGTAAGACAAAGACCAATAGTTTCCACACTAATATGGAATTATTTTTTTTAAATCACAGTTTGCCTTTATTTGGTGTTATTAAAAGTTAATTTGTTTATATGTAGCTTGTGGGAAAACAGTAACGAAAATTGTTGGAGGTAAATAGCGAATAATTCTTAATTAGATTTATCATTGAGGGTCTTAATACAACAAGTGAACGTAATTATTCTATGTTTAAGGTGATTTGGCGAAAATCAACGACCTTCCCTGGACCGCTCTCTTGTATAAAAGGAGTTTCTTTGGCTTTGGGAAGTCAGCATACTGTGGAGGAACGGTTATCAACAACTTGTACGTTTTGACCGCAAGTAAGTCAGCAATTAAAAAATGACTTAAAAGTTTAAATACTTTTGACTATAATTGACTGACTATTAACTATGAAATGTTTGTAATCCTTAGGTCATTGTGTGGACGGGTATGAAAAGCATTATGAAAAACATACTGTCTTAATTATATTACCAGTCATTAATTTTTCGTTTTTGCAAATTAATTTACAGGATGGGAGCACGGGGAATCGAAGTCGTCTTAAACGAGGAAAACACAGCCACTTCTTCAGAAACTGAGACTCATGTTTTCAAAGTTGAAAAAATAATTATGCATCCAGAATATAGTCGGAGGAAGATTGATAACGATATTGCCGTAAGTTGTTTGTGAATGAATTAAATCGACCAAAATATCAGAAATAATATTTTAAATTTTCGTTTAAAAATAGATTTTGAAGCTAGTTCGTCCTATCGATCTCTCGGAAACAGGGCCAATAGTGCCAGCCTGTTTGGCCATCGACACTGAGGACAAATTTGTCGGTCGAAGTGCAATTGCAGCAGGTACTTTCGTATTATTTGTTATTTATTTCGTCGTTTTCTATCAACTATTTTACCGTTCTAATACTAAAAATATACCTTGTTCATTTTATTTCAGGATGGGGTAGGAGATTACGAGAGTTTCAGATGTTTTAATTTTTAAATCTTATGTGTTAACAATGAACGTGTGTGTCTATACTTGAGAACCATTTCTAACATAATACATCAACTTGTAGGAGCAATTGCCGAAAGTGGAAGTACCTCCAAACAAATAAGGAGCGTGACCGTTCCAGTGATAAGCAATGATGCCTGCAACATGACGAGATATAAAGGACGAATTACAGAGAATATGCTTTGTGCTGGGGATATTGAACAGGGTGGAAAGGACAGCTGCCAAGTAATTATTTATTTTATTTTAAAATTTTAACATTTTATTTAAACATTTTCATGATTGAATTGATTGTAAATACAATATGTAACTCTTAACTATTAGGGGGATTCCGGTGGCCCACTCGTAACATCAGTCGAAGATAGGAAAATGCTTATTGGAGTCGTTAGTTGGGGTTATGGTAAGACATTTTTATGAAAATGTATTCATACTATTCTCATCGTTTTTCTACCCTCACAGGTTGCGCCCGTCCAAATAGTCCAGGAGTTTATACGCGTGTTGCTCGTAAGTTTTGATATTCATAACAATCCGTTTTGCGATTTCATTCGTTTTTGTAGCAATATTTATATAATAATAATTTTGGTTAAACTTTAGAATACCCCGAATGGATTCTCTCGAATACGAAAGATGCTGGCTGGTGCAAAAACTAAAAATATATTTATTGTCAAAAATGCAACTTTTATTTATGCTTTAATCTTATGAAAAACAAAGCTTCTTGATTAAGAACTTTATTTCAGAACTATTTATGAACTTAAAACATTGTATTTATAGTAATAATTTGAATAATGAAAATAAAGATTCCTAAAACTAAAGTCACTAATTTGCTAAAATCGAATTAATATCACTCGTAATAATATTATCACGCTCAGAATCATGCATTACTTGCAATGGGGTTTGCGACAATTTTTCGATAATTAAACAGTTTAAGAAATCCTGTAGAGAAAATGGGAGGCATCGGTGCTCACTGCTCAATACCCATAAATCACAGAGAGCATAATAATACTCCCAACAATCTGCATTGTTTGTAAATCAGTGTCAACTAAGAACTTTTTATGTTAGGTCTAGGTTGGAGACTAAAATTTGACACGATCTCCTAGATAAAACCAACCTGTTCAGTTTAATGCCTCTTTAGATCAGTCCCATAAATATACGCAACTTTTTGTCAAGGACCTTCCTCGATCTTGAAAGTAAATCAAGCCGTAAGATTCGGACTTCGAGTCACAACGTGCCAAAGCTTTATGTCTTGCTGTCACCCAATTTTTACTTTTCTAACTTTTCCTTCTAGTCAATTGTTGTTTACCATGTATTTCAAGTCTTGCCTATTTTTATTACTTCTAGTTTATTTGATCAGCAAATGTACCTGTCTTCTAAGAACTGGATGTTCGAGGTTCACCTACATAACAAATCTATTGACTAGGATCATGCAATGTATAAGCCAGTTTATACTGCACGTTATAAAGTAGCAGAGTAGTTTATTTAAACCCCTGGTTAAAATTTCTGTTGACTAGTTTCATCAAAGCATTAGGGGTTCATGCAATTATCCGGTTAGTTCAACATCAGAAATCAAGATGAGAATAATTTTAATAGCGGTATTCGGTTTTGTTTTAATAGCAAGTTCCTTGGCTTCGCCATTATCTGAGAAGGTTCGAAAGCGTATTTAATTCTATCTTGAACCTATAAGAATGTAATTATAACTAAAGCACAATTTTTAAATTACTGGGTAACTCAATTTAATGTTTTCTTTAGGATGTTGAAACCACTACATATCAAAATGTTGAAGACGACGGTAAGTCTTTTAGATTAGAAAAAAGTATCTACTTTAATTCAGATTAAACTTGTTTTTTTGAAAATACAGTACAGTACAGTGTGACTAATTAAAATTTGTCTATCATAATTTCAGGTAATAACATTGCCTTCGATCAAGAGCCAACAGAAGTTTCTAGTCAATCCGTAGGTGAAAACGAAATTTCAAGGGATGAAGAGAATACCTTATTTGAAAACTTTAAGTATCCGTTGGAACCGGTCGAATATCCATCTGATGGGGCAGAAAAACCACTTGAAGATGCTATACCATCTGATTTTGATGCGTCAAAAATGGGCGTCCATGTTGTCAAAGTGGAAAATTCTGAAATGGACTTTTATGCTGGACGAAAAGCTTGTCGTGAGTTTGATAAAAACGCAAAATTAACACGGTTCATGCAGGGCAGAATAGCATACAACTAAATTTTGTAAAATATTTTACAGAGTGCGGACGACCCGGAGACAGACAAATGCCTTTGAGGATCGTCAACGGTACCGTGGTGCGAATCAACGAATACCCATGGTAAATACACCGAACGAGATACACTATATAAAACCCTTAAAATTTAAAAATATGCTCAATAAATTATTGGAAATTTGTAAACTACGTAGGACCGTAGCCTTGGTTCGGAAACGTTGGATTGGTGAACCAAAAGGAGCTTACTGTGGAGGAACGTTGATCAATGACCGATACATCATTACAGCAAGTAGGTTTTGGATACATTTTAATTTGCATTATTGCCTTTTCACAATAATTTTTATGAAGTAGCGAGACTTACTGTTTTATTATATTTACAGGTCATTGTGTTGATGGGTGAGACAACGGAAAAATTGCAAGCTTTTATTTGTGATACATTAAAACCATTTTAAAGACATTTTTAACTGGATTTACTTTTCTGCAGCATGTCACCAGGTTTAATTGAAGCTTGGATTCACGAGGAAGACTTTTCCACGCCAACAGAAAACGATGGTGGAACTCAACGAGTACAAATCGAGAAAATTATTATGCATCCGTACTACAATCGAAGAACTATCGATAATGACATTGCTGTAATAATTTTCGTCTTACTCATTTACATGTGATTAAAATCTTAAAGAACGACAATCAATGTAAGATATGTTTTTCAGTTGATCAAGCTTGCTGAACCCGTAACTCTGGATAATGTCGTCGTTCCAGCATGCTTGCCGGCAAATAACGATTACTCTTTTGAAGGCATCGAGGGCACCGTCGCTGGTAAGAATATTTCCGAGACCATAATTGATTGAAGTTGGATTAAACGGTTAAAATGGTTTACTGATATCAATCTTATAATTTGTAATTGCAGGTTGGGGTAAGTAGTTTATATCACGGATTGTACGGCAAAGAGTTCGTTTCTAGGTATTTATCAAGATATTAACAAATGATAGGGGCTACCGCTGAGGGTGGTGGTACTTCAGAGAGACTTCAAAAGGTTGAGGTTCCAATCATCAACAACGATGTGTGCAATACCAGGACTAAGTACACTGGCAAAATTACGGAAAACATGTAAGACTTAGAGTATTCTCGCATTTATGGTTATCTATTTTGATTCGATATTCAGAATATAAAAATTTCTGCAGGTTATGTGCCGGACATATCGAACATGGAGAAAAAGACGCTTGTCAGGTAAGCTCTGATTTTATTTTCAGAGCATTATAGCATTACATTATATGATATATGATACGGTTTTAGTTGATTTGTCGGGAAATTAGTGTAATAATTGTGTGGTTTAATCTGCAGGGAGATTCTGGTGGTCCACTAATAATCGAAAATGGAGGACGAAGAACCCTGGTTGGAGTTGTTAGCTGGGGATACGGTAATTAAATACGTTTTTTAGAGCTATGGTTATTCTAATCAAATGTAATACTATATGATTGAACTTTAAATTTTATAAAGGTTGTGCACGTCCGGAAAGTCCAGGAGTATACACAAGGGTCGGCCGTTACACACAATGGATCGTCGCGAATTCCAAAGGAGCAGATTGGTGTAATGTTTAATACGACATTATAAATTTATTATTGTTCGATGGTTAACAAATGTGGCATAATTTATACGAAATCTAGCACATGTTATTTATTTATTCAAAATTACGGAAAATAAACTCGCTAATTTAAAATGACTCAATAAACATGAATGTTTGTCGCTTATTGACTTCGATATATATATATATATTCCATTAGACTCAGCGCCATTAAGTGATTGCCGGTTTTCAGAATATATTATCCAACTGTAAGTTTAGCGCATGTAAAACCCTTAAGATCTAAAAATAGAACAAATATCTATTCGAATTTTCCAACTGTCCTTTAAGCTTTTTCCTGCCTCGGAAGTCTCAAAGTCTCAAGAATGGGGATGAAAACCCGTTAAGCTACAAGTTGTTGAATAAAGAGTTCAAAGCTAGCAGTGTGTACTTAAAGATTTTAATGCAGTCAGCTAATTTGCATTAAATCATTGACATTGACGATGCATAATGCATGTAATATTGCATTTGGGAAGGGCGAAGGATGCATTCTCAGTATCAAGGATTGATTCCTTGGCTTGGAAAGATCAAAGTACTTTCTTGTATAGTTATTAAGATGGTTTGATTATGTGTAAAATTCCACTCGTGTCGTTGGTAAGAATATCGAGATTGCCGATTAACAGCCCCAGTAAAACAACAACTCAGGAGATGTACTTTGACAAACCAATGAGGAGTACAAAAATCATACAATATATTCAATTGCATTATTTCTAGCGTAGTATTGTGCAGTAGTCGTGATCCAGGGCAAGGCTTCTTTGTCAATTTAAGCTAAGGTACCTTTTAATAGTGACTACAGTTGTATATTAAGGGCAAGGTGAATAAAATTTCTCACAGTTCGTTTTTGACCGTGATGAACTAAACATATCCAGATTTCTAATTTATATTTCAATCGAAAGGATTTTCAAAATGCATTTCAAATCGGATTTAAAAGTTGTATATTTACTTTTCCTCTTTGTTGCCGTCATATACGGATCCGCATTAAGGGTAATTCAGTTGCAAATTGCAACAGATATTTAATATCTGAATATATTTCTACCGGTATTTTAAATGGGAATAAATTTTTTACAGGATGAAGAATCTACAACTCTAGATCCGGAGGTTAATCGAGATGAGGCGGAATTTACTACCGTGGGCTCAAGAATCAAGCGAGAAGGTGAGAAATTAGGGTTTGTGAATATAGCAAAGTTAAATGGGAATTTGAGCAGATAAATTAAAAATAACTCAATTCGTTTTAGTTGATTCGGTTGACCAAAATGAGATTTTTCCAACAACCTCCCCATCCCAGGACGAAGGTCTGTAAAAATAAAATAGATGAAAATTTTGTAATTTTATTTATTTTACTAATACTCGTTTGGATTTATTCTGGTCAGCGGTCACTGAAAAGCTCCAAGACGAGGTTTCCTTTGAAACTACCGTTGTTTACCGATCTAAAAGAGAAGGTAAAAGCATGTTCCCTTTATAGAAAGCGGTGTATTAGGCAATAGATTTAATGAATTCATTATTTTCAGCCGAAGTTACTGAAGTCCCTCAAGCCGATGATGCTACAACATTGGAATCCGTCTCAAGAGATGAAGGTGAATTAATTTGCACCCAAAATATCCCATATAACCCCAATCACAGTGCATTGTTATTATTGTAGTTACGGAAGTAGCACAATCCGATGACGGAACCGGTACAACTTTATTATCAAGGACAAAGAGAGAAGGTATGCCAATACTTTTATGCAGCTTTCATTTAAATATAAATAAAGTTATCGAACAACTTTGTCAACAAACCCATACGATTTTATTTGACTTTAAAGCTGTCGAGCTGGTCACAGAGTCCATCGGGAGCAACGAAATCTTCAACGATGCAACGGAATCAGTGACGAGCTCTCCAGTTGTGCGATCCGATGACGAATCGTCTGAGGATAATTTTAAGTACCCAGTAACTCCGCAACCCGATGTGGAAAATTCGACGGTTCTACCAGTCGAGTGGATTGATGATATCCCATACAACGCAACTAAAGATCATATGACCTCACAAAACATCATTTCTGGAAACCTCTCTTGCAGTAAGTACAACAAAATAGTTAAAATCTATCAAGTTTATTGAGCCCATCGTTTACAATACATTTCCTTCATTAGAATGTGGTACCCCATTGACAAGGATCGTCGGTGGAGAACCAGTCCGAATCGCAGAGCTCCCTTGGACCGTAGCTTTAGTCCGTAAAACCAATAAAACTCAACGTGGACCGTACTGCGGTGGGACCTTGGTTTCCGATCGGTATATTGTAACTGCAAGTAAGATATTATAGACGAAATCGTTAGGAATATTTAAATTTGAAATTTAACTGAGAGAATGAAGGTATAAATCCGAAGATTCAAAATGGTGTTTTTAATCATTTTAGGCCATTGTGTCGATGGTTTCGAAGCTAGTAAAATCGAGGTGTGGCTGAATGAAGAAGATTTCCGAGTTGAAGATGAGAATTTGTCGGGAACCATCAGAGTAGACGTGGAAGAAATCATCATGCATCCTGAATATAACCGCAAGACAATTGATAACGACATTGCAGTAAGCTGAATTAAAATAGGAATTTAGATAAAAAATGTTTCATAATGTATTAATTAAACTGTAATTTAATTTAAAACCAGCTTTTAAAACTGGCCGAGCCTGTGGATATTGAGACGGTCATTCGACCTGCTTGCCTTCCAATCGACGATAGCAAAACTCTTGAGGGTGAAGAAGGAATTGTGGCCGGATGGGGTACTTTGATACAAAGCTAGATTCGTTTAATAAGTCTGATTGGAAATATTATAATTGTTCATAATTTGTGTTCAGGTGCTAAGGAGCAGGGTGGTACGGTATCGGCAACACTTCAAAAAGTGAGTGTTCCAATTCTGAGTAATAAAGTGTGTAACTGGAGAACGCTTTACCTCGGAAGAATTACGGAAAATCAATTGTGTGCTGGGGAATTGACTTCCGGTGGAAAGGATAGTTGTCAGGTATAATTTCAACATCGCGTTCTTGTTGGGAAACTGAATAAACGGGTACACATAATAATATTTATAAACTATTGTAATTATTAGGGAGACTCGGGCGGACCATTGGTCGTTAGTCGTGGTGGAGAGTCGCAATCTCAGTCCGTGTTGGCTGGCGTGGTTTCATATGGATTTGGTATGATTTAGCAACGTCTTAAAACCAAAATTAAATTGCCTTTAGTTAAGAGCACGTTTTTAATAAGTGGACTTTTTGTGTTTAGGTTGTGCCCGACCACTAGCACCTGGAGTTTATACCAGAGTCAGCCGTAAGTTATAAAATAAACCAATTTCATATTTTCATATTTAATTTCAACAGAGAAATGTTCAAGACAGTTGAGACTTGGTACGTTGGAATACTAGTTTACTTGACTTTATTAAAATTACTTTAGGATATCCTCTTTGGATTGCTCAAAACAGCCCAGACGCACTTTACTGCTCCGAATAAGCCTTTTCGTACCTGTGGATTAACATATCATTGAATGCTTCGAACTGACTCTGAAAGCTGAATTAGTCAAATTGAATTTTATTTATTTCTAATTTTAAATAATTTATTTGTAACAAGAAAATAAAAAAATATTTTATGAGTTTTATAAAAAAAATATTGCATATCAGCAACATTTTAATTGAGTTAATGAGCTTGAAATTCAGCGTAGTTAAAATACTGTTGTATTTTGAGGTTTGGAACATATGACATATTTAAATATATAGCCACTTTCACCGGTTTAAAACGATGATGAAGACAAATAGTATATCGGTTTAATTAAAGCAAAATCAGTCTTTGCGAGAAAATAATAAACATACAACTGGGCAATTAAATGTACCTGACGGTGTATCTGAAACTTGTTCAAAAAGGTGTATTTTTAAGTCTCTTTCATATTTCATGCAAATCATTACATTATAAAAACAAGGAATTATATTTCGCTGTTTAAGAGGTTTGGAAAACAATATTTACACTATTAGACCGGTTCAATGAATAAAACATGCACTGTGATTCTGCTTCTAATGATAATGAAAGAACTGGCACAACTCTTAAGATAATTGATAGTTTTACTCAACTAACGACAACATCGACGACAGCAAGTCGGAGAATGTAATTGAATCGTGATGAGGATCAACATTAAACAATAAAAAATAAAATTGGCTTGCGGTCATTTTACTTCGTCTAATGGAACAAGAACAAGAAGCTTTTAATTGTGACAAATATGGTTTCCAATTCCGCTTTATTTAAGCTAAGACATATGAACTTAATCGAGGTATTGGTCTTGTTAGGAACAAACGTAAGCCTTCTTTCACAGTCATCATAAAAAATTAGAGTATTATAGTAAATGAATCAGGGTAATAACTTATGGTGAAATCATGCTATAAAGTAAGGTTAGAATTGTCGTTTAAGTAGTGGATTGACATTCCTTGGCCTGCACATTATAATGTTATGTTAATTAATTGAAACGTGAACACGAGACAGATATTTAGCTGGCTCCATTCTACTTTCAATCTGTCTGGGTTCTAGAATTGTAAAAAAATTACAACGAGAGAACGACAACAACTTTTAATCATCGTACAGGTACTGCTAGTGGAAGCGAAGATAAATCTTGTTTTAAATGAAATTAACATCAGATTGCAACGTAAATCATGAAATAAGTACCTCCTCGAAGAAATGCCTTCTCTGATTTTTAAGACAAATAAGGTCCTAGGAATAATTCTATTCAAAATATTTATTCAATACTACCCTAGATTATCATTTTCACGGTTTTAACGCTTTACTTTAGAGTTTCTGCGTGAATTATGACAAGTACTTTACACATTTAAAGGGTATAAATTCAGTTTCGTGTCCGATACATTTCCATAATAAAAAAAATTCGCGGAGGGCGCTAATTTAATGATTTACGGTGGTTGCAAGAAAGTACAACTTATTAAGAGATGATAGTGATAGTCACTTAAATCTAGCAATCCAATTCAATCCGTTCTAACATTATCATATGAAGCGATAGCGATACCAAGAAAATGAAACTTGAATACTTGAACGCGATTTAGTATCAGTATCATTGTGTTGACTGTCCTTGCCATAATTTCCTATGCTACGACCATTAATTAAGATTTTTATCATGATTGAGGATGCAACGTAGATTCATTAAATGAATGTGAAGAGTAGAATGCAGATTTGACAATAAAAGGAATGGATGAAGTTCATTAGTTTAATCTAATCTGATTTGGTGTGTCATTGTTTAGGCCTGAACATAACGGTAAAATTGAAATTCAACAATTAATCAAATATTTTTTAGGCAAACTTTTTTTTGTTTTTACAGTTGCATATGATAATGCAACAGCACTTTTAATCAAATGTCGTGGCCAAACCTTAAATTCCCGAAGTGCATTATTAAGTCATTCAATCCTATTCAGAAACAATACTTCCTGACACTTCCTTCATGTTGTCAAATAATAGTGGTGTATTATTACAACTACAGTACATTGTACTCTTGCATGTTCTGTATCAACAATCAAATATCGGCTCAAGTAGAGTTCCGTCATCCTAGCATAATATTGATTTATCCTACAAACGCTAGTATGATTCATATTCTTCATGTATGTAAAGACTCCGTTAGCTCAAATCAATTCTCAGGTTATTATCACTCCGTCCGTAGGCTATTATAAGAATTGCAGAAGATAATTTTGCAGATTTACTCGTTGGGAACAAGACGATAAAACGTAGTTGAATATCTCGCAGTTGAATGCAAATATTTTGACTTGAATTCAGATTCCAACGGAAAGTTTCAATCGTGAATAACTTCCAATGGGAGACTATGACCTTCAGAGGAAAATTTCAACGTTCGATTAATACCTTTCGATTCTCAAGTTTTTAAACTCTCGCATCGTAAATGATATGTTCCTAAAGTTTAAACAAGTTCGTCCAGCCTTAATTTTGGTTGCCAAAAAATATTGATTGAATTGACGAATAATTGAAGCGATTGTCTTATTCGCATTGATTCGAGTCCATTGCATCTAAAGACGAACGACTTTGTTTTCACAAAGGTTTATTTATCCTAATCCCAAAAGGATTGGCAATGGCATTGAAACTTATAAATAATTAAACCCATGAAGATATCACCAACTTCGCAAAAGCTTTTGAGTCCACGACTGACAACCTGACAAGTAGCAAACAGGGCTTTCATCCTGTCTGGGACAAGCGGATGGCGCCTCCAAAATATTTTAATGATAAACATATCTATTGAAATACCTGTTGAAGATTTTTGCATTTCCAAACAATGCCTCTGCAATTCCTGATACAATCAACGACATAAACATTGAATCAATTTCTAATGTAAATTAAAATCCTTCTCAAAGTTCAGCATACTTTGACTTTTATTGTTGATTGGATATTTGAATGCTATGAACGGGAAGAATGGAACGTCGATACTGGTTCCGCATTGATTTGGGAGTTTGCAAGCGAAGGCGAGCAGAAAAGGGATTGGACAGACACGGAATGTTTTGGAGATTGCAAATTATAATCATTGTTATGAATTATGTCTGATGTCGGAAATGTAAATCGTGGTGGAACCCTGGAATAGTAGATGAAACCCTACGATTAAAATGCATTTCTGAAATTATGAAACCACGTGGAATGGGCTTTTACGACTGAATCCAATCCATTGCAAAGTTAATATACAGGTTTTGTCAATAAATGAACTTGTTTGACTCTTCCAAGTACCTGTACAGTTTTGTTTGCTGACTTGCTCGGCCTGTTCCCTTGATTAGAGATTACGGTCCCTTTGCCAAATATGTATATAATAAGATAATATTATTCTTAAACAACAGGTAGATGTGTATGCGATGTTATCTCATCCTTCCTCAGCCTCTTCTTCTTTGGTGATAGTAAGAAATTGATTCTGGGTTAGGTGGACAAGCTTAAGATAAAAGAGTGAAGAATTTTATTTAAACGCATCTCATCTCATCATCCGAGGATATTTAACTACGTGATGTAACCCAACTTTCCGTTAGTCTCAACCTGACCACTGGCTAAGCTAATCGTCTCCGTTTCACCACCGGACATTCAGTATTAATTCCTCAATGAAAGCAGATTCAGTTGGATCTTGAAAAAAATATTTTTATTAAGTTACCCTGAGATAAATTACCATACTCACAGTTTTAAAATGAGGACTCGAGATATCATTTTCCTGACCGCGTTTGCTACTCTTTTCACTTACTTAATTGGAGTTACACTTGCCTCTCCTGTGGGTCAGGTAAGACCTTCCATATGCTTTGAGTTCATGTCATTTATATCAATCCATGCAGTGTACGCATATAGACTTGGATTTTAATCCTATTTTTATTCCAAATAGCTCGCAGATGAGAAGGTTGGAACCACCTTGGAACCAGAGATTTTAAATGATGATCCAGGAACAACCCCATTAGCCGACGAAGCAGTCACGGCCGATGCTGTCACTCAAAGAGCTCGCCAGGAAGACCAAGAAGAGGAGGATGATGATGATGAGGATGCCACGGCTGGACCCGTACCAGTTACCACCAGTGCCCCCGTTCCACCACCCAGGAACGAGAGCACGATCCTCAACGAATTCAATTTCGCAGGTCAATTACTGAACCCTGTCGTTGCCAAGCCGGAAGTACCAAAAGTAGCCGAGGCTTCAGCCCCTGCCGAGGAAGAAGATGAAGCGGACGAAGCAACAGACGCTCCTGCCACGGCCTCGGACCAACAGAAATCCGCTGTCAAGGAATCCGAAGACAAAGACAGCGACAATGAAATTACGAACGATGAAGCATTCACCACATCCAAGCCATCCACTTTCGAAGCAGAGTATCAGTACACCGTCGAAAAGTTCAATACCAATAACAGGGTATAGCACAATCCTTGAATTATGATTTTGAATTGGAGACGACAGTTTAAAGCTACGGTGTTTGGATCTAAGATAGTAATATTAAGTTATTAATTTCCTACCTTTTGTACCTGAGTATGAATCTGATCTTTAGTAATTTATTCTTTGTGGATGGTGACGTTGAATGTTTATATTTATTGCCGTTGCATATTCAATAAAAACATATGATGGTGCATAATCCGATTGTGTCTTTTTTCTGGGTTCATACGAAGAATGAGGGAAGCATTTCGGGTTCAGATTTACTCAAGCCTGCTGAAGGGCTCTTGCGAACTGACATCAAACCAACGTTAAAATCCGTCACTAATGATTCTGTGGCCGATCAGTGGGAATATTCGGGGCAACAGTTGTTTGACGGGGAAGGCCGAGCTGGTTGCGGTAAGCAGTCTAAAATCAGATGGATGTCCATTGTCCACCTTGTAAATGAGTTGTTTCTGAAAGCCAGAAAGATGTTAATTAAGTTATTATTTCCGGTTTCTAGAATGTGGAAAACTGCCATTTAAAATCCCAGTCAGCGAGGAATCTCAAATTAATCCAAATCCATGGTTAGCTGCAATTGTTCGAGGGGGTCTGTTTGCAGGAGGACGGCCGCATTGTGCTGGGACCTTGGTTAACGTAAATTTGATTCATTTGTATTATCGTTTTATTTATGCCCATTTCAAGTAGTTTCGAAGAAATCCCTTGTACTATTATGTTGTATGTGACTGATTTACAGAATCTTTACGTTCTGACTTCGGCATCTTGTTTGGATGGGTAAGATGAGATCCGTTTTTAACTCACTATATTATGTCTTCAAATGCATATTACTATAATATTTCATTTTTAATCTACTTCCAGGCTCTACCCGAGCTCGATTCAAGTCTGGCTAACAGCTCACGATTCTTTTGAGTTTAACCAAGCATCATTTGGAAACATCAAAGTAAATGTACAGGAAATCCTCATGCATCCAAATTATGACAGGCGTTCAAAAAACAACGATCTCTGCCTCCTGAAACTTTCTCAAGCTATTGACATTTCGTCGAACAGTTACTTTGTTCCAGCCTGCCTTCCTGCCGGAAGCTACAACTTTGCGGGCTCCATTGCAAGGATATCTGGATGGAGTGATGGTAGAGCTTACAAAGTCTGCAAAGCCGATATGCCAATTCTCGAAAACCAAGTTTGCAACCGCGATACAAGACACACTGGAAAAATTTCGACCAATATGGTTTGCGCCGGATACTTAACACCCACAAGGGTTGAGAGCTGCATTGGAGATGCCGGCGGTCCACTCGTGTCTCCAAATGGAGGGCGATCGACTTTGGTTAGATTTTACTTTAATTTAATCAAAAACATTATGTTGTTTTTTATAAAAAAAATTAATAATTTAATACGAATTGAATTGCAATTTAAAGGTCGGGGTTGTAAGTTGGGGATATGAGGCCAAGAACAAGGACTATTCCCCTACCGTCTACACGAGAGTGTCAGGTAAATAATTGATAAGAACCGTATGCTGAACTGAAATTGGAATTTGATTAATCTAAATTAAATTCAATTGCAATATTTTTTTGTCATATAGAATTTTCCGATTGGATTCTTCATAATACTCGAGATGCAGATTGGTGTGGCGTGTAAAATAGAGGAATACAGAATTTAAGAAAATATATGTAACCTTTAAATTGTGAAATAAATATTCGTTAATTTATTATTAAATAAAATGCCCTCAATACCTGTTTTATTCAATAAAACCAAACCAATTTTATCGAAATCTACAGTTCTACACATCGGTCTCGGATTGATTTACGATAAGCGACTCAATATTTTATGAATTAGAATTGAGATTCATCATTTTTACTTCGAAACTGTAGAATTTTCTTACTTTCGTGGAGGCTAAATCTAAGTCAAGCAATCTTGGTCTCAATGTGTCGTTACCTCTCTATATCAATTCAATTCACATACCTTGCGTTAAGCTGATTGAGATTTTTACAATTTATATCAGGATCTATCAAAATCAAAAAGATTAAAAAATTAATTTAACACGTATAGATGAATTAACTGATAATAGTCTTCTTGGTTTTATGAATTCCTATTAATAAATCCATATTATTTTCAAAGGCAATTTAAAACATAGTTCATATTAATCCTCAGTCGGTCATGAGAAGTATATACAAATTTTATTTTCATACAGAATCTAACAATTCCAATGATCGTTTTCCAAGTAACTGCAAACTTTACAACTGAAGCTAAGGATGAAAGGACAAAGAAAATTGCGGCTTGTTTTAGGGTATGGACTTTAGTCCATCATCTTTGTAAAAGTCAAAAGTGGATAAGCAACAATTTCAATTTTATGCGATGATTCGTTAAGAACCTGATTGAGTTGAAGAAGAGGTTTAACCATTCGATACACCAGTCAATTTCATTTGAATTCATTGTTGTACTGTAATCATGGTTTTGTTCTGGTTGTCGGTTTTTGGGATTCTGTTGCACTCCACCAGTTTCGGTTTAAGTAAAAAGGTAAAAACTTTCTACAGCTACCACAATATTTAATCTAGTTAGGTAACCACAAAATTTGATATGATTTTCTTTAATGCACAGAATATACAATTGGAGGAACCGTTTTTCACTCAATCCATCGTCCATCCCTTTGTCAACGCTGAAAGCAAACGTGATCCGAACCCATTCACACCTTACATTGTAAGGGTTAACGCATCTGCTCACGTTATCACGGATCATTCATGCCGTAAGTTAATTATTACGTTAGTATTTAATTTCCCAACTGATATTTCTACATTTTAAAGTGGTGAAACTTCATTTCTTTGACCTTTTTCATTTGTTGCCCTTAATGATTAATAATGCCATCGTATTCGTTATCTGTTTCAATTTTTCTTGTTAAAAATAAATATTTATCTGTATTCATGGATCAAATTCAATTCAGGCATGCATTTCTACAACTCCAATAAATGCAATCCAAACGAATAATCAAGGTTAATTGACTTGATTTATATATCTCTATAGATTGTGGAGTTCACGATTACACGGGTGGTGACACATCAAAGCAAACTGAAGCAATCTCTCAAAAGATTGAGAGGAAAAACGCGGAGCCTTTTGTTGTTCCTGGAAATGTGACGGATCAGAATCAATTTCCTTTTATAGTAGCCTTAATTTACCGGAAAGCGGATAAATCCGCTACACATTTTTGTGGAGGCAGCTTAATAACATCTCGTCTCATAATTACAGCAACTCATTGCTTGCAAGGGTACGTTTCATGGCTTAAAACATTGATAATTACAGGTTTTTTTAAATTTCCAAAAAATAAATCAACTTGATTTCTATTATATGTAGACGTACGGCAGATAAAACCGAAATTTGGATTAACGAACGAGATCTTCTTCTCTCCACCGAAACGGAACATCACACAATCAAACTGAAAGTAGTACGGTTCATTCCACACCCCGAGTACAACCCCCTCATGAACTACAATGACATTTCTCTGATAGAATTGGCCGAACCAGTCGATGTTTCGAAAAGTCATTTAAGACCTATTTGCCTCCCTCCCAGTGATTCCTACGAGCCCATCGATTACGTTTCCACAGGCTACACAGCTGGGTGGGGTCAGGTCGAGTTTAACGGTCCAAAATCAGATCGTTTGCGTCATGTTGATGTACCACTTATTACTAACAAAGCATGTAATGAGGAGTCCGAGCCTTACTACAACGGAAGGGTTACAACACATATGGTATGCGCTGGTGATTTGGCCAGAGGGGGCCGTGATGCATGTAAGTTATGCTGATTAACCTATTTATTAGTCGTTTGGAAGACGGTTCAATAATTCTTAATTTAAAGATTCAAATAAGGATAGGGTTACAAGCATACTTTTGACTACTTATCAGGTCCTGGGGACAGTGGCGGACCGCTATTTGTCAAACATGGTGACAGGTTCAGATTAATTGGAATTGTAAGTTGGGGAGAACGGTGCAGCGAGCCAAGAAGGCCTGGCGTTTACACCCGAGTCTCAAGTAACCCTTTTAATGCATCTGATACTCATCAATCAAATTAGATTACGCATACGAATTAAAATTAAGATTCATATTATCATATATTCTGATATCTTCATAGAATATCTGCGGTGGATTTACAAAGTAGACTCTGAGACGCAGGAAAGTACCCGATGCGCCGACGAATACAACACATAAATTATCCAAATGTCATAACACCTGAATCCCGTCCAACTCATCTTTAAAAAGAACTGATTTTGTTTCATATAACTTCGTTTAGCTTTAAGTAGGACACTCCAAGAAAATCATCACACGGACCAAGAAATAGTTGTTGTAGTTGTAACGATGTTCTCCTGTTAAGTTATAAAAAATGTCAAAACTCTAATAAAAATACTTGTTTGCATTTTATCTCTCTAAACGTGTGTCATCTAGAAATAACTTCTAAGATTAATTGATGGGCGGATGTTAGGATGGAGGAAAGAGGTCATTGAGTTGTTACTAAATATTATCCCTCAACCAAGGTATCCAAACCGATTAGTAGAAGGAAGTTACAGCTTGCCAAGATTATCCAGAACGAAAGAAGAATTAACGAAAAAATTGGGTAATTAATTATCTGCTTTGCACCTGTTAACTTTGGAAATGGTAGAAGTGCGACAATTCTCGATAAAGTGTGAACCAACTGCTTCAATCTGGCAAACTTCCGAGAAGATTACATACTCATTCATCATCAATTTTTTGTAAAATGTATGATGTCTAAACTGATGTTTCTGTGATCCTTTATCTCTTATTTTAAAATCGCAATTTTAGGGACGGTAATATATTTGGAAACTGCGGAAAAATCATACATGCATTAAGATCAATATTAATTTAGTAACAGTCTTTAAAAAGTACCTGATTCTGGTATTATAATTGACAAAAACAAATTATTTTCTCTAATTAAAATAAAAGCCAACAACGAAAGAGGTTCGATTAAGAGAACTAAGCAAATGTAATCCTCTCTTTATGCTTTAAAATTTAAAACGAAATGTATAATAAGAGATGTTATAGAAATACAATGGGAAAAACTAACCAAATCGAAATAATGCATCTAAAACTGTCAAATATAAAATATGTGATTTGGAATTGAAACCCAGGAGCCTTTTTAAATACAGCTATTTTTTAGACAAACAAAGCTTTGTAGAATTGATTGAAAATCCTTTGAAACTAAACGTTATTTTTTTTAAAGTTCATTAAGTTAGATAATTTTATATTATAATAAATTCTACGGACTGGGCCACTAACCTCTATTTATGATATAGTTAAGTTATTGAATGAGAAGTACCAGAAGCGTGCATTTTTAGATTACGAAGTGAATAGCGACATCGTAAAGTTCAAGACAATTATTGTTTTCGCCTGATCTAACGTCTTGCTTTTAATGGAATGGTAGCGGTTGACTTGGTTGTTGGAGTTGTCAATCTAGAATCTGTATAGTTGAATTGTTAAGTAGGTCTTATAATTCAAAAAGCTGTGTTTACAAATTGCAGTGATGATCTTCTTTCCATTTTTAAGGTCATGGTTTTTTCTCAAGCTTAGTAAAACTGTCTTCCAATGAGTAATTTTACAGGTTTCGTTTCAAGAAATATTATTTAGAAAACGGCACGATTTCATTGCACAGCACAGGCTCAAAAGTAGGCAAATTCAGAACCTTGTCCTAAAGTGGTACACCTAAAACTCAAGACCAAGTTCTAAATTTTATTACTTTTAAGCAAAGCAAGCATTGGTTTGTAAAAACCTGCTTTTGAGACTTGACAAGTCATGAAATTTAAAGAAGCATTGGTTTTTACAAATCCACGTACATCATTTGTTTTGAAAGCACAGATTTTAGTTGGTCAAAAATGAATAGAAGTGTGAAATGATTTCGCTGTTTTGTTTTGACTTAATCATTCACATCCTTTATAAAGCTTTTACAAAGTAATTGAACCGATAAGAAGTTAAATTTCATTCGACGTTATGATAATAAATATACAATGTTCCGAAACTCACAGTAATACCCTAAATATGTTTTCCCTAAATAGAACCCTATGCATCGAAAAAGGTGGAACAATGGAGTGCTACTAAAAATTGATATTAAACATCCAATAACAAAAATGTTATAGGAATGGCATTAAAATGAAGTTGAAAGGAATTTCTTTTGAGATTCCATGAAATTCTTAAAGAATTTAGCAAAAATTTATAAATATGAGGTTTTGATTATCAAACAAACCTCTCTTATTTATTTTGGAAAATGCATAACCGGTCCAAATAAAAATTATAAGAGCTACACCATCCATTTGAAATGTTGGCAAAATAGAACCCCAGGGATGTATTTAGATAAATACGGTAGTACTATTCATTAGTATAATATATGCAATTATATTGGAAACAAACGTCAACATTTCTCTTTAATTTCCAACCAAAATTAGTGCAATTTGATTTCAACGATAAATTATTGAACGACAAATAGGTCGTTCATGAAATTATTGAAAGCATAAATTACTGTTGTGACCAAGGAATTAAATTCCAATTCGTGAACTAGAGCTTTACGAATACTACAAAAAGCCAAGATTTCTCAAAAAACATAATAATCGAGGGGTTTGGCACTTCAAAGCAATGGTTCATTTTTAAACTATGATTAATTTGGGCTAGCCAGGGTTTATTTTTTAACACTCACTGATCGTTGTATCGTGTTTCATCCAATATTCCCTTTATCCATCTTAAAGTCTTTTTGTAATAAACAGTTCATTAGGTAAAAGAAAACACTTGAATGAAAAAGAAGATTATTTGAAAAAAATTATGTCCGATATTTGCTTTCTAAATCAGGTGTCAAAAAAGTAAATTTTTTCTATTATTCGTGCAGCCGAACTCTCCGGGTCAGTAAAGCCGTTAACGTATTTCATATATTGTATTATTCCAAGGAAATCAAACAAATATAAGCAGTACTCAAGTATCAAATCTCTTTGATTGTAAATGATGAAAATTTTCGTATTCATTGTTACGAAAAGATTTATAACTCATTGTCATTTAAATACATTCAATTAAATCCATGGATAATTTATGGGAACTACTAACGGGGTGTCTGAAATACAATACTCGTGATTTAGAAATTCAACAAAGATGATTCGAGTGTGAAATGGTTAAATGAGCTATTAGTGACTATCTTACTTTCGTTTAATAACAGTCTGTTATTTACAACTTCATTTGCCACTTACAATAGTTGCCCATTGCAAATTGAAACCGTTTGTGATTCCATAGCGTCTGTGCATTTCAGCATCTATTTAACGCATTTCGTGCAATGCTTTGAATCTTATTTTGAATTTTCAACACATTATAATAAATCATATCAATGCAATACGTGTAATGGAAATCATATAAAAGCCATATATCATCGGAAGTCAGATGAATGTGAAGAGGCTAATTTACTAAAATTTAATGCTTTGGGGACGGATTTAAAAAACCAAGAAGAGTTTAAATCTTTGAGAGTTTTAAGTTGGTTTCTTTAGAAAAAACATTTTCTTGGCATACATAGAGGAAGTCTGCAAGTAAAGAGATCGGAAGGTATATAAGACACTTCAAATCTAAAAAATTCGTAGCTAGTCGTTTGTCAGTAGTTCTCGTAGAAACATGAAGTTCCTGTCTATAATTTCTTCTCTTTCCTTTCATCCTGTAGTATTTATTTCTTTCGTAGGCTTATTTCACGTCTCCTTCTGTCTTTCTCCCCCTAATTCTAGGTTTAGCTTAGAAGATCAGGTACAAAAACATACATTTTCAAAGATCATTTGTAAAACGTCCTATTAAGCCGATTCCAGCTAAGAAACGCTAATTTTGGCTAGTTTAGTAATGAAGACCACGGAGAAAACGAAGGCGAAACTACGACTGGGAGACCATCGATGTCCAGTTCCTTCGAAGTAGACGAATTGATAATATCCCAATCTTCCGCATCTCAGGAACAAATTGCATCTAAACCCAACGCTTCTGAATGTGGTAAGACCGTTAATTCCATTTAGACTTTAGCAATGCTTAAAAGTTTCAATTAAACTAAAGATAATTTAATTTTACTCTTTTGGGATGATTTCAGAATGTGGAGGGCGAGGAGAGGATCAGGAATTTGAGAGTCGAGAAAAAGCGGATGTCGGAAACAAGGATGCATTTTTTCCATTTGTGTTAAATGGTACTGAGGCCTTCCGCGGTGAATTTCCCTGGTTGGCTGCGGTTACAAGACACAGTGAGATTTTTGCACCCAGAGTCGTTTGTGGAGCTAGTCTTATCAACTCGAAGTTTTTGCTAACTGCGGCTCATTGCATTAAAAAGTAAAAAATTTGGATAAACACCATTTGGTATTCCGTTCTGTCCACTCTTTGATATTGAAAAAAAAACTAATAGTGCATTTTATTCTTAGTCAAAGAAAGGACCGCCTGCGCTTAATTTTCAACGCTTGGAAAATCAGCCCCTTCTTTGATGTTCGGAGAGATGCAAAGGCAATGATTATGAAAATCAAGCGATTCATCCCGCATCCAAACTACGATCCAATGACTGTGGATAACGACATCGGCCTAATCGAGCTTGAACAGCCTTTTGATTTAAACAGAATCAAAAGCACAATTCAACCCGTTTGCTTGCCTGTGTCGAAAACGAAGGATTACGCGGAGACAAGTGGGACGGTTGCTGGATGGGGTTACACATTTGCATCAGGTTCGCACCATGTTCTACACGGATTGGTTAAAATTGACAACAGTTCTCATTTCTTATACTTGGGATTTTATATTTTAGGAGGATTAAACTCGCCAATTATACAGAAAGCGAATGTTCCAATATGGAGTCAAGAACGTTGTCGAAAATCTCAGTATGGAAACCAAATATTGGATGGAATGGTTTGTGCTGGATTTGATAACGGGGGAACTGATGCATGTAAGCGTATTAAATTAAATTGTGCCTAAAATGTTCTAAAATGTTCGTCCTGGGTGCCTGGGTTCTAAGAAGATTTGTATGGACTAAATTGCTATATAGGTACGAATGACTCTGGAGGGCCTTTAATGGTTGAAGATGGGAAAAGCAATCGTCTTGTAGGTATCGTCTCTTGGGGGCATTCATGTGGCCTTCCAAGGCTGCCAGGAGTTTACACTCGGGTTTCCAGTAAGTTTTTAACCTCTGACTTTCCAATCTAGAGTTAAAACTTCCTTCATTGAATTTATATATTAACCAAATACCAGCCTCATAACATACTGGAAATTGATTTTATAGACTATATGGACTGGATTCACGAGCACATAAAAGGGGACGGAAATCGTTGTGTGCCCCAGAAACTGTGATTGAAATTACGAAAATATTAATAGCCCCAATTCAATAGCCACTTCAGTCGATTTTTTACCCGATACAAGATACAATCTTCAGACAGTACACAACACAAACTAACACGGCGTTACATTACAAACAATAACATATCGTTTTACATTTTCAAATGACACTTACATGAATTTGGTTCACAACAAACAAACACAATCACAACATTCACAACCCAAGCTACAACACAATTCAGTACATACATATACATGGAACATATTCAATATTAATTGAACAAACATAGAACAAAGAACATCGTCATGTACATACATACACAAACACTATATTCACAAAACTACCACAACCAAATCAAGAGTTTTAGAAATATAAACCCAAAAAGTCTGAATCGGATAGCGTTTGATCGTTTTTTATTTTGTAATGCTCTTTTCCCCTGGGGGTTCCAGAGCATTGACTAACTCATTCTAAAACTGCTTTCAAAAATTCAGAAAAATATCTATTTTTAACACTACAAAACCATATGCAAACGACATTAAACATAGCAAACACACTACATTTTCACAATATGCCATACATTTACATTACATTTTCACAACTGATATCACACGAAACACATTTTTTAACAAGAAAGGCCTTTACTTTGACAAATACTTTGCGTTTAATTTTATACAGTTCAATTACAGTTACACAAAAATCAGTTTTATAACGGAACTATGCGGATTTTTTTAACATATTTTCATCGACACTTAAAATATTACAATTTATTCAACATGCATTACATACACAATATTATAATTCATGACATGACATACATACATGTACGTACACTAACACAGTGCGAGATATACAGAAAAATATATACAATTTAATAATTACATTTTCACACAGACATCTCACTATACATTTTTTTTATTACATCCAAAAATAGTATCTATGAATTGTACTTATTCCAAATCAACGCTAAAATTAGAAAAATATAATGGCTGGATTTGTAACCGCATAATTTTGGCACTTATTAAAAATATAAAATATTTTAAACAGCTCTTGTTTTAAACCAATTTTCTGATTAAATTGCACTGTCAAATTAGTTCAAGCCGTTAGTATCTTTTTTTTTGCAAATCTTAAATTAAATTGTAATTTGCACACGATCATTAGAGTAGACAATTCTGGCTCTTGTTGGCATAAATCATGGCTCATTGCTTTTAATAGTTGTAATGTAATGCGATCAATTTGTAAGTAACAACCCGGTTGTTCAACGGATGGAGATGGAGGCATTGCCGGAACTCGGTCCCTTTTAAATAAATTATTGTCTTAAATCCAAAATCACTGCTTTACAACAATGAATTAAATTAGAAGTCGTTGTTTACAAGGAGTAATTGGATGATTTTAGTAATTTTAGACTTTCGAAATCGGCCACTCGGATCGGCATTTTTAAAACCTTTTGCAGGATATTGAAATATTATGGGCAGCGTAAGATAACGGCCAACTATAAAGTCAAATTACATGTATATTATTTTAATTTTACAATATTTCAGAAAGGTGACTTTTAAAGAAGGGGGGAGTTATTAGTTATAGTCAGTTGTCGGTTCAAACTCCACACGAAGAAAAAATATTAATCTATACGGATGCTTTTTTCAGTATTTACGGTATACGGAACTCCACCAACTTGTTTCAAGTTTCTTGATTTCGCATTATGTTATTTAGGACACTTCAAGAGGTTACACTAAGGATTTCTTCAAGAATTTAACTTATATTTTTAAATAGAGATATAAAACGTGTGGCCTTGGGGGTCTTAAATCTAGTACCAATCTCAAGCAGAAAAAATACCATTGGATGTTTAACTACTTAACCGTCCAAAAATTAGCCACTGCCACTGCTCATTTCAATTTAACGCATCTGTCGATGCAGTTGCACGAATGATGCGTAAAGGTAGTAATTCAACGCACAATTTTGGCATTATAACACTGGCTGGTAAAGCCGTTTAATATATTAGTATTGTAAAAATGGGCAAAATTACATTGTTCAGCGTTTTCCTAATAGTGTTAAACTGTGTAAAGACCTCGCATGGAATTGGAATTTCTGAATTCAAGGTACAACACAACCCTATAGATTACAAATTCACCAAACACCAATTTTCATGTATTTCAAACCAATTCTATCAAAACCTGTGTTAACTGTGAATTCAGTTTACTTTGTCCTTGAAATCGTCTCATTGTTTTGCAGAACCAGGAACATAGTCTCGAAGATTTAGATGTAGAAAGTCTAGAAAGCATAACTCCCAATATTGACATCCACTACGATAAGGGAACGGAAAATCAGAAACTTGATTGTGGTAAGAAGGAGCACAAAGGAAATATGCTCAAAATATTCCATTTGAAACTATCCAACCTGCTTGATTTGACAATACAAAACATCTAAATTTAAAATGTCAATCTTGGATTTATTTTTGTAAAAAAAATTTCCCAAAACCCAAATAGAATGTGGAATTTCACCGTCGACTCAAGCCACAAAAAGTCTAGCTAATACACGATCGTTTAATTTGACCCGTGCGGGCGAAAAGGGCCAAATCGCTCCTCAGCCCTTCATTATCGGAGGGAGTCCAGTTTCTCGAGGAAATATTCCATGGATGGTCGCGATTACCAAATATCAACATAAGAAAATACCTCGTTGGCGAGTCATTTGTGGAGGAGTTCTTTTAAATCAGCGCTATGTTTTGACAGCCGCGCATTGTATTGAAAAGTTAGCATCATCTTAATCTATGTACATATTATTATTATGTATCATAAATTCTAAAATTAGCCGATGCTTTTTTGATGTTATTAAATTTTCAGTCGCTATAAGGACACGCTGGAAGTAGTTTTTAACGTAGAAGATGCCACGGCTATTAGTCATGACCCAGAGGTCATCCGCCGAAAAATTCAACGGTTTATAATTCATCCTTCGTTTAACTCTACAACGATTGACAATGACATTGCTCTCATCGAGATGAAAATCCCCTTGGATATAGAACAACTAAAATCCAAGATTCGGCCAGTCTGTTTGCCGAAAACTCAATCAGATTATTCAAATCGTTTGGGTACAGTATCGGGGTGGGGTTATACATCGTACGCTGCTGGGGGTGGTGGTGAGTAACAATTGGATGTTTGCATTTTGAACTCCGACATTTTAAAATAAACATATATTTTGATCGTTTATATATAGGAGACAATTCCCCAGAGTTATTAAGCGTAATGCTTCCAATTTTGAGCCATGAGAATTGCCTAAAAACGAAGGTCCCAATGAAAAATAACATAACAGCAAGCATGTTTTGTGCTGGACATTTAGAAGGAAGACAAGATGCCTGTATTGTACGCAGTACTATCTGATATTTGTTGAACAAAAATCACTTCACATTTTAACAGAAAACTTGTTGGGGTGATTAATTTGTAGAACGATTCTGGGGGACCATTAACTGTTCAGGATGGGGAAACAATGTACCTTGCTGGACTTGTATCTTGGGGCATAGGATGCTCACTGAAAGATTATCCAGGAGTTTACACTAAAGTTTCGAGTAATATACAATCTTACTAACTGTATTTTTTTGTAATGAAGTAGTAATGATAACGGCTTTGATTTTAAACTTTCCAAGATTTTCTCCCATGGATTAAGGAAAATGCAAGAAGTCAATGGTGCAGGGGCAGTAACTTAAAACACACCTGGAATTAAATATACATACAGAATGAGAATGGCAAATTGAATGCAACAATATCTTTTTACTCAAAATAGGAAAACATGAAATCAACAACACGCTTCACGATCTCTAAACTCTGATAATTACTATATAGCCAATCCATGTATAAATTGTGACACGACATTAAAAATACATCCAATCAATCGAACTCTTGACATGATACAATTTATTTTTGGCAAACGCAATCGAAATGAGAGGATAAGAAAATACTAATCCCACAATCTTATTCTTATAAGTATACGCCGTACGCCGTTATTTATAACCTACAGATTAATATTACACAGTATTAACCAACTTTTACAAAAATGATCAATCGTCAGCTACTCTCATGGCATGTCACCATAACCTTTAATGTCAAAATTTCGAGAACGGTCAGTATAAAATTTACGATTCAAATGTCACACTGACACTGTAATTGTAATACTTCAGATACATTACCTTCGACGTGTTCGACCCTCAAAAGTAATTTCGAGATATTGCTAGTTAATCAGAATCCGATAGTTATTCCTCATTGCACTTTAACGAACTAATCTGATGATTACACGATTGTTCGAATTCATAACTTCGAACCTTGTCTTATACATAAACTCAAATCAACATATAGATAAAAATAAATCTTTCTTCCACACAACTTCTTAATCCATAGACAAGTTACGATGTCAAGCGTTCAGTGCATACACATAATTCTACAAATACATTGAAATTGAAACATGGCTAAATAAATAGGTGTATCGTGTATCAATAGATGTACAAAAGGTGCTGGTATTTACTGTCATTCTCTTATTACTTAGTTTGACTTGTAGCTGTTACAGCAATTTAATATTGTTAACGGCGTAATTAATATTTGAATAGATAGACTGATTTTTAATGTACAGATTAACTGCTGAAGGTTCACCTTGTTAAATAATATCAATATCCATATAACATTTGGGTTCGGAAATGGCGATTCAAATTCGAACCTCACAGGTTCAGTGGAGCGTATTGCATTTTCCAAGAAAGTCGCTCCTTTGGAGCCGATACGTTAAATGTTTAGCAAAATTGAATGCAATTACGGTGGAGTATACTGCTAAGCTAATTAATTACGCGTTTTAATTGGAATTTTTATGGATTACTTCCACTAGATGCTTTCTGTAGGCGTCTTGGTGTTTCCACATCTGAGCAGCTTTCACATTCAATGGGCTATCAATATTGGGCTCTGCAAATGTATTACAAAATAAATTTTGCTTTAATATAAACACGCATATGCAATTAAATTATTTACGTTAAGAACATTTTATCACAGTTGAACTTACCACCCAGGAGAGACTGAATGGAAATCAGAATAGTACGAACATCCAGAAGAGCGGACCATTTGTCTTTTAGTATGTCCAGGCAAATGTTCCCAGCAGTATCGACGTTTGGGTGAAAGCAAGCTGATGTGAACTTGACTGTGGGTGCTGTATAAGGATAACCGCTAGGAAATTCCAACGACAGTTTGAAAGTCAATCCACTGAAAGCCTGCAAATAAAAAACAATGTTAACGAGACGTTATTCCGTTATTACCAACTATAAATATTATTAATATAACTTTAACTGAATACGTACAGTTTCCTCTGGACCGATGATGGTGCCGACCCACTTGAAAATGTTATCTCCATCCGGAAAAGCTGATATTCCTTTATCTCCTTTCATCTGCAAATAAAAATAGAATAATTAGTCACTTGTGTTCAGTCTCAACCACTGCTCAAACTATTTTCTGTAAATTAGTAGAGTACCATTAGTGCCATCAGTTCCGAATGTAATCTGCAAAAACGAATTCAAAAATTGGTATATACATTCACAAAACTTTCAATTACTGAACTACGACACACCATATCCATATATATCTACTTAACATACAAGTATGCGAGTATTTATTGTTTACCTTTTGCTGACAGAATGAGTATCCTTTGAACTCCCCATTGTTCCTTCATTAGTCTTACGGCTGCTGCTCCCTATCCCGCTACGAGGGCTAACATTCTGAGCCATTTTAAATTTTCAGTCACTTCTCTATCCTTCGACTTAAGTACGAAGTCAAGTCTCAATCCACAATCAGACAGTTTTCAGATGGCTTTTAGTTTTAATTTTTTCAGAGCACCAATCACTTTTGACAGCTTGGTGGTATCCGGATCCGGAGTCAGTACACTATGCACTATAATAAAGTTTTAAACATTTTAATATTGCAGGAAACATAGTAATAATGCAAAAATAAAAATTCTTAAGTAAATACAAAATATTATTACAATGTCAAATGTGAAATGTAAAATGAATATCAATTATTAAATTATGTTGTGTGTTGTATGATTGTGGATTGATTGTATGTGTGATGTGGGATGTGTGAGTATTTGGTTCATTTGGCATTATTTTGTCCAGCGAGATTAACTCGACCCACTCTAGAAGTCAATTATGCATTATAGCCACGCGAGACATTAAATTGACCCATACAACATACACCACACAAAAACCAAAAACATACAACAGTGAACAGACAGATACAGCATAACAAAGAAATGGTGAATGGGAATATCAAATACAGTCAAATAGTGAAAGTGTGAAGTGGCTAGTTAGAGTATGTAGTAGTTAGTTATCCGTTCTTATGTGGTATGTGAAATGCTAATTAATAACTAATTATGAATTAATAATGTGTAATGCAATCATTACAATCAATACACAACACACATTACACAATCAACAATACATACCACATACACAATACTACACATTCATTATACACAATACACTATACACAATAACTGACATTTTGCGTTTTGATTTCAGATCACAGATTTTGACATTTATTTTGTATTTGTCATCATTTATGGCATAAACCTCAAAGGCAAAAGGCTCAAACCTGCGACCTGCATTACACAATACACAATACACAATAAAAAATGAAAAACCAAACATTGAACATTCATTGCATGACATTTCATATTTTGTGTTTTGATTGTGGATTGAATAATGTTGAATGTTGAACGTACAAAAAAAATTACCTGTGACCTGTGACCTGTTTCGTAAATTTCGAGATTGTTGTGATTATATGATGATGCTGTATGCTATTTATTTTGTATTTTCTATTCTGTATTCTCTATCAACTATTGCAGTTCACAGTTGTTGTGACTCTTGTGACTGACTGTGGACTCACTCACTGACTGAACTACTATTTATTTGCTATGACTCAAATTTTATGATTTCATTAGAATTTAATTTGTAATTGCAGTCAATGTTCGTATTGAATATTTCGTAGAATAAGGAATTAACTCCAATTCAAAATTCTTCACAAATTGATTTCTAGTAAAAAGTAGAAAATTCGAAGGACGAGCCGAAGAATCCAAGCTGACTGACGACTGGGTCTACCGAATATAGAAAATCCAATCTTCTTTCAGCAGTTCGTTTCAATTTTGGTCGTTGTGAATTTTTGGGACGAAAAAAAGGGAATAAAGCAAAGGTAGCCGAGGTTTTGAGAAACCCACTTCTACCACTCTCTATCTCAAACAACTACACAAACAGACCAGCTCCAGTTTCCTCCACCTTTGTAAGAGGGCTCACATTCGAATGTCCATTGTTCATCCCCGGCATCCCCGTTCGTATTACCTATTAGAAATCGACAAACAAACGAACACACAACGAAACTAACCCGATGCCCGATGAACATGAAACCGACGCAACGAATAGAGTTACGTTAATTTAAGGTTCCGGTGCCGGGTACTGCGTCTAACAGGCTAACCCGAGTTAGTTTGATTCAAAGTTTCTGATTTTAATGATTTTATAAGTATGATGACGTCCTGAGATTTCACAAACAAACGCGGACATTTCTTCTTTAATTTCAGATATTTTAAAGTAAGCACCACATAACAGTATCAGAGAAGTCATAATTTTTGTTGGATGTGCTTTCATAAATTCCTTAGGGTTTGAAACATTGCATTGCCATATGCCAGTAATATCTGTTTGTCTGATCTTCTTAACTTTGTGAAGATATGTCCGTCCATTCCGCCCTTGCATAAAAGCATATTCTAACTACTTTAACGGGATGGTCGAGTCGATTTCAATACTAAATGACTACTTTGTTTAAGGGAACAACATTAAAACTGACGGGACCACTACCACAGACACCAGAGGGTCTGCCCGCGACAAAAATTTAGATAAACTGCAGTTATTAAAGGGTGAAACCCTTTAATGTTTTTACTTTGTCTGTCTGTCTGTCTGTCTGTCTGTCTGTCTGTCTGTCTGTCTGTCCGTTCGCAGCATAACTCTCGAACGGTTGAATATTTTCAATTTTTTTTTTCGGGAAACCATTCATGACCTTTAAGCGGATCTTGAGTTCGTTTGATGACCGTGCAGATCAAAGGTCAAGCGGGTACGGTCACAGGTCACATTTTGTTTAAATAGCAAACCTAGATGTGTACTACATCGTTGGGACGGTACTGTCAAGTGTTGTTCAACAATATATTTAACTTTACTCTATGGTTGGGGAAATGTGAGAATCTTGTATAAAACGGCTCACATGTGTCGTACAACGACATTAAATGATATTTTGAGTCTTTTTCGTGTCGTTTCACCCTTTTTTGATGTGCGTTTGTAACGGTTTATTGCTTTTGCGCGCGTTTTATTGTAACCATTACGTGATAACTATTCAGTCTTACAATTACTTGTAATATTGTAAATCTTCCACTCGTTAATTACTTGCGTTTGCAACAGTTTAATAAATGTAACAAAAACTACAAGTGTATTGTCGAAATGAAATCAATTTTTAGTAAGTTTATAATTCAGACTAAGGTCTCCTTCTTGTAACAAAGACGAGCAGAACTTGGGACCTCGCTATGTATTTCTGTTTCTTGACCAAAAATCGCGTTTTGGTAATGAAATTCTTGGTCACCACCTCCTAAAAGATGAAAAGTTGTTGCGGGAGTTAAAGGGTGTTGATATTGTTCTAAGGGCCTTTCTGGTGATACGTTGTCCGGACAAATTACAGAAAGTTTCGTATCCTCTGCCTCTTCCCGATGAAACATTACTTTTGATATAGTCATTAGCATGGTCATCAATGCCTATGGAGCATGTAAAAGACAAATATATATACAATGTATAGACTAAGCGATCTTGCAATTCGAAGGCACACAATGCCAAGACCTACCGTGCTTATCAACCCTGTGATTAAAAGATATATGCCGAGCATTCCGGTGTTTTCCAACCGACTTGCTTCCAAGTCCAAGCATCCTTTAATGAATACTTCGGATCGATTTGGGTACGAGTTATGGAAATTTCTGAAAACAAGAGCAAATAAGTTCACACTGTTTCCTAAAAAAGCAATGACATATCACACGCTTCGTACATGATAATCACAGCAGCTTCGAGAATATCGAGGGTTTCCTTCTGCCAAGAAAACCTTGAACTTCCAATCAGTAAAATGATGCATTCCACAACACTCCAGCTTCAAATCACACAAAAATTAGGTTTAAATGATTTAGAGTTATAAAAACCGTTCTGAACTCATATTATATATAAATACCGTGGACTGTGTAATTCGCCATCGAGGAGAGCTTTCGGATGGCCATACTATAATCTCCATTTCATATAACATACGACGTGTAAGTCGGTATATGGCACTGTTGTTTCCAGAAAACGCTGTGCTTATGCTCATCACTGCTCCCGACACGAACAAGAGTTGTAGAAACAACAGCATCCAAAGCTGAGTTTATGATTGGTCATTGAGATTGAGAATCATTGAGGTGAGGTTACAAAATACAGTGTTTCCTCGTATTTGACGCTAATGAAATTACAACGTATTACAATTAATTACAACAGTTATTATTTACTCACGATGTACAAGCACCATGCAGAAGGGGAAGACTTGAATAGCCATCCATTTAGAAAACAAGCAACGGAGGATAATATAATTCCGACAAGGCAGGTCATTGCAATGATTGGAAGCGCTGGCATTGTAAAATCCGCGGAACAATACTGAATATCTGAAACGGTAAGCGGAGTGACGCCAGCAGTATGACTTTGAAGAGTGCAATTATTGTTGTACAAAGATCCAAACATTTGAATCAATATTTCCCATGAAAAAGATTTCGGCATACGGTGCGTCAACTCATCGTAAATATTGGCCCAGTATGCAATTAGCATCGGACACCAATTACTGCTTCCTACCAAAATATGAAATGTCCCAACCATCCGTTCCCAACCATTTAATATGAATGCCCCCAACCTTAATTATTTTTTTTGCGACCGATATATGAATACACCCAACCAATAACTGAAAGGCCCAACATACTTGTAACATTGAATTCTTTAAAGGGTCGGTCTAAAAATGAGTACTTTAAATCATCCATGTGTAAATGGCAAATATATATTCAATTAAATATGATTGGGGAAGGTCTGGAAAGAAATTAAAGCAAAGCCTGAGTTAAAAACAAGGTACCGAAGGTTAATATTATCCCTGTCCTGTCCTTGCTGTTACATTTTTCTCCCCCACCAAAGAAACGCAGGTAATACAGAAAGAGATAAAATCAGAAATTGACTCAATTCACTCAATACTTCAACTTGTTATTCGTCAACCTAATTTGATAATTTCGGAATTAAGACGTCCTCAGAAGGAGGTAACTACCAAGTACCAAGAGACAATTGACGAATTATCTCGCTTATAAAAACAACAAAGACAATCCAAGAGTTCAATCCCTGGGTCAAATGTCAGCATTTATGTAACAAGTATACAAAGGTTCCTCAAGACATCGATTATCCCTATTTCCCTATGTTGTTGAGAAAAAACATCCATTCCATCCGTTTGGAATCGCAATTACATCCTCTGAAACTGCTATCGGCTATGTGTTTTAAGTTTTTAATGGACGATGTTAAATTGATTTAAATACCTGGACTTTCACAAAGCGTTTATCATCGACAAAACTCAGTACTTATAATACGACAAAAAATAGACTGGATTGTACTTCCCCAACAACTCGATCGAGTCCAATTGTAACTGTCCAGTGTTTAAAAAGGAATACATTTGCAAACACACTATGGGGATAGCTATCATGTTAGGAAAATTTGCTGTTCGATCCTGATCATGTCAAAAATCACGAAGTGGGTGTCAAAAGGAAACCCGGGAGGCCATCCAATGCCAGAAAAGCATTATTTGTTGATTAGATATGTTCCTCCAATTAACTAATTTTGTTAATACTTTGATTTTATACTAAGGATTAAATTGAATATTTTATTCAGAGTGGTTTTTTTATTAAAAAAAATCGTGTTGGGTCGTTCAGTCGTTGGTTGGGTGTATTCATATATCGGTCGCAGAAACAGCAATTTCGGTTGGGGGTATTCATATTAACTGGTTGGGAACGGATGGTTGGCACATTTCATATTTTGGTAGGAAGCGTTAATAATGATCCATTAGCATCTGTTTAGGAGTAAAATTGAAAGATCCAATCGATTGATTGATAACTACATTTTTCACTTTCACATGCATTTTCTTGAACTGAATCTAAATGCCGTTTAAAATTACCATTTTCAAGATAAGAAGCAGGGAGAAAGAAACAGAGCACAGTTGAAAATGCCATAACGAGACCGATGACTTGCTTATAGAAATGGCACATTGTATTACAAAAGGATATTGTTACTTGATATAAGATTGGAGAAAAGTCAACAATCCATCTTTGTTTAAACTCGAATCTTTTTTCTTAAATATAGACTTCGGCAACGGCGACAACGAACGTCAAGGTACGTAAATTGAGTTCGTAATCCCAGTGCAGTGACGCTACCACATAACTAGCTCAATTCAAGGCAACTAAAGAAAAAGTCAGTTCCGTTACCAGGTAAGGTCATTCGACGATTTCTGAAAAAATAAACAACTTTTTTCACTGGGGGACCTTTTCCACCCCAGTAGTAAAATTTCGTAGTAATTTGAGAATTTATGAATGAACGTCCGATCGTATTTATGAATGAAAGGTTGTCACGGAAAATTTGAAACCGTTTGTGCAAGAAATTGGCAATAGTTTTTGCAAGGAATATGGATGGAAATCGATTTAGCGAGAAATTGGCGATAGTTTTAGCAAGGAAGAATTGGCAACTTCGAGTAGGATTGACGACAGTTTCAGCATGGAATTCGTTGCCAAGGATAATGAATTCAATGCTGAATGAAAAATCGAAAAAGTGAATTTTTAAAAAAAAAAACCTTCGAATGGCCTTACCTGGTAACAGAGCTAACTTTTTTTTAGTTGCCTTGAGCTCAATTCACGTACCTTGAACGAACGACTGCTTTGATATCCTCAGAAAGCCATAAAAAAGATTTCCATGAAAACATAATTTTCACTAATCTTCAAACCGTTTTCGTCTCTTGGACGAGATAACTGACCACTGACAATAATATGCAACCGATACATTTACATATTAAGATAATATTATGATCTTTTTTAGATATCATACACGTAATATGCGTTTATTATTTCATAGAAAATTAAAACAGCATATTGCAATTGATATCCGCACACGAGAGTGGCATCAGAGTATTGAGAATTTTGCTGAGGCCATCGGCCAGGATAATTAAAAAAATAAGTTATCCCTGTTAAATTATTTGAATTTCCAAGCTTCCTCGACTATCAGCGTTCCAAAAACGTCGCGAACTATGCGTAAATTGTCCACCGGAAGATCTTTTGGCAAGCGAATAGATTCTTCCATCGAAAGTCCACGTTTCATATTTCTTGGTGGACGATTTCCCAATATCTGTGGACGATAAGAATTACATATATCAATAACTGATTCATAAAAATGTGATCAATATGATCACATTTTTATGAAGAGTGCAACTATAATATATGAACAAAGTGAATTTTAGAAGTTGCTTTAAAAAATATTCGAACAAATACGCAACCGTTTATTATAACACCCTCTTGAAATCAAAGCTTTCCTAAACTAGAACTAGAAGGGGATGTAGATATGTGGTCTTTTTTCTGGTATACAAAGCCACTTTCCTTATCTTGTGTCATCAACACAAAAGATACAATTTGACATTGACATCCAAAAAAAATGATATTTCTACAAATAGAAAGAACTAGAACTAGTACTAGTAGAGAAGTTAACTGCTTCAGAGCAAAACAGTAGTAGAACTCTCTACTAAAACGATTCAGAATTAAGTTCTTAATTAAGAAATAGACTGAAAAAATAAAAACTGAGTGAATCTCTGGGAAGTGAACGACGGTAATTAGCTTCGAAAGTTGAAACTGTTTTGCTTGCATGTACTTATGTAGGCCATGTACGGCATCACTAACCACTAGCTTATAAATGTGAATATGAGACAGATTATTTACGATCAGGTTCCGATTATCCTCTAGGTACAGCTTGACATCTTTATCTAGGAATCCCGTGAAGTCAAAGAAGTACCTGCGCCTATCTTGGTACTCGGGGCTGTCCGTATTTGATAACGATATTCTACAAGTATATTGTTTCGATTTGAGTGTTGGAATAATTCATTGAATGATTGGCTTTTTACAAACGCCTGAAACGCCGCACCTAGACGCTTAAATTAAAATCTAAAGCAAATCGTAAATCGTAACCTCAAGTCGGCTGGAGAACCAAACGTATTGTATCGAGGTCGTGAACTATGAGGCGTTGGGACTTTTACAATTCCATGCTCACAAAATATTCGCTTCCTTTTCGGATGTCTGTTGGCTCGTGGAACAGTAGAATTCCATCTTTGTTCCAGTTCCTCATATCCAACGTTCTGTCGAACAGCATGAATCTCTGCTGGAGCAACCGCTTCTCCGGCGATGATTCGTGACCTCAACTGATGTATTTTCTCAAAAGTTTCAATTTTAAGTCGAGGTAAATGTGGATCCTCATTAAATCCAATGTTGAAACGGCCTGAGTTTCTCGAAATGAAATTAACATTAGGATGTCTTGGTGGCATTGGAATTGGGATTTCTTCAGGACGCATGAAGGATGAATGGGTTTCAGACCGATTAAGTATATCAGGAAAATATCTTGAGGTTGGTTTGGAATTAAACTGACGCTGCATGCTTATGGAAATTCCAAGGTTTCTTGAATCTTCATAATTATCATTATGAGACCGTGAATGACCACTGAGAGCAAATGATACTTTTTTTCTTGCTTTTTTGGAGTCATATAAGTGATTGTTAATCAAACGATTCTGAGTGTTCATGACCGTCCAGGCGACATTGGAATCTTTTGGCTTCCAAGACCTACCCATGCCGGATAATTTCATCCTCAAATGAATGATGTTCTTTCGATAATAATTCGAGGATTTTAAAATCTTGTGTTAATGAATTACCTTACCTAAAGTGCCATTTATACACAATCCGAAACGAATTATATGTTTTTGGTGCAGAATATCTTTCGGTAAATAAATGAGAAGTAACAATTTTAGAATTTCATTCATCGTCACTATAGCCGCTAACGTATATCACATTTTTGAAAATTGCATTTGTGCGTTTATTCGACAAGGTTTGTCTACAGACAATCATGCCTAGAACCCAAAATCTCAGTTCAGTGAGCCAACGCTATTGAAGAATAAAAACTAAATTATGAGTTAAAATTGATGTCTATACAATACTACTCGGTAGTTTTTATTTAAAAAAAATTTTGAGGTCACAAGAAAAAAAGCCTTATAAAAACATGTCTGCACAACAAATTGAATAAAGTAAATGATGAAATACATAGTAATATATTTTTTATTAGCATTTTTTAGCTTCAAGCTGTATTTGTTGCTTCTTCAGTCGATTTTTCAACCTCCATGTTATTGTCTTCCGTTTTGACAGAATCGTCGTCTTTTATTTCCTTGTCCTTAAACTTGTTGACCTCTATATCAAAATACAGTTTGAGTTCGATAGCTAATTAACAAAATATTTTTAAAAAATTAACAAATACAACTATACGTACCGTATTTCGATAGGTCGACTCCACAAATACGAAGGTAATGCAATCGATCACTCTTCTGTATGTATGCCCGAAGTGACGTAGCGCCTTTCCAACCCACCAATTCCAGCAAACATTCAGGACCATTGTCTTCAAGTTTGAACTTTGAAATAAGAACAAGGCTTCCCCGATCTATGCTAGCAACTTTCACTTGAGTTTCGCGACTGAATAATTCCATTAATGGAGCTTTCTCGTCTTCATTTTGTTTTAACATTAGGACGAGCTCTTCCTTTGACACATGTATACGCCTATTCTTGATAAACGGACAAAAAGAAGGCAGACCCTAAAGAAAGAATACGCAGAGTAAGGTTTCAGATACATTAAAATATATTCAGAAATAGAGTTAGAGTTATGAATCTAAAAACCTCCTGAGATAGCCTGAAGTCACAAGGGCTCCACTTGTTGTCAATGCGGGCGATAGCTTTCACACCAACATTAATAATCTAAAAAAGCATTTCAATTTCAAAGTTTAAATTAAATGAAATTATAAGTACAAGCCTAATGCATGCCATAATTACGGAATATAATTTACCTTCATGGATTCCTCATTATTAATGACAAAATCTCTAACAGACTTTGTTGTCAAATAAATATTTCTTATTTTTCCATCATGCGTCCTTCGCAGAAAGTTGCTGCTCTCTAACGTAGGATCTAATCCATAAAAATCCCTAAAACAATTTCAATTTTCCATATAAAATATACTACCACGACGAGTATCAGCCAATTATCATATGTAAATAATTTAATATAACTATATGCATATAGTGTCATCAGGTTACATACTTAATTTTTGGCCACACAGGATGATCGTCGGTCATGAAAACAAAAGGATCCTCTTTAAACCCAGGAATTTTCCTGGCCTTCTTTGCAGGAGGTGGAAGATGTTTTGAATCCACCTCTGTGACTTCAGCAGTGTTAGCTTCTGTATCTAGAGAATATTATCAGCGGTATTAAATCATGCTACCTAATTAAGTTCCATATGGTTTGAAAATAGGCAATGTCGAAACTATGCAATGAAAATTATTTTGTTCATGCTACAAAAAACATGATGCTTACCAACAACGTGAGGTTCAGAAGTTTCCCACGGAAGCGATTTTGTTTTGGACAATAACGCAATGAAAAACCCACCAGTATCTTGTTGATGGGGAAGAACTCGCATACTGCAATTACCGATTACCAAATATTATTTTAGAAAACATTTTTGTGAACGATACACATGATGTTTTTTACTTGAATAAATACCATTTGTCAAGATGAAACTTTGGTGCGTCTTCCACAGAAGGGGGATAAACATATGGTCGAATTGTTGTTATCCACCGCTGCGGAACATCTTCGATTTTGTCATAGCATTCAAGATCCCTATCACAAACTTTCCAGAAGGACATTCCTTTACAATGTTTTAAATGGGGCAAATCAATGTTCAGTAGTTCCACTGAACCATTTGCTTCTTTTAACATTCTATGTATCACTGCTTCATCTTCAAGAGGATTCAATGAACAACTATAAGCGCAAAAGTAATTTAATAACTCTAAGATATTTGAGAAAAACAGCGAATTATTTTAAAAATAAACTTACGTCGAGTACACCAAACGACCACCAACCTCCAGCAGCTCAAGTCCTCGCTTTAGTATCTGATACTGAACCCTACACGTACAATATTTTTTGTGTGGTGATTGATACTAAACATTTCTGATAGATATGCTAATAGATAATTTATTTACATCACTTACATGTGAAGATAGAGTCCGTTTGAAGGTGACCATTTTTTCCAAACATCAATGTTTTTCCGAATAGTACCGTCCCCAGAACAAGGCACATCACAAAGTACTCGATCAAATTTCATTGGCTTTTTCTGCCCATCTAAAAACCAATAGAATTGGAAAATTTATATTTTTCAAATATGCTGGTGTAAATCCATATAGGTAACTACAACCACAAATTCGGCTCACTTTAATGGCTTGTTAAACGTACCTTTATCAGTGATAATAACATCGGGATACCGACTAGCATCATGATTTGTAACAACAAATGCAGGGCTCTGTAGACGCTTCCCTTGATGAACTAACATATAGCACCTCTTATTATCTAAATCATTTGCTAATACATAACCCTCGGGAATTGAGTCCCCAGCATGAAGCATTTCGATGATTTGTGCAGTTTTTGATCCTGGGCTCGCACACATATCTAGCACCTTAACAAGTAAAACTCAAGTGAGACAAATGTAATCCACATGATTTAAACAAGATAAATGACTGTATGGACAATTTTAAAATAAATACCTTGTGATGTGGTTCAACTTTCAACGCTAATGGTGGAATCATACTCACAGCTTCTTGACGACTTATATTTCCACTTTCTGTTTCGGATATAAGAAAATGGTGAAGCCGGAAATAGGATTCACTCCGTCTGATATCTTTTCTCGTCAGATTCAATTGCCATGCCAGGTTTTCGGGGTACCTACACACGCGTTTGAACGATTAATTAGGTATGATATTATCAATAAGAGGTTCCTATTAATTTTTGAGAAATAACTTAATCACAAAATCACAATCACAAAAGTTTATAGTACCAGGGCAAAGGGAAGGGTTTGATATCTACTTGATCCTCGCTTTTCCCGTCAACATCAGCATCTCGATTTATCTGTTTTTCAATAATATGCAGCAGAGATTTGGCTTCCGATCTCGACCCAGTAATTCGAAACGTCGTCGGTAAACTCTCCCGAATTGATACCATCATCGTGTCCCACTCTTCCTCTGGGCATATATTTTGCATCTTAACAAAAAACACGTTTTGCGTTTAAACTAATTATCTGTGCTTAACTTATACAAAGAGAGAATTGAATTTCTGTACAGTGTACAGAGTGTCAATGCAATCTAAAGCCAAATCCAAATTATAAAAGCCAGCCAATTTTAATTTTGATACCAGTACCAATATTGTATACCTTGTAATATTTCTCGAACTTTGCATTTTCTTTCACGATGTCCTCATAATTTTTTCGAACCCCTTTTTCGTTTCCTTCAGCCGCTTTTTGTCCCTTCCCCGGACCTCTCATCTTACGCTGAAATAAAGTTTAGGTTACGTAAATATGTAAGTAAATATCTTCAGTGTTGATGTCAAAATGTCAAGTCAGCTTGGAAATACAAAATATTAAACATTGAACATGATTGGATTGATAATATTGATATACATATAAAACATAATTTATTTTTGAAACATCACACATACTCGAAACTTATTTTTCCCCATTATGCAGCAACAGCTTTTGTAAACGCGGCTGTCTAAGGATCGAAATATAGACCACGTGTTGGTGTTGGTTTAGTACAGTAGATAATCGAAACAATCAATTTGAATTTAAATCTCAATTACAAATTAATGCAGTTTATTTGCAATTAATTCAATACAGAACACAGAATTTCAAATATCAAATACTGAATACCGAGCGAGACAAGTAAAGTCGAACTGGTCGAAGATGAGCACACCGTGAATCGTGACTGCAATAATCTTGGGTGTTTTACATAGTAATATATACCACATGTATACCACATTCAATATTTCCAGCCGCCTTATTCTTCGGCAACTATCTCAAATACGAACTCTGCATTTAGCTTTCTATTTAGACAATTGAAGGATGAAAATGGCTTTGCCCTTTGTTTCTCAACCTCCCAATCTATGCATGTTTTCAAGAATTCACCCAGTTCTGCTCCGAATTGCTAGCCTCCGTCGTTTCTAGTCCGAAATTAGAAATCGCCAGCTTTTATATCCAAATATTTGCAACTGGAACTCATTACATTGGATGGATTCGCGATATGAATATGTATTTTTTCACAGACATTATCTAAACGCTGTCTCCACTTCATTGACAATATTGACATCGTCTTACAAGGGAAGTTATCGAGAGTGAAACTCCAGAAGCGTCTAATTTTTTTACAGTTGAAAATACAACTAATAGGAACTACAAAACAGTAAAAATTATCTAATTTATCCTGGTCATGTTTTAAAAATAATGAAATAAAAAATATTTAAATTTCAAACCGTCATAAAATAAGGAATTGTGGGTCAATTTTCAAAATCTTTCGAGTTTTGTGATGCTGAAGAGTTGTTTTTCAAGGAAATCTAAAGACCTGTGACCTGAACATTTGGAAAAAATTAAAATAGCCAAATATTGGAATTTGTATAACAAAGAATGAGAAGATAAGGTTCAGTCATGAGGGATTCTCGTTTTCTGTATGAAATGAAATAAATAATGGTATCGTATCAATTACACAAATGATTTACGCAATGTATCGAGTTATATATAGCAATTTGTACAGAAAATTCAATAAAGTCCCCGCACCAATAATAGTCAAAGGCATACTAATAATAAAGCCAAGAATTTTAAGCATTTTTATTGAAGCCACTTATTTCGGCAGGATGCAACGTTAGCCCGACCGTTAAATTTAAACAACATTTTGTTTGCAACTCAAAGTAATTTTTAATTTCTAACCACATTTTTACTGAATTACCATTTGCCATTTTGTGTGGATACGGATAAGATAAAACGTATTTATGTAGTAGAATATAATATTATCATCGATTGACGATACAACAATACTCTAAACCAAACTGCAAGATCGAGAAACTGTACACTCAGGATTAGAATCGATCCTTCGGCTGCTTGCGGAACTATGTGAACCAAAAGCATGTGTCAGATAAATGTCTTCAAAATCCTGATTGAACTTTGGTACCTGTAATGCTGAATTATCAGGTTGATCTACTCTTCCTTTGCCTTTGCTATCCGTTTTCTTCCCTTGAGAAACCACTTTTGATCGCTTGCTATTGGCTCCTTCATTGACCTTGACCGCAACAATTCCAGGCGTGGATGAGGTGGATACCGGGTTGTCCACCAAAGTCCCGCCTGTTAGACAGCTATGGAAAAAACACATTCCCGTTTTAATCGCTTTCACATCCCGTGGCTCTGATCCTGGAGCAACTCTAATTCCAGAACCCCGTGATGAAATTTCCGACCTTCTGGAGCTACTTCCCCTAGTTTCTTTACTCTTTTTTTCTTTTGGGGGATGCAACTTCTTGGGAGCAGGCAGTGTGCATATTTGCTTCGGTGCGGAACCAACGGGATTAGTCTCGTCGAAGCTTATTCCAAAATCTTCCGAATGATGCAATGACGCTTTGGGGACATTTTCGATACTGTCTGATCCTGTGGTCTGAAAGAAAGATGTATTGTCTGCATGCGATTTCTCGAATTTTTGTTCTACAGCAAAGGAATTTCTACGGATTGAGATGACACTCGATATAGTAGAGTTGGAGGTGGTGGCTGGTCTTCTTTGAATTGCAGACGAGGGGCTGAACTTTGAAGCAGTAGAACGCCGACAGGGTCGGCTCCTCTGGCTGTTTAAGGAGTTTAAACCCGGGAATGAGATGGGTACTGAACCTAATCATCAATTTTAATTACATACATTCAATTTAAATCTGAATAAAGGAATATGTGTCGGAAATCACTTGTTTCCGTTGTAATTAAGGACTCTCAATATGAATCTGTACATTACCACTTGCTGTTACGATTGGCATTTCGGCCGCAACTCTATCCGCCATCGGAGCGTTTGTGAGTTCCAAATTTTTTATGCTTGGAGTCAGAGAAGGTGCCATTCTTTGAGAAACCGTGGTCGTGGGTGCTGTCCAAGTTATTGCTTTGCTATGGTATTTTGAGAGTGGAATTCTCGCGTCTCTCCCATTCAACCAATAAGTGCTAACGTTGCCTACAAAACCATGTTTTAGGTCTCAACAACCCTGAGAGTTCATCGGGTCACTTAAAAGCATAGCATTTACATTACTAACCTTTACCCTTCAATGGTATCGTTCCTCTAAATTCAATTTGATAAATGGATGGTAAAAGACTTCGACACACCTCTGAAATCTGAATTCTGCACGCATCTGAAGTCGATTCCATTCTTGAAGCTGTATGGGCATATTTTTACAAACTCAGCATGCGTTTAATTTCTAAAATTACGAGATGAAAAAAGAACTTCCTAAAAGGCGACACAGATTTAGCGTCGTTAGACTGGGCAACAAAAGTCTTACATGGTAAAGAAGTCAGAAGGCAATGGTTTGTTTCAAGGTAGGCTAACAACTCATATGACAGACTTCAAATTGAACTCGATTATGAATTCAGAAAGTTTCCAATATTAAAGATAATATTAGAAACTACAAGGACCATACCAGACCGACAGGTCTAGAATGGCCAATCATAGTAATCTGAACCACCTTCTAATAGATATACGCAGCTTTGGACTTTGGACAAACAAATATTCTATGCGCTGAAAGAAAGTATTTCCTTAATGAAAGTTCTTAATGATAAATCATATAATTCATAGAGTATAAAGATATTACCTAGATTAACACAGTCTCCGAATAGACACCACTGTTTAGGTGAATTAAAAAAACATTTCAGAATCCTTTTTTTTCACAACGACATGACTGGAATTTCTAATGACACTCTGCCTTACCCTTGGCATTTTGACCCCGACAACGCCTCCAACGACAGTTCCAGAATGACAACCAACCCGAACTCGTAAGCTTTTTGCATCAACTTAGTAAGACAACGAAATGCGTAAATTCTTGTATGTAGATTATTGATAAAAATATTTCATGCAAAATAGCATAATACATACTGCCTTCAGATGGGTCTTCAATAGCTTCTGATGCGTCCACCATATCCATTGCCATATCACAAATTCGCTCAGCATGTCTCACATCCTGCTCAGGAGCTCCTGTTAAAATGAAGCAGTTTTTGTGTTTGAAAAGCGTTTGGAATTTATTGAATCATACAATTGGAATTGATATGCAACCTGAAACCACCATGTATGAATCCCCAATTGTTTCCACCTAAATTAATGTATTTTAAACGTTAGAAATTTATTGTAGATTTTAATTATCTTATTACAAAACTCGCTGACTTTATAAACTCCATTTCTTTCGGTTAATTGATCGAAGAGAGAGTACATGTGATTCAGCATGGTCACAACTTGCATGGGAGTTATTTTGCTGCAAATATCTGTGAAATTTACAACGTCTGAGAACAAAATGGATACCATCTCGAACGTCTGAAAATGGCACAGAAGAGTGCGACCTGTGGTCAGTTTAAATCATTCTGATTGTTTAGCATTTAAAAAATAAATATAGTATACCTGGCAAGTGTCAACTGGGTTTTCCCCATTTCGAATACGGTCAGCAACTAGTCGAGGAATCATTTGATATAATCTGAAAATTATGGATGTTCGTAAAAAATGAAATTTCAGTCAGCTGACTAATTTTATATAAAATATCAAATTTAACAATTACAATTCATCGGTTCGCTTCATTTCCTCGTCTAATTTCTTCATGCTTTCAACTAGCTTACGAGACTTTTGTTGTTCTTGATCCAATGCCAGCTTTAGCTCAACCGATTGTTGCGTTCCAGCAAGAACAAAGTCCCTATACATCGACAAATATTCAATATAAATCTACACAAATTAATCGTACAATGTCCATGTCCTTGATTATTCTTTCTACCTGCTGCAGTCATGCAGGGAAAGATCATTGACGAACAAACCAGCCTCAACTAAACTGGTCAAATCCGGCATTACTGGATTCGCCAGATACAACATCATATCCCATTCGTGCATGTACAGCATTTGACCTGAAGAGTTCAATGAGAACTTAGAACGGATGTTTTACTAAATATAATTTCAAATGTATTTCGAAGGTCACCTCGAATGCGGAGTCTTGTTCCCTCGACTTCTTCATGCGTGTTATCATTAGCTCCAAAGAAATGATTCACATCATGTATTGGAGCCACTGTCACGAGCTCAAAGATATTATTCCTCCTTTGCATTACCTAAGGTGTGTACAAATAAACTTAAAATGGCTAATAATTGCGAAAAACATGTAAAATAAAATCTTGGACAGTACTGCCGAGAAGCAAAATGGGATGAGAGGGCGAATCATGTCGAATGCCTCTGAAAAATTTACAATTTATGCAACTTTCATTGTTTTATTTTTCATTGTAAAAACGAACGCCTCAGGTTACTCCACAATTGTATTTACCTGTCATTATTTGGCCAACCAAGTCCTTCAGAATGGTCATCAAGGCATGACCAGTGTGGGTTATTTCCATGTCCTTGCTGCAGCAAAAGTATAATTATGTTTTAGTCATAAAACTATGAACTGATATTGAATACTTACTTGAAAACAATGCAGAACGGAAATAGCTCAAATAAAGTGGACGCTTGAACAGGCAGTTTTAAATCCTTTGCAATTCGGCCCCTAATGGATTCAGCCTACAGTAATTTTGTATCATTTTTATTCATTGGTTAAAAATACTGTAGCAGTTTTAGCCTTAACAGTCTGACAATACCTCCGTGAACGCACTATTATCAAAATTTAACTGAAAAACCACGTGCATTGTCTCGCCAACTAATTCCTCGGTGAGCAGTAAGATCTCACAGTTTTGTCGGTAAAACTGGTTAGCCACCTGTAAATCAATCTTCATTTCTAAAACCCTATTGTGTATTGGTATTTTCTAATTGTAAGATATACACTCATGTTTTACCTGTTTTATCTGTCCCATAACGTAGTAAACGAATCCTCGTCGTTTACTTCGATAATGCAGTTTCAGTCCCGTCTCAGTTTCATCTTCGCAGTAAAACGAAGGTGCCCTCATTTTTGGGTATGAAAATTTCAAGTACTCGTGGAGGTTGTCCAAGCCTATGGTGTTTTTACAAATAACTCATGATTACTTGTAAATTAAATAATTTCTATCGACTTTAAATCCATTCTTGAACTTTTTCAAATTATTGTCAAAAAAATGCTCAGGTACCATTAAGAAAATCTCTCATGTGACGTCCCAAGACGGAAAGAATCTGATCATATCCATACTGACTTACGTACTACACAACAAAAACAAGTTAAAGCAATGTGTAATTACAAATTCACAAGTCAGTATTCTTCGATGTGGTTAAAAAAAACTTGTAATAGTTGGTAACAATACCGAAACAAAATGGAGGCCCAACGCTTCAAAGAACTGCCTTTCATCAACTCCAAGAACCTGCTGAATCCAACGAATTGTGAATGTTATAAACTAAATCTAACAAGCGAGAAAAATTGGAAAATAAAAATTAACATTTACCTGAAAGCAGCTTCTTGCCAGACGCTGCATGAGCGTTTCCGAATACACATGATGAATTGAAAATGCTACCGTATCGATACCAGCGTGTCGCCTTACAGATTCCCACTTGCCTTCCCCCCATTGGATTTTTATAAAGGTTGCTAAATTTTCCAGCAGTAAGCCGTACATTTTGACTAGTTATATTGAAACTTAAATGCTAGAAATTCAGGTTGCCCCAATAAAACTCTAAACCACTTTACGTTCGCTCGAGAACAGATCCTCGACCCTCACAAGTCTAATTACTAATGCGATTCGTGTACAAAATTCTCTGTAATCAATTTAGAATATTCTCGTGAATCTCGTGCCTGAGAGTTATTTGGGTTTGATTGTTTGATAGCTAATAAATTCAATAGAATTTAATTTAACCGTTTCCTGACATATATATGTGCTTTACCATTTACCACGCCATGCCAATGAAATGAATCCACCCCTGCCCTGATACGAGATATACAGTTCGTTTTGATTGGTAGAGCTAAGGAAGTAATTAGTTTCAGATACCTGAAAACTTGGTTCTGGAAAATCATGACATTACATGACTTAAGTAACCAATTCCAACTTGAGATTTATAGATTGGACTGAATAGAAGAGTTGATTAGACATGCGATTGTTGAACTGAAATGAGATTTATCTCCGAGTTAGTACATAGAGTTAGAGATAAGTCACAAAATAACAATTGATGCGAAATTAGCTACAACTTTATTCTATTTTCAATATCCTATTTTTACTAACAATAAATGGGATATCAAGTCACAGTATAAGGTTGAAATAATTAGGTTTATTCAAATCCAATTGCTTTTACTAAATTACATATTTAGTTTCACGACATTCACGACTGTCCTAAAAAGCGGTACTATTATTACAATAAACAAATTACAAGCTAATTTTGGAATAAACTAATGTATAATGAGGTTGATATTTTTTAATAATGTTATATTTAAACTATGTGCATTTTGGCAGTTACAATATAGAATAACAACAAGTATGCTAGTATTTAGTATACAACATCAGTAACAAAAGATTTTGAAGTGTAAGAGATCCAATAAAGGTGAATTTTATTAAGGGGTGAAACCCCTTATAGCGAAGACTTGTCCGTCCGTCCGTTTGAGCTCTAACTCTCGAACATATAAACATCTTAAATATTTTATTTCGAAAGTTTGTTTTAAGCGTCTCGACACAAGTTAAGTTTGAATGTGAGCCAAATCGGTCACACCCCCTGAATTTTGCCAATCTACCCCCATGTTAAAGAACCACCACCACCATGTTAACCACCACCGTTCTCGTTTTAAATGCATCGGCTTCGGCAATGTAACTATATGTCTGATATAGTGACAATAAACTAAACCCCGAATCGTCACGGTACCACCCATAATTGTCACGGGACGACCCCCAATTGTATCGGAACCACCCCCAACGGTCACGGATTTATTACAATTTAAAATCAAAAATACAATTTGACACAAAAATAATTTTTAAAGTTTCACTTACTCCATATGTCATTAAAACAGGTAAAGTACTGTTCAACGCTGTGTATTATTTTAGTATATGGTTGGGGAAACATGAGATTTTTATACAAAAGACTCTCAGGTGTCGGGAAATGACGTTAAATGTTTTAAAAGTCTTATTTCGTGTTGTTTCACCCCTTTTTTATGTGCGTTTGCAACGGTTTTTTTTTATTTAAAATCACGATAAGCCAGTACTACTATGTAAATAAACTGCATTTCATTGCCTCCAATATCATGCACCCGATTTTCAGACAGTAACTATAAACGTGATATACACTGTAAACTCCAAAAAATAGTGTCCCTTAATTGCGTTGTTATGTCCCATGTTAATACCCCTGAAACATCATGTGGTAAATCCTCAAGTGTCTCTTGTCTAAGCCATTAATTTTGACTATGCTATGCTATAGTGTAATGTAGTCGTCTTTTCATTTTTACAGCGACGACTCTTGAATCTGTATGTCAATATAAGCAAACAACTATTGTAATTTTTATGTTACGTCTCAGCGACGCTTTCTGATATAACGTACACATTTACGTTCCATTCTTTCAGGAAAATACATTCTCCTTGAATAAGTTCCCTCAATCTGACCAGGTTACTAATCTAATTGTGTTTAGAATAAGCACGCTGTGGTAATTGTTGTATGTGCAGTGGCGAATACCCATCAAAAGCCTCACTACTAAATAACTAACGTTTTAATCTGTTGGGATCATTTGTTTCCCGTTTCTGACTTTATGACAAAGTGCAGCTTCTAGACAATTGATTGTGACCTGCGGGGCAAAATGCGTCCCAGCTAACTCGTCGGGGATCCTCTGTATCTAAGGAACAGGACCTTTTGATTTGAAGCCGTCTTTTTTGTAGAATGGGATCACAGGGAGATGTAGCCCCATTCGTCTCTTTGTTTTCACCTACCAAATCAGATCCACAATCCGAACTGGCTGTCGAAGTTCGCTGAAAACAGCCGTGAAAAAACATATGTCGATGACGGTGAGATTTTAAAATGCCGGTTTCATGAATTTCTGAAGAAGGTCTGCTTAGTCCGGAATTTGAAACATCATCCGTGTGTGCTAGATCCTCCGGTTCAGGATGATAGTTTAAAATATCCTGAACCATTTCGCCAATGATTGGGGCACAGGGGTACTTTTGACAGGTTTCAGATACGGAATTACACGGTTTTTGTCCAAACCCTGCCTCTGGAATTGTTCTAATCTGCAGCGATAAACTATCTGGTAACATCGATGGAGGGATATGTCTTCCGAAATTTCCATAACCCAAGGAATTGGAGCCAAATGGAGTTACTCCAACTTTCGAAGTAGTAAACCTCCGTAACAGATTTTTTCTGCTTATAGCACTCCGCCAGGTTGTGACTTTATGATCTTCGTGGTCTGGATCATCTTGAAGACCAATGCGGTAAATTTCTGTTCGTTCTTTTTCATATAAAAATAACATTACAAAACGATTAATAAAAAAAACAATGGCCCATGAATGATTTAAAAAACTATATATTAACGACAAGTAAGAAACATACCTGCGTTTGCTCCAGTTCCATAAACCGTTGGAGGAGATATAGAACGTCTGATCCCTTCAAGGATTTTGGGAGATGGTGCTGACCAAATCAAGGATTTGCTGAAATGCTTGGACAATGGCACTCGTGCTTCTCGTCCCTTTAGCCAATACGTATTTATGTTTCCTAAAAGTAATCATTTATTCTTTACATAATTATTTTTAATTGATTTGAGAATCCATACATATATATTTACCTCGTCCTTTGATGGAAAGAGTTCCACGAAGTTCCAACCTGTACACCGGTGGAAGAAGATTTCTGCAGACTTCAGAAATTTGAATCCTTGATGCTTCTCCAGTCGACTCCATTTTAGAAGCTATAAATATATATATTATTATACTTTATACTTAGACTACCAAGCAAGATTATTGATCTTACCAAAATTCACACTTCCTCCAAACAGACAATATCGAGGAAGTTTAACTCCGACAACCCCAGCCATAACCGAACCGGAATGACAGCCCACTCTAAGTTTCAAACCACGCTGATCTGTGGATGAAATGAAATCGCATAAACATTGACATTTGGGTTTGTAAAACATGTTTTCGGTAAACATACCTTCAGAGGGATCCTCAATGGCATCCGCAGCATCAATCATATCCATGGCCATGTCGCAAATCCGTTCAGCATGCCGGAAATCGGGATTGGGAGCGCCTTAAGTTATTTTTTTTATTAAAATCTACCAATATCACCCGTCAATTACTGGATAAATGAGTTTATTTACCTGCAACTCCCATATATGAGTCTCCAATTGTTTCCACCTTAATCGAATAGTAAATTGAATTTCATACTTCGAATTTTAGAGCAGGTATTCATATCGCGCGTAAATCTTTCATTACCTTGTAGACTCCATTTCTTTCCGTGAGTTGGTCAAACAGGAAGTACATATGATTCAGCAAAGACACAACTTGCAACGGAGAAATCTTATTGCAGATCTCAGTAAAGTTTACTACATCCGAGAAAAGGATCGAAACAGACTCGAAAGACTAGGATTTAAAAAAATATGCTTAAATTACAGTTTAAAATGAAAACGCATATAGTTAGTCTTTGATTAGAATAGTTGTCGTACTTCACAGGCATCCACGGGATTTTCCCCTCTTCTAATTCGATCGGCAACTTGCTTCGGGATCATCTAGGTATTGAATTTACGACCTTACTGCCTATCCGATTTAAATATCTAGAATACTCGTTACATTTAGACAGTCTACCTGATAGAGCAATTCGTCGGTGCGCCTCATTTCCTCGTCAAGTTTCTTCATGCTCTGTACCAATTTCCTTGACTTTTGTTGTTCTTGGTCTAAAGCCAGCTTAAGTTCTACCGATTGCTGAGTTCCAGCAAGAACCAAATCGCTACATAATGTTATTATTTTTCAACATCGAATTAAAATCCAACAATGTTCCCGTTTGTGTGTTTGTAAACTTATCAGCTAAATAACGAAAATGTATAAATTTCAAGCGTCTAGCCCTCGGCACTCACCGACTGCAATCATGCAGTGAAAGATCATTTATGAATAGCCCTGCATCCACTAAGCTTGTAAGATCTGGCATAACTGGATTGGCCAGATAAAGCATCATATTCCAATCTTCCATGTACAGCATTTGTCCTAAATGAAACAAATTTTGAGTGAGATATCAAGAATGATGTCCAAACTAACATGAGATTTTAATTAAAGCTGTTAAACACTAGTAACGAGTGCATAAACTATTTGTTCTTGCTGCCACATCTTGTTCAAGTACCTCGAAGACGAAGCCGTGTGCCTTCCAAATCGTCATCAAACTTGTCAGTTGTTCCAAACATATGATTAACATCATGAATTGGTGCTACTGTTACCAATTCAAATATATTGTTTCGCCGTTGCATGATCTATATTTAACATTTTTATATAACGAGACTTTATGCAAAGCTAATATCATAGGAAGTATAATTTATACGGATAATTAATTACTGCTGAGAAACAGAACGGAATCAATGGTCTCGTCATGTCAAAAGCCTCTGAAATTCATTTCATACGACCTCAAATTAGGATTGGACTTATTAATTTAATTGGAATAGAATATAATATTGCTTAGAATTGAATGCGTGCAGACCTGTCATTATTTGCCCAACCAGGTCTTTGAGGATCGTCATTAATGTGTGACCCGTGTGACTTATTTCCATGTCCGAGCTAAATAGTTATTTTGATTACTTTGATATAGACTTGATTGATCATGCAAACATTAGAAGGCTTAGATTTACTGAGACTTACTTGAAGACGATACAAAATGGAAATAGCTCAAACAGCGTTGTTGCGGAAAATGGTAATCGGAGGTCCTTTCCAATAAGACTTTTGATAGCTTCGGCCTGGATTAAGTTTTGGGAAGTTTCATGTCATCGATAATACGTTTGTTTTAATCATAAATTGCATAATATAATAAGAATAAATGATTTAATCCAAAATAAGCTTACCTCGGTAAATGCGCTGTTGTCGAAATTAAGTTGGAAAACTACATGCATAGTTTCTCCGACTACTTCTTCTTTAAGAAGATGAATGTCGCAAACTTGATTGTAAAATTGATTAGCAACCTAGTATAAGTAATTACAATCACTCACTGCGATACCGCTAAATAACATCATTATCCAAATAAACCTCCAGGGAGTGGCTTTATCAAATCATTTCAAGGAAGTTTTAAAAGACAGATTACAGCGAAATCATTTGATCTGAAATGACTTATTTCTTTACAGACGTAAAATTATTTTTCAAAATGTTAAAAAACCTGCTTAATTTGACCCATGACATAATAAACGAATCCACGGCGTTTGCTCCGATAGTGAAGTTTCAAACCACTTTCAGTTTCATCATCGCAATAAAATGAGGGTGCTCTCATTTTTGGGTACGAAAACTTCAAATACTCATGAAGATTATCCAATCCTATAACGCAACATACTTTATAGTGACATCTTTTAATGGATAAAAATACATTGATTTGGTCTATATGTCTATAATCAATTTTACCGTTTAGGAAATCCCTCATATGTCTTCCAAGAACGGTAAGTAGCTGATCATATCCATATTGACTCACGTATTGGACAAAATACACTCCATTTGACTCAAAGAATTGACGCTCATCAACACCGAGTACCTGGAAACGATTATTGGAAGGTTAATGATGTGAATTATGAGAAATGCCATTAATTTCAAAATGATTGAGTTCAAAATAGTAATTACTTGAAAAGCACTCCTTGCCAGGCGTCGTAACAATGTTTCGGGGTAAACATGATGAATGGAGAATGCAATGGTGTCAATTCCCGCATGTCGACGAACGGATTCCCACTTTCCTTCACCCCACTGGGCCCTAATGAACGTGGCTAAATTTTCGAGCAGTAATCCGTACATTTTTATAATCGGTAAATCCGTTATCTGTAGATGTAGTTGTTGTTATCCAACAATGCTCAAAATCATTTTCCTCTGTGAAATTGAATCAATGAATTTATGCACGTGTGTGTAGATGTAGAATCTTACTCAGAACAGGTTGAACAATACGATGTTCTGCAATGATACAAATCGCAATACTAAATTATAAAGCGTTGTCCACTTACTGTTTTATACATTGAATCGTGAGAACGATGGAAAGTTGTCTCTAGAGACGATGACTAACTGAAAACTCCAAAAATATCAATAAACTCATTCCGTGTCGTATCAACCAGACAATAATTATTATTTCAGAATTGTGATTACCGGTGTGCTTGTCATTAATTTGTCACATAATAACGGCATGCAATAAACAAAGCATCGTGTGCAGAAACGATTCAAGCTTTTTGGATGTTCAAATAAAAGCGATGTATATTAGAACTCGCATGATTAACTAAATTAATCTCAAACTCTCTCAATTTCAACTTCTCGAATAATACATTTCGGTGGTTAACCGTCTAACTACTAACCAACCCATTCTAAAATGCACAAACTTATCTAATGAAATTCATTACTTATTAAGTATCAGAGATACTTTATGTTTTCGTTGATGGTGTCCGTCCGTCCGTCTGTCCGTCCGTCCGTCCGTCCGTCCGTCCGGCGTCCGTCATCACGATAACTCGAGAACGGTTTAACTTTTAAAAATTTTTCTTTCGGATATCTATATAGGACATTCAAGCGGAGGCCAAGTTCGTTTGGGGGCCCTGCAGGTCAAAGGTCAAGGGGGGAAAGGTCAAAGGTCAACATTTTTCAAATAGCAACCCCCCATGTGTGATACATCGATGGAAAGCTATTGTCAAGGGCTATTCAATTGTGTATATGATTTGGGGGTGGGGTCACCCCCTGACGGGTGGGGAGGGGTCAAAGAGGTCAAAAACAAACATATAAGTGTGAAACGTCATTCGAAAGCTATGATCAAGAGCTTTCGAATGACGTATGTAATTTTACTCTATGACTGGGGCAATTTGAGATTTTCGATATTTTGTGTGTTTTAATCGTTTGATACGTCATTCGAAAGCTATGATCAAGGGCTTTTGAATGACGTATGTAATTTTGCTCTATGGTTGGGGCAAATTGAGATTAATCATTTGATACGTCATTCGAATATATCAAATATATATAATATGATTTGTTAATTATGTGATTACTCTCCGATACTTTGCTATATGCATTTGAATTGTTTATTTGATTTTTTAAAGGAATTTATATGTTCTATATGTGAGAAAGATCAACTGTGTCGTATGTTTCTTCTTTTAATTCTTGAAGAGCCGGTGACTTATACGAGTTCCATAACTGTCGCATATTTTGAGGGGCTGAAACAATATATTATGCATTGAAAATATGAAAATATAAAATGAACATAAAATGTTATGTTATTGTCACGTGGTTATTAACAAATGTCAGTTAAATTCACGTGATAATGATCTTTGTGTATTTGCTAGCGGTCTTTTGAACCCAGTCCCAATTTTGCATCCGGTTTACATTTCTCTGTTAATCTACAATCGTGACGAGACGGATCATCCTTACGATTTGCAGACGCCGCTTTGCGAAGCTATTGTTCGATCCATCATCGCTGTTCAGGTATATTAAAATAACCCTAAAACATTTAAAATAACCCTAAAACATTTAAAATAACCCTAAAACATTTAAAATAACCCTAAAACATTTAAAATAACCCTAAAACATTTAAAATAACCCTAAAACATTTAAAATAACCCTTAAACATTTAAAATAACCCTAAAACATTTAAAATAACCCTACAACATTTAAAATAACCCTACAACATTTAAAATAACCCTAAAACATTTAAAATAGCCCTAAAACATTTAAAATAACCCTAAAACATTTAAAATAACCCTAAAACATTTAAAATAACCCTAAAACATTTAAAATAACCCTAAAACATTAAAAAATAGCATTTAAAAAATGTTTTTTTATAGGATTCGTGTCTGCATCGAGACTGCATAAGTTTGTCTTTGGATTCGGATTTATCGTCGAATAGTTTTAATCTTCTTTTCTAAAAGGTCACGCTCCTTGCATCGCTCAATTTCTTCTTTACTGAAATTGGTCATGTTTTCTATTTATTTAGGGCCAATTCTTATTTTGGGGCAGATTGGGATCTTATTTGGGGCAGTTTTAGATGAGATTTATGGTTGGGGCAGTTTGAGATTTTATTTGGGGCAGTTTGAGACTGATTGTGGGGCAGTTTGAGATTATTTATGGGGCAGTTTGAGACTGATTGTGGGGCAGGTTGAGACTGATTGTGGGGCAGTTTGAGACTGATTGTGGGGCAGTTTGGGATTATTTATGGGGCATTTAAAGCCTGTTTGAGATTCACTTACGTGATATCATCATTAGAAGTGATGAACTGCCACGCGAGTTTAATTTTCTGCACGAATGAAAGTGAAGCCAAGGCCCGAGAAAGTGTGACCTACGTTTTAAAAAAATAATTTAAAAAAAAGTTAAAAAAAAGAGAGTAAATTATTAGATTACATTGAAAGGTCTATCTCCAAGAAGTACGAGGCAGTTGTTAATTTTCATATTAATGCATAACATATTATGTTTGAGGTTGCATCTAAATAACTATCCCATTCTAGTAATTTCCAATCTTCTATTACCTGGTATTGTATTACCTATTGTATAAACTATGTATAACTTTAAACTGGGAGATAACTTTTTTGTAGATTGAAGTTATGAATGATAATCCTACAAAACGTGTTTTTTAATTGCACTAAAATAAGTATATATACTAGCTCATGGGTATTATTTTTCTAACCATATTAAAGGCGAGTTTTTTTTAGGGCGAATTATTTTGGAAATCTTATTTCAGAACAACGAGTTGCGTTTAATTTTTTATTTTTAAACCATTTTTGACACTCCCGAGGTCGCAAATAATATTGTTAGATTTTTCAACTTGGAAATCAGTTTGCAGAATTGGTTCGACGACTGTGGAGGGGGTTTATTTTATCGTATCTATACACCGTTTTCTTTACTACCTATTAGGAGGATTTTAAAATTAAAACTCTGAAGTCTGAAACCCATCCTCTATACAGCTTCAAAATAAAATCCGTATGAGTTTAAAATCCAATTTGAAATTAGATATTAGCACAAGTCTTCATTGGAGCTGATAAAAAATCCAATTCAACGTGTAGCAAGTAATTCACTGTAAAATTGCATGGTAATGCGAAATAATTTATCGGTATCTGTAAAAACTTGGGACTTTTAACAATTTTCTTTCGGAATACCCTGATTGCATTATTTTATGAGTTTTATTATGATATTTGGTATTGATATAGTTTAAAACGGACTACAAAAACTTGGCATGTGCGTTTTATTTTATTTTATTTGCCAATATGGTTTATGAAGATTTTTGAATTGATAAGATTAGTCTGATTTGGGATGACGTTGATAATTTCGCAGTGTTGTAATATGGAAAACGCAAGATATTGTGTGTCTGTCTCGGTTCAACCCATATAATATAATAATCATTAAACGAAACTATTTCAACCATAAAGTTCCATTAAACATCAAATAAATTTTATTACTTCTTCATCATATCTTTTTAAGCAATTACTACAATGGTAAAAGCAAACTAATTTAAGTAGAACATGGTGTATTAAACCTGTTTATCTTTATAACAGTTTATTTAAATAATGCAATGCTAAATGAAGCAGAATAACGTCCAGTCCAGATATCCTCAAAGATGTTTCAAAAAGTTGAGTGCAGGAACTGGAATCAAAACGGTCCAGCTCAGACCAATCAATGCTGCATGTTACCTTAAATGGGTCGCGCAGCAATTGTTGTCGCTTCAAAAGTTAAATAATAATAACTCTCGGTCATTTACGAACGTTAGGTGAAATGAGAAAATGTTGAAGTCGATATGACAAAGAAATCGTCTGCGTTACCCCCACTGGTAGTGCTTCCGCTGAACGCTAAGGAGTCAATTTCGCTGGGAGCAGGCAACGGTGACAGGGGACGGCTGATCCCATCCAATATCCTTGATGTAGGGGAAGCCCAGATTATGGACTTGCTGTAATACTTGGACAGCGGAGCCCGAGCTTCCCGTCCGTTTAGCCAATAAGTGCAAATATCTCCTGTAAATCAGATTCATCCAATCATTTTGAAAAGTGTCTAAACTCTCGATGATATAATAAGCTGTTAGGAAAATACCCTTTCCTTTGACGGGAATTGAACCCCGCATCTCGAGCTTATAAAGCGGGGACAGAAGATTTTTGCAAGGCTCAGACACCTGGATCCGACCTGTCTCCCCTGATGATTCCATTTTCGAGGCTGTACCACCGTATAAATACAATATATTAACGACTTCTGATAATGACAAACGATAATGAAAGTTTTGCAATCGCTTTATACCAATATTAACTGTGGCTCCGAATAAACAGTAACGTGGCATTTTGATGCCAACCACACCAGCAATTATATTTCCTGTGGGAAATACATACATTAATTTTTTTTTCAAAGCATCACTTGCTAAATTCGAATGATAGAATACCCGAGTGACAACCAACTCGAACTTTCAAACTGTTTCCTTCTAAAAATAAAAAAATCTCAATCAAATTGATGATCTAAATTATAAAATCTATCATTGCGTATCAAACCATTAGATGGATCATCAATGGCTTCGGATGCATCCACAATGTCCAATGCCATATCGCAGATTCTTTCAGCGTGTCGCGGATCTTGTACAGGGGCGCCTTTTCAGTTTAAGAACAAAAGTATTCGAGAAATTAATCAGATTTACCGTTTCCATTATGAAATTTGGAGTCATTGCTTACCTGAAACGACCATGTAGGAGTCGCCTATAGTTTCTACCTGTAATCAAAGCCAGGGACAAGTGTAAATGGACAGTCCAAGGAGTAGTTACATTACAAAGCTGGGGTTTTAAAACCCTCAAGGACCTTTAGACAAATTAATACCTTGTAAACTCCATTTCGTTCCGTCAACTGATCGTAAAGAAAGTACATGTGATTTAGCATGGAAACGACATGTATTGGGGATATCTTGCTGCAAATAGTCGAGAATCCAACCACGTCAGAGAAAAGCACGGAAACAACGTTGAAAGTCTGAAATACATACAAATACTATATTGTGTGCTTACAGGCTTACATGTTGTTTAAAAAAAATAGATAATTAAAATTAAATTGTAATAACTCACTTGGCAAGTATCGACTGGACTCTCCCCGGTTCGTATTCGATCGGCAACTTGGCGAGGAATCATTTGATAAAGGACTAAACACAAAGCGTATTCATAATGTGACTAAGCAAAATGGCTACTTCCATACAATATATTTTGTGAAAAAATTACGCTCGTCCGTCCGTTTCATTTCCTCGTCCAGCTTCTTCATGCTTTGGACCAACTTTCGCGACTTTTGCTGCTCTTGGTCTAAAGCAAGTTTCAGTTCAACTGACTGTTGTGTTCCCGCAAGAACTAGGTCACTGAAATTAAAATTCCATAAAACGGCACAATTCTCGTCAGTATAAGCCATTCAGTCAAACTGAAACTTTGTTGGTTCCAATAATTTTTATGATCTTATTAAACTATCCATATTTATGCAATAATCTGGGGTTTCCGACTACAAGTGTACTTAATTAACGAAAAAGTAAGAATTATAAAACAAAGAAGCAACAAAACATTTATTGGCTTTAAACTTAAAAAACAGTTTCAAAGACATTTATGTAGACACATTTTTATGCAGCAAAGCAATTGCTCACCGACTGCAATCATGCAACGAAAGGTCATTAATGAACAATCCCGCATCCACCAAACTGTTTAAGTCTGGCATTACAGGATTTGCTAGATACAGCATCATGTTCCAGTCCTCCATGTATAGCATTTGTCCTGAAAAATTTGTAATTAACTATTTTTTATAGAAAGAAACAAATTTCATAAATATCAGCATTTGTTTAAGGTAAAGTTTTCACCCCTCAACCGGAGGCGGGTTCCCTCAGTCTCTTCATCAAAGCTATCAATCGTTCCGGATAAATGGTTTACATCATGAATAGGTGCAACTGTCACAAGCTCAAAGATGTTATTTCTTCGTTGCATAATCTGTATATTCCGAATATTCTCTTTTACTTCTAAATTCCTTTTAATTTTTAATTTGACTGTACCCTATTCTTAGAAACTTACAGCAGAGAAACAAAATGGAATCAAGGGGCGTGTCATGTCAAACGCCTCTGAAATTAATTAAGCCATAATTAATTAGTAGAATAATTAGTACATGTTGGAAAAATAAGATATCAAGTTCCCACACCAGTCATTATTTGCCCAACAAGATCCTTCAGAATTGTCATCAAAGTATGCCCAGTATGGGTTATTTCCATCTCCGAACTAGAAATTAATCAAAGGCTCACGCAACTTTGTACAAGTAATTTGTTTCCTAAATTACTTTGATTTGGTTGTCTTACTTGAAAACAATGCAGAAAGGGAAAAGTTCAAACAATGTCGATGCACGAACAGGCAATCTGAGATCCTTTCCAATTAAATTTCTGATTGTTTCTGCCTAGACCGAATACAAATATCGGGAACATTATTCTTTAGATGGGCTTGACTTGAATCTCGGAAATTAACTCCATAATTACTCATTGAACTTTGTTGAAATATAATGAAATGATATATCGTGTGCCAGAATTAATAGAAAAGTAATTTCTGTGAGACAATTATTATATTAAAATTGTAATAAATAAAAATAATGCTATTAGGTTAAAATAAAGGCAAATTCTCAAAGGTCGTTAGCATTTTTAGAATATTTGTTGGGATGAATGCTGTTATTCTAATTTATGTTTAATTGGAGCCTTTAATTCACCGAATAATCTATTTTCGTTCATAAACCTACAAACTAACTAAAAAAACTTACCTCTGTAAACGCGCTGTTATCGAAATTAAGTTGGAAAACCACATGCATGGTCTCACCAACAACCTCTTCCCTCAGAAGTTGAATCTCACAGTTCTGGTTGTAGAATTGGCTGGCTACCTAAAAAGCACAGGTCGATCGTAGCCGTCAGTTGAATCTTTTGGACTTTCCTCATTTAGTTTATGGCTTACCTGCTTGATCTGACCCATCACATAATACACGAATCCCCGTCGTTTGCTTCTATAATGAAGCTTCAATCCGCTTTCTGTCTCGTCGTCGCAATAAAATGACGGTGCTCGCATTTTTGGGTACGAAAACTTTAAGTATTCGTGAAGGTTGTCCAAACCTTAAATTAGATAAGAGTAATGCAGGCAAATCAATGAAATTTTTCAGTTTAATGGTCAAATAGTATGATAAATTTCCCTAACCATTCAAGAAGTCTCGCATATGTCGACCCAGTACAGATAGTAATTGGTCGTAGCCGTATTGACTGACGTACTGCACTAAAAATTTGCGGATGATTTCCGCACATTATTTCCTGCCCATACCCTTCCTCCCTTGATTTCTTAACAATTTCCGGCTTTATGTGCTTTGTATGTGTTATTCAGTTTAAGCTTGAAATATTGTAAATTAGTGTCATCGACTTTTTGGCAAATTGCTAACGTCTTTTTTGTTTTGCAATGCCTTAAGGTCCAACAGAGATATAAGGTTTTTATCCATTCTAAATTATAAAAGTAAATGTGACCCCAAGTGACCTCAATCTAGACCATTCAAAAACGGTACCGCCGTTGAAAAGCTACTATGATTTTAAAATGTTTTCGATTACAAATTTTCAAAGTTGTTGATACCGTTTTTAAATGCCTTCGGCAAAAAATGTAATAATATAATTAATACAAAAATAATTGCTTTAGCCGTTGGATAATGTCATTGGTAAGGGAATGAAAAAGCCATGTAAGTAGAGGGGTATGGGCAAGGAATGATCAGCCGGAAACGATGGGTGGTGAAAAGGCATTACCAAAGTAGATCCCCATTTCTTCGAAAAACTGGCGTTCGTCGACTCCCAAGACCTGTTTGACATCCTAAGATTCTTTGAATGTTAGAACACTATTAATAGTTCACATTGAAAACTAATATACGAAACCATCAATGCTTTCTAGTTTCAAATCCTTGCCAAAAAATTGTCAAAACCTGATCGATTGACCAAAAGAAATAACATTTTAATAAATACAACAAGGAGTGAAATACGCCTCAAAAATAGCACATGGATTGTAAAGTAAATGGAAACTAGAATAATTTGAGGTTTTGAAACCAAATAGATGATAATTAGAGATAACTTCACCTGAAATGCACTCCTTGCAAGCCGTCGTAATAGCGTCTCAGGATAAACATGGTGGATTGAAAACGCAGCGATATCAATACCAGAATGCCTCCGAACAGATTCCCATTTCCCTTCACCCCACTGGGCTTTAATGAACGTGGCCAAATTTTCCAGTAAAAGTCCGTACATTTTACAAACTATTTATTTGTTTATTATCCGCAACTATTCAAGAGACCTTGTTGCGTTAAGGAAATTCCATTTGGAACTAATTACGGAACGGGTCTTTCCGACCTATTTTATTCAAGCTTAAGATATTTATTACAAATTATTGTGGTTGGAAAACAAACTATAATATAGCTAAATTAATTGACATGAGCCGAGTTATCGATCGTCTGTTTGAATTCGTTCTGATTGGATTATAAAGTTAATTTATCTGCATTTCCTATACATTAATTTATTTTATACTATACGAAGTATTACAATGGACTTATTATCGAGTATTCCGACCGTTTCGTCCGTTTCGTGTCCTGCCTGAATATCTTTCGACTTGTTTTCACTTAATTTATTTTCATGAGAATATCGGTCATGTTTTTATACACCGGTTGCATTCCATTAGGTTAGCTTTCGGAGAAGAAATCGATGGATACATACATGTTGTTTAAACCGGACTGTACTACTTACTACTAATTACTAAGGATAATTGACAGTGGGGTTAATACCAAGCCAGTAAAAGCGGGGTTGAACAATTATTCGCTTCATATTCATTATCTTCTGCGTTATTTGACAATTTTTCCATCCACCATTTGCAATTGGTAAAAACCTTCAAGGACAGATCTTGAAAACCGTCTTATGGAAAACGAACCATTTAAAGTAAAAAATTGTAAATATATCTTCTGAGGGAGACAAGTAATTTTAAATGATTCAGATTTGATGTTTGAAATCATCGTAGCATCAGTATAAAAAATGAACATTTGTAAACCTAATATTTTGCTCATTCAAAGATCGTTTTATGTTTTCAATATGATTTATCCCAAAACCTTATTTGACGTTTTCTAGACTCATTTGTAGTATGAACATCTTGTCATACATTCTTCGCCTTGAGGGAGTTATTATTTTAAACAAAATAAGTTTAACAGTACAATGGGATGAGTTCAACCCCGAAATTTTCAGAGAGGGGACTTAAAACTTATTATTCTTATTTGGAGATGAATGGTACATGGTATGTGTTATTTTTTTCTATACAACAATACAACAAACATCCGCTTTCTGCTTAGCCCGTTCAAGTTTCAAAAAATAAAATGATGAAAGTTTCTTTCGTACATGATGTTAAGTTGTCGAGGCTTAATTATAATAAATTTATTTCTCTCTAGAACCGATCGAGAATGGAGATGTGATCATGTGATCATGATTTTGTTTTAAATCTTGTATTTATTTGTTTTCAACAATAAGGTATACAGACCTAAGACTGTAATACAGTGTGCATATGAAAATATGCATCTAGAATAGAATAACACAGGAAGATACTGCGCATCAATGATTTTTAATTTGGAAGGAGCCACAGTTATTAGATCTAACAACAATCAAAAAATATCCGGGGAATTTGTATATTTCTTATCAAGGATTAATACGGGTTGAAAATAAATATTTTGTTGCCGAAATCGCTTTTCAAAGTAGGGCACAAGCATTACTGATGATCTCCTTTTGCTTTACTGCGAAGTCGTTGCAGCCCATATCCGCCATCGCTTCTACGGTCACAGTTGAGAGGTTTTTCTCCCGAATTTTGTTTCTCCATTCCCGACCTCCATTCCTAATCCCATTAATTCCTTCAAAAACTCGGGACTTTCTTCGTTCAAAATTGGGCTCATCTTAATTAAAATAAAATGTGCATTTAATTGTAGCCCATTTGAGAAACGTTATTTAATTTTATCCATTATCACCTGTTCTTTCGGCTGTTTCAGGAACCGAGAGTTGAGGACCATTCATGATCGTTGCATTTTGATCTGAATTTAAGTCGTAAACTGGTTGTTTAAGGTTGCCTTCAACATCTCCATTGGGGGTGGATTCATTTTGTTCTTGTATAGGAGTTTCCGGTGTTGGTGGTGGTTCTTGCTTACTGGGTTCAGAAACCCATTTGATAACCTTGCTTCCGGAACTGGTTTCAGATATCATTGGCGTAGAAGGACGCCGATTAGCTCCCGTAATATCCGGTGGTCCCAGAGAACTAGCTGCTGGTGGTGGAAGATTGGGAGTGGGACTAACTGTTCCGGAGTCTCTTTTCTTATACATTGCAGTATTCGACCATCGTGGAAGATCAGGGTTTGGAGATATTGATCTTGTTAAAGTCGGCGCAACTTGGGATATGGACTGCATCTCTTGCTTGGCACTACTTGTCGATGACGAATCGTCATCAGGCTTGCTTTCCGTCGAGTCTTTGGAATTTTGTGCAGGCGGATTGATAGCGGTTGGAGTAGGAGGGTTTGAATCTGTTTCGGTGGGGACAATTGTGTTTTGTCTAGCAAATGCTGAAAGATTTTCCCTTTTGATGGGTTTAAAAGTCGACGACTTCGAAGTCGGCTCGGGTCTGTTGTTTACCTGGACAGGCTCTGCTTTCGTCTCTACGGGTTTATTATTAAAGGATGATTTCTAAACTACTTGCATCAATGGCTGATTTCTGTTTGACAAATCTGTTTTTTTCCTTAATGTCAAATTGTGTGACCTTCACGCCTCGATCTACCCAGCCAATAGTCCTAAACTTAAAGGTCGTAGAAAATCATTCCCAATTATATATATTTTGAAATACCTTTGACTAGATCGGCAGCAGCTGCAGTGTTGTCCGTACTCGAATTGTCGATACTTGTCTTCTCGGCACTAGTCTTGTCGTCAACCGGAGCGGTTGGCGGTCCGTTCATCGACTGTACGCTCATTTGTGTTTTCAGCAGCGCTGCAGCGCTTGGGACTGGCGCGGTCCAGTTGAAGGATTTTGTGTTTGTCTTTGAAAGCGGCACTCGGGCTTCACGACCGATTAACCAATATGTTGCCATTTCGCCTACGAATTAATCGTGGAAAATTACATCTTACATCTTTGAAAATCCTAATCAAAATCAAAAGCGATTTTCTTCTTCGCGATGAGCATACCTTTACCCTTTACCGTGACCACTCCGCGCTTCTCAGTTTGGTACATGACGGGCAACCTCTCCATGCATTTTTCCGATATCTGAATGCGACCACCTTCGCTGGTCGACTCCATTCGTGACGCTGTTGTAAAAGTAAACATGTAACTTATACTCTTGCCAAGAGTTGCTGGAGTGAACTAAAAAATATTTTATTTTCTAACCAGTATTGACAGCATCACCAAAAAGGCAGTACTGTTGAAAAAAAATGCATCTTATATAAATTTTTTAAGGAACAGTATATTGACATATATTGTAGAACCAAATTTTTTCTTACCCGAGGCATCTTGACTCCTACAACACCAGCCACAACCATCCCAGAGTGGCAGCCAACACGAATCTTTAAATGGTCGAGTACTGAATGGGTAAAAGTGGGAAGAATGATTTAACAGTGTTTATCGTTTCTTTTTTTAGGATGCGATAAGTCAAATTAATAAATACCGCCAGATGGATCTTCAATAGCCGTTGTAGCGTCAATCATGTCCATTGCCATATCACAAATACGCTCCGAATGCGTTGTATCTTGATTTGGCGCGCCTTTATAAATACAACAACTTATTAACAAATATTATTAATCGTCGTCGCTTTCGCAATGGTTTTATTCGTTTTTAAAAACTCTACCTGAAACTACCATGTAAGAATCCCCAATTGTTTCCACCTAAATTAAAAATGTGCATGATATTATTGATCATTTCAACGAATAATAACTACTTATGCTTCATAATAATTATAATCATGATTCAATGTATTCAATGTATACATGTATACCTTATACACTCCATTTCTCTCGGTCAATTGATCGAAAAGTGAGTACATGTGGTTCAACATGCAAACGACTTGCATTGGAGTTATACGGCTGCAAATCTGGGTGAAAGTCACTACGTCGGAGAAGAGGATGGAAACGCTCTCAAACACCTTGCAATTTTAGTAAATTTAAAAAATTTAATTTTCAATAGACGAGGCTTTGAATTAAAACCCTATATCCAATAAAAACACCCACTTCACACGTATCGACAGGACTCTCGCCCGCCCGAAGCCGAGTTGCAACCTGCTTTGGTATCATCTGATATAAGAGTTCGTCCGTCTTTTTCATTTCGTCATCCAGTTTTTTCATGCTTTCTTCCAGTTTCTTTGATTTTTGTTGTTCTTGGTCTAAAGCCAATTTCAACTCTACGGATTGTTGCGTACCCGCTAAAACCAAGTCACTGTAGCGAAGTAAAAACGAACAATTTTAATTAGCCCATAGTTATTATTTTCTCTGACAATTGCTTGATCTGTTTAAAGAGCTTTACCGACTGCAGTCATGAAGAGACAAGTCGTTGATAAACAACCCCGCTTCTATTAAACTGGTGAGGTCGGGCATTACTGGGTTAGCCAGAAATAACATCATATTCCACTCTTCCATGTGCATCATTTGACCTAAAGTATAATTGCGACGATCTAACATGCTTGATCTTGATGCTTGGATTATAAATTAAAATAATTTTTAACCTCTCAGCTTCAAACTTGTCCCTGTTTCATCTTCAGACTCATTCTCAAAGCTTCCTGTAAGGGCTTCGTCGTCCTTGATCGGAGCTGCTGTAACGAGTTCGAAGATATTGTTTCTTCGTTCCAAGATCTGTAGTAACAATGGATCATATTTCTGGTGTATTTTTTACTCCAATTTCAAGTTTTGGCATCTTCTACAAGACAATTATGATTAACTTACCGTCGAAAAGCAAAACGAGATCGCCGGCTTTACCAACTCAAACGCCTCAGTCATGCATTGTCCAACAAGATCACGGAGAATAGTTAGCAAAGCATGTCCAGTGAAGCGTATCTCCATTTCTGGGCTAATGTCAAATTAAACATTTCCTATTATCGGATATTTTTGCAGGACTAGACACTAGACAGTAGTTTTGTGAATATTTTAAAAGTGTATACGTAAACACGATGCAAAACGGGAATAGCTCAAAAATGATGGATGCCCGTATAGGGAGTTGCTGTTCCATTCTGATCATGCTTTTAATCGATTCTGCCTGCATAAATTAAAAAAATTTGATCTTTATTCTTATATATATTTCAAAAATTTATAATGCATTTTGTTCTCATTGCTCTTGATTTCATGTGAATCCCATAACTTTCAATACAAATTCGCAACACAATCAAATATCAATACCTCTGAAAACGCGTCGTTATCAAACGTCAACTGAAATATTGTATGCATGGTCTCCCCATCCAGAGACTCGGTTAAGATTTCAATCCCACACTCTTGTTTGTAGAAGTGCCTTGCAACCTAATGAGTTCCAAAAATTTGAAAATTCGTAATTGACTTCTGAAGTTAGAAAACTTTAAGCGATAAACCATATAAAGTATGAACCTGCTTAATTTGACCAATCACGTAATATACGAATCCACGCCTTCGGCTTCGGTAATGAAGTCGCAATCCCGTCGCTGTTTCGTTGTCAATGAAAAATGACGGGGCTCGCATTTTGGTATAAGAGAATTTCAGATATTCATGCAAGTTGTCCAGTCCATTAAGAAAATCTCGCATATGTCTCCCTAAAACTGTCATCATTTTGTCGTAGCCATACTGACCCACAAAATCAATGAACGAGATCCCCATAGCTTCGTAAAACTCTTTTTCGTCACACCCCAGGACCTATAATTTATTAAGTAAATTCAGTCATACCGTCTTCATGGTTAAAATGGGGTTGCGGGGGGATGACAATTTTTTCGATGTCCCAGAACCTTGAATCTGAATTTAGTTAAAGCTAGAGTTGAATTTTGCACTGTCGTTTTGCGTTACATTACCTGAAATGCACTTTTCGCCAATTTGTTCAACAGGGTTTCAGGATAAACATGATGAATGCTGAGAAAAATTAAATAACGGTTAGGGTTCGTTAATCCTGCAGTGAGGTTAATATTAGTCTAAAGTAATCAAATTCACATTACAAACCTGAATGACGGAGCATCTACACCCACATTTTTCCGAACCATATCCCATTTATTTTCTCCCCATTGAATTCGGATGAACGAAGCCAAGTTCTCCACCAGAAGACCGTACATGTTGGATTTTTTTAATGTTCAATAAATTGTTTAATATTCGGAATCACTATCTCTCGGAAATTTATTCCTTCCTTCAAGAGTGGGGAAAATTTATAGAAGTGTAATATTCCACGGCGAAGGTACGAACAAATGAGTATGTGATTTAGAACGGGTGGACCCTTTTATGCCTTTTCGGAGACAAGGATTGTGAAAGCTTGAGAAATCTTACTGAGATCCCCTAACCTGGATATAGCTTTATTAATCACAAACAATTTCATAATTCCTAGCCTTCCAAGTTATTATTATTATAATTCAACGAGATATTATGCGGACACGAATCCAATCGTTCCATCATCTCCGATTTTGTTACACATAATGACATAATGCATATACTTAATGGTTTTGAACGTGCAATCTATAATATCTTCTGACGTATTTTTAGAAATGAGTAATTTTCATTCAGTGAGTATTGCAAATTAAATTAATTAATGGATAAAAGAGTTGGCCGAACATAGCAGATCTGAGGGTGTTTTTACGACAGGGTAAAAACGGTTTCTACATATTTAACCTCGTTACAATATACCTGTAATAGTTTCAGCATGCATTCCTACGCCAAAGTATGTCCTTCCTTGTGGACTGAAATGTTAACACAACAATCAAAAGGCTTAGATTGTATGTAAAGCATGTTATATTTGAAACATCCAAAACAAAACATCGGCAACATCTCTTTTATTGATATTCTCTTTGGACTTTAATTCTTGAAATTTACAACTCCAGTTGAATACACCCTTAATTAAGCACTAAGTTTACAAGAATTGAGAATATCGAGAAAAATCAAGTCGTTTTATTTACATTTACTTGTACCGTAGAGTCACTTGTCTCTATAATACGTCTGAAACTCTGACTACGTGTACAGTCACAAAAAGACTATCTTTTAAATACCTATAAACGGTCAGGTACTATGCATAATATATGTATATAGGTTTTGTATTCTAAATATAGTTAACATTTATTTTTCAATACTGAATTTCCAAAATCTTAACAAGCTCAGGAAAGGTTGTATATTCTTAAACCACAAGGTTTATTTTTTATTTTTTACAATTTCAAAACATGACGTAAATCGACACTCTATCAGTGCACCTAAAAAAATACACACTAAAGTACCAACTTTAAATATGTTAGAGCTATGGCGATTTGCAAGAATCCATTATAAAAAGCACGCGTTTCGGCGGAGCTACTGCTATATTTTTTAGGTTGTCTGTGGCCCTCGTGGTCATCTGTTTCGTTTTTGGCTTCCGGCTCTGGCTCTACATTAGCATTCTCACTCAATTTATTGTCATCCACGGATTTTTGATCTTCTCCGTCAGTAAGATGATAAACATCTAAGAAATAAAATACAGTCCATTTAATGATTTTTATATACTGGTATTTGTAAATCGTAATAATAAATCGGAAGAATCAGAGCGTGGATGATGTTCGAAATGATCAATGCTTAAACCATCAGAAAAGTGTCTAGGTACGGATTACTCATTACCTCAAGACTTCATGTCATTTGAGTTCAGTATTGACAAAATAACCGATTTTATTTTAGATTTTCGTCCTGACAAATCTAACGGTAAGAAACATCTAATAGCATTTCAATTTCCTAATGTCCAGTTAGTCATTATTTATCTTTCATAATTGAGTGATCTATGACCTCTCAACAGATAAAATTAAAAAAGATTATGCTTCTAAAATATGTTAAACCGTTGTTATCTGATCTCATACAATCGTTGTTATTACATGAAACCCAAAGAAAAAAAAAATTTTACCAATAGGCTACCTAAGCTTCGCCTAAACATTTGAATAAGTTGCAAGCATTAACTGAGAAGCTCAGGCTATTGATAGATATTTTTTGTAAGATAATTTATTTTGCTTGGTTAACTATATTTTGGTCGACGGTTGAGTCGACGACTGATCCGTACGTGTTTATCAGATTAAAAAAATTAATACCTTTGGATGCATGTACAGGAAATGTGTTCAAACAAAATGTGATCATAATAATACGCATAGGAAAGACAATCGTTTTTGATTTTTTTCCTTTTTGGTTATGTTAAATATCTATTAGAGATAATAGCATTAGGTAGTAGACTACCAGTTTAAAAATAATGCATGGGAAAAAATACATTTATACAAATTAACCAAATGCTTCATGCTGTACAAGAGTTACGAATTATTGCATGCTTATCTTTCTATGTTGCGTAATTCCTGACTATTAAAATCTCTGTATTTCGTTTCGTCTTGGTCTCCTGGTCATGAATATGATTCAACAAGATGCTCTGACCTGACATATGAGTATGTACTGCGTGCTAGCTATGATATTATTATACCAATACTTAAAATGTCTTGTTTTGTAATGTATTAATTTGTTAAAAAAAGTGTCCTTGAATTAATTAATTTAGCCGAGCAATATCATCACTCTTTTAAACCGTTACAACTTTGTAAATTAACCTTCAGTACCTACTTCGGTAAAAACGGACAAACAATAGGTTTTAAAAAATCCTAGAAACGAACAAGGTTACCTTTGTTATCGGCAAGATTCTTGAGATCTTGCTTGAGATCATCCACAATGGTGTCCGAGATTATCACTCTCTGTTTTAAATATGACGCATAGATTAATCAAGCATATAATATAAGGTTATTTCAATGTCAAGAACGTAAATATTTTTTACCCTTTCTGTGTTAAAAACGGGCACAATCGTCAAGGAATTGTTGATAAAAAACTCTACGTTATCTAATGGCCGAAGCTTAACATTAAATTGGAATCTTCTAACTGCTGAAACGATGGTCCCGGTTTTCTAAATATTTGATAAACAATTTAATAATGAAGGGTTTAAGGCCTATTCAAAAGTTGAATTTATGACAGTGACTATCCCTTTGAGCAAGACTTACCGGTTCCACTAAAAATTCAGTTTCATGCTTTTCAGGAATAGGTTTTAGTCCAACGACCATTTTACTATAGACTTCGTCGGCATACAAGAAATGTGGATAGGAGAGGAGCAAAGGCGATTCTGTAATTTAATTATAACACGTTATTTAGGTCGTTGCGCTTTGGGGTAAACTCTTTATGTTGTTAAATTTTTATAATAATTTGCAAAATATTTACTCAGAAAATTTTGAAGTGGGAATTTATTCAATTAAATTTAAATTCCTTTGTTCTAGACTCTCAATCAATATGCCATTATAAATCGATTGGTACCGCATTGCAGCAAAAAGTAATTAATTAGCTCTGGGCTCATAGACTTGGATTTGTAATTACTTAAAGATTATTTTCGAGCATTCTATCGATGGAACTAAAAAATTAAGTTGTATTACATTTTATGTTTACTTCCAGTTCCAATCAATGTAAATAAATTTTTTCTAGTAAAAGTAATTTTTTATTAAATTTTGATTGTCGGGCCAATCGTTTTTTATTCCATGAACGAGAAGTTCATGAGATAAACAATTACTCAATAGTTCATGTTTGATGACTTCTAAGATAGCATAACATGCTCCTATTTGACCTTCAACGATGGGTTATTGTACTATTGCAGAAATTTTATAGCTCTACTAGTTCAAGAACATGATAAAGTTGCAAGTTGCAATTGTGGTTGCACTGTTTATCAACAATACGACTAGAGGTTGTTTTCAGCAATTTCATCATTCATTTTTTGAATCATGAAGATTGCTTCTTTGGTAGAGTTGTTTTTCTCAAAAGCTCAAGCTTGACATGGTATGCATGATGAAAACTTAAGTATTGCAGCTGGTACAATAATTATAAATATTATGTTCTGATCTTTGACATTATTTTACCTTATATATGACATCACTGCATTTTTTCTCCCAAAAAATAACAACTATTTCAGAGCAGTTTGCAGTTGGGATTTGGGATCATTTATGCTATGTAACTTAACAAATGAAAATATACTCTGAATTTCATACCCTGTTTACAGCCAGCGTAGTCAATGAATCCTCGTTTCAGACAAGTTTCTTTTGTATTGTTCGTAGCTTTGATAGGCTTTGAGCAAAAGCATACATTATCTGCATTCACATCAGGATCTTCCAGCATGTCCTCTGGAAATGAGAACTTCGCCACTGGGATACCTTTGTACTCCTTTTCACCGTTCCATGTCAAGTAAACGGAACGACAAAGTTCGGGGTAAAAGATCTTCAGTGTTGATTTCTCGGTAACACCCGGTCTAAAGTAATAGCCGTCAGTTCCAAGAATGTTGTTACATTTGTCACCACTCCAATAATCCAACTTGGTTTTGTTGTTAAATGACAAAATGTCTCCTTTATGGGGACCGCTTGTCCGGACTGTGTACGTCCCTTCTATCGTTCCATTTTTCTACAATTGAAACAGGCATTTGTACAGATTTGTTTTAATATGGCAAATTATAGTAACTCTTTGTGTGACGGGATGACAAATTCGTACATCTTTGAAGAGGGCAAAGCGGTCATTAGAATACTCGGGCGGAACGTTCCCTTGTAGTACGTCTTCTAATATTTCAGTATAAATTGATACATTCATTCCATGGTAGATAACGTTCCCTATCTCCTCGTTTCTACGGACCAGTGAGTCTCCCTTTTCCGTTAGTTCATCGACTAAAATGTCGTTGAAAGCTTTTGGTAATCCCTTTGTTGACAATTTATTCGCCAATATCTGTGAAAATTCATAAGATGATTAAATTGAATGCGGAACATAGCTAGCTGCTGGAGTTTTAGACAACCACATTTCCCAACCAACATGCCTTGATGATGGACAAACAAGGTTTTCTCTCTGTGGTCAAAAAAATTGAAGGTTAATCTCGTCGTTGTGCATGGCTTGTAATAAATAATTATTCTGTTAGAACAGAACATTTTGTGGCCATACTATTTGTTACAAACCTAATTTATTATATCATTGTACTCACCACCATCGGAATATTAATTACGTTAAATTCGTCTGTCTCCTCGTGTCCTTCAGAAAGTTCGGGCATGAATTCCCAGAATCTATCAACAGTGTATTTCGTCACCGATTCGGAAACCTTTTCAATGTTGAATTTACGCCTAGTTTCTCTGTGAAACAAATAAGGAAATTTTCTTGTAAATATAATCATTTTAAAGTAGTTGAGCACACAAGAAGGTTTACTTTAATTCCAGATTCATACAATTTGTATTACAAATTAAACATGTTGACCTTATCTACCATGACATATACGTTAATACGAATTGAATGCAGAAGTATGTGAAAATTACGCATCCTTAATGCTGCCATTAACGCTTTGCGTTTTTAAACACTAAGCAGCTTTATTGATACGACGTAACTCTGTGTAACTGCTTTTCAATGTAACTCAAGCACTCAAGCCCCCAAAAATACAAAATCTGAAATTTAGCTAAGCTTACAAAAACTAAAAATAGCAATTAGTGTAGTTAGTATTTATTGACAAAATGTGAAAAGTATTTCCGCAACCAAATTCTTATTGTGTTTTCATATACGAGGTTCAATAAAAGATTAACTCAAAATGCTCAGTCATGTTGAAAAGCAGGCCTCACAAATTTGTCTTCAACCAAGAAACTAGCTTAAAATAATAAGCAAAAAATTACAGATCATTATCGAATCTAACAGACCTGTAAACCCATTACTTGATTGTATCATATGCTGCATGGTGCATCATTAAATAATAAACATTCTCGGCCATTATCTGCTCATTTAAAAAATATAAAATTATTTCAATAATGCAGTTATTATTTTCAGCCTGTATTCACGATAATCTTATGCGAAGTCATAAACTCATATACACAATTAAGAATATTTTATGTGAATTTGAACATCTTCCTTGACCCTATGAACACATTTTTTGCATACACCACACGCATTAATCGTGTTAAGGAGAATTTAAATGTCTTTATAAGTACATATCCTTAAATAGTTTCTTATATTTATACAGCGAATTCGAATTTGTGAGGCGTGTAAATTAGCATTTAGATATTTCTAGAGATGCAATTGATCATACCATCATCATACAAACAAAAGATTTGCACGATTGAGCGTGTACAAACGCAAAAGAGAATATTTAGATTCAAGATGTGCTCAATTTAAATTATATCCTTCCTTTCTACAGATAATCGTATAACCTTATCTAAACATTTGACCTGATAAGATTAGTTTATCATTTTTAGACAAGCTATCCATCAAAATTAATTTAGAAAAACAACAAGGACAGGAGTTGCGTGAATTGATAGTTTTGAAAAATTGCAAATTATAGTAAACCTTGTTCCTGTTTGATCACGAACTTAAGTTAGAAGGACAAATTGCTTTTATTTGATAAAATACCTATCTTATATTAGACAGAAAATGGGGTACATTTATTTCTTAATTATGTTTAAAATAATTTAAAACTGCCCAAGAATGAAAGTAAAACTCTTTAGATTTTGGAATCTCTAAACACAAGTGTTTGTGTAACCAAGAACTAAAGGAAAACTTTTCAATTACAATTAGGAATAGTCAAATTCGTCAGTAATGATGTGGGACGTCGGGATTAAATTAAATCCACCCTAGTCTAACAAAGCACGCAGTCTTTTGATGCCTGTCGAGTCTATTTTTAGATACATCGATCATCAACTGAAATCTTTTATCAAAAATCATTTGGTAAATGATTGACGAACTATCTGACTGATTGTTAATGTTGGTAGTAGTGGAGAGAGTTTGTTCTCAACAAAGGAAGAGAAATTCATATTTTTTCGCCTAGTAATTACTGTCTCCCGAATTTGTTTGCTGAATTCCTATGAGCGTTTTTTGTACTGGTCATTCTCAAATACTAATGTCGAACTTATTTAGGGGAAAACATTTGGTCAAAGAAGTTCTGTAGGAGAACTTAACTTTAAGAAAAATTCGAAATAATAGGAATTTGAAAGCATCATTGTTATTAGTTAGGGGTGCCGGAAAAAATGGTCAGGAAAAAATGGTCAGGGAAAAAATGGTAAGGAAAAAATGGTCGACGGAAGAAATGGTCAGGGAAAAAATGGTCACGGAAATAATGGTCGGGAAATAATGGTATTATGAAAATGGTCTAGGAAGAAATGGTCTGACTAATAGCTTAAATTACAATGTTATAAAATAGGATTTATTTAACATACTTTTCATTATTGTTACGTCAACAATTCGTCAAGGATGAACATTTTACAAGTTAACTAAAAAAAAAAAAGTTTTTAATTTTTAATTTTAAATTTTAAATAGTTTTAAACACCGAAAAATTCTTTTATCGTTTCCATCCAGATGATAAACGTAAACAAATCCTTTACACTGAACACTGTAGCCCGTGCCTTTCTTGGATGGAAAAACTCTTAGTCCTTCTGTAAAGGTTTCAATTTCTTTTTTTTTCTGCCATTTTATGATAGCAATTAGCTTAAAATTCGTAAAATCAAATCAGATAATTAACAATAGGAATTGACAAATTGACTGAATAAGTAGACCAAGCAAGCTGAGACAATTTTTAGAAGATTGAACTGTGATTGAACGGAACAGCAAACAGGTAGAGATAAAGAAGATAAGATAGAGAATACAAAAGTAGACCCTACATATATGAATATAATTAACTTTAGGATTACTATTTAATTATTCCATATTCCAAGGTTGGGGTTTTTGTTTCGGTCAATGTTCGGATTATAAAGACAAAATTATCCATTGAAGTTTGCCCTACTCTGTAGTAATACACTTTATTATTTAAACTAATGAAGACATTCTAACTTGAAAAAATTAAACATCAGACCATTATTTCCGCGACCATTTCATAGTACCATTACTTCCAGACCATTTTTTCTGTGACCATTATTTCCCCATGACCATTTTTTCCACGACCATTATTTCCGTGACCATTTTTTCCTGACCATTTTTTCCTGACCATTTTTTCACCAACCCATTAGTTAGGATGACCGTTTAAAACCAATTTGACAATTGTTACTATTTTGTTATCGTACAAATGCTTAGGAAAAGTTTGATGGTAAAATTGGGAAGGATATGTTACAATTGAGGCAAATAAGTTTGGAAAGAATAAGTTATTCTTTCTAATCCTGTTACTACATGTTAGTTAGTCTAATTTAAACGCTTGAAATGATCACAAAACTTGCAATATCAAATTGGCATTAACGATATGTTTAAATGTGTTAATTAAAAAGCAAAAATGATACACCGAAAATAGCTTACAAAAGTCAATTGTTCGCAGAGGCTACAATTAGTGACGCTGTTTAAACCATACCATTTGCAAGCGATGAAATAAGAAATTCATGTACTGTTACAATGATGACATACCGGTATACATATGGCCCAACTTCATCAAACACTGGTTTTTCACCGGCTTCAAACTCATCGGGATTTGTAATGTTGAACATGTAGTAAGTAATCAAGTTCCTGTAGATAATATCCTTTCCAGGCACTAAATTCATACTCGAATGTATCCCATGACCCTTTGGAACCAAATCAACGGATCAATAAAGATCATTCTCGATAACCAACATTTATTTAAATCGCAATAAAAATGAATGCTAATCACACATTACCTTTGTATGTAAGCAATCCGATCTCGAAATAATCGAGATTAACATCAATTTAAACAAAAAAGATGAAGAAGGCATTTTCCCCATAAAATGTCTCATTTGCTGTTTTATAAGGATATGATTTTGATCGGTGGACTAAAACTAAACTTCACTTTTGATTTAAACCTGCAATTTCTAAAGATAACTGCGGCACTTACTCGAAACACGGATTATTAACGCTAAAACTTGGACTCTGTATTTTGATTAAACTTAAGATTACATGCGTAAACTAGATTAAAGAGATTAAACTGGAGGATTAAAATAAATTTTCTCTTCTACTACCTTTTTTAAGCCTTAACAAAACGATAGAAAGGCTTCGTCCAGCTCTTCTAGAAGACTGTCAAAGAATAAACAACATCAAGTGCTAAAACTGCCTCCTCGTGATTTTTTTCCTTTTTCGTTAAGTTATAAAAATGCAAGCTATATTAAATTAAATGTTTTGTTCCTATAACTTTTGATTAGATATATTTGCTAAATCGCTAAAGAACTATTTCTGCCGATCTGACCGCTAATATACAATGCTTTACACTATGTACCACCATTCCTATGCAATTAATGGCACGCATTAAAACCAAAATAAAGACATATATCAAACATAAGCTAACAATGCATAAAGATCTCCATTGAGGATAAAAGTGAAGGTGTTCTCCTGATGTGGGGACTTGTAAAATTGAGTGAACAGGTACTCAATTTAAAGGTCTACTGTCATGGTATATAGATATTCATTATCATTACACACGGCGGCTAGCCAATTTTAAGGCATAGACTTGCTCCACGCACCGGTTGGTTATTTCTACAGAATGTAGATCTAAATGTTCTCGCAGTTACTTGCTGCAATTATTTGTGGTTGCTTAAAGGTAAAAAGAATCTATGGTCATGATGTAATGTATTGTATTACAAATGCCAGTTGAGTAGCATCAATATATTAATGGTTCTAATACAATGTGGACTAATGAACTTATTTTATCAAATTCAACACGTCATTCAAAACAAAGAGGATCCTAGGATTCATTTAAGTAGTTGAATTCAAAATTCTAATTACTATCAGATAATGGGGTTTGAAGAAATTAAGAAAATTTAAAGTACTTCCGGAAAATAGGATTATGGTTTCTTAAATCCGATTCAAAGCACTTACTTTAACGAAGTTCAATTTTATTCGGGCATAATTAAGCAATCACTGAAATAAGAGACACATGTACCCCTTAAATGAACATTTGATTAGAGACATCTGAGACCTTTGGTTCAAAGTAAATTGACAGCTTTTAGGGTTGTTACAAAAGTATTGAAACTTGTCCATTGAAGCAATACTTTGGCAAAGAAATCAAGTTGAAGGAATTGCATTATTGTTTACGATTTTTTGTTCCTCTATATTGCGACATAGTCATCTCGCACATCCAAAGTAGTAGATTGCCAGTCAGTCTCATGATTTGCTATATTTGATATTATCATTTATTTTTCATGTGGCTTGTTGTGCATGACCAATTATTGTTACTTTTGTGATGTTATTGTTATTATTTCATCTAGTGTTAACAATCTAACAACCGGTCCGTAGTTGATGTATAGTAATGCAAGTATCCATGCTTGATAGGAATTTAAAATCAAGAGTTACAAAATACTTAACGATCTCGTAATGTCATGGTGCATCTGGTAATGGGGGACAGATTTGTTTACATTTTACTATTTATGAACCAATCCCTCTACAGGAATTGGCACTATTGAAGGTGTGCTTTGACTTTAAAGGATGATTTCTTTACTTTGCTGTATCAGGATGGTTCAAATATTCGACGACAGTCCCCTACGGCATATTTATTCAGATCTGACCGACATTTCCAAATAGTCCTAGGGCAATGTAATGAAATTGAACTTCCTTGTTAATTTTTGTAAGGTTGTCGTGTTGACAAATATTCAACGTGGTTTGGAATTCAAAAGTTCATTTATGAAAGAGGTCAGACTCCAGAGTCATTCTGGCCTGTTGTACCTTGTCTCATTTATTTATTTTAAAACGTTGTTATTTTCAAACAGTAAAGGCATCAATTTTGTGTAAATCCTTCGAAGTGATTACTGAATTTTAAACCTATTTTAAGGGTTAACCCTTTTTGAAATTTCGGACATCCAAAGCTATGTGTATGTTTTTGCTACCTGTAAATTTGCAACGGATACCTGATTAAAGTCTTACAGCATAAATTAAAACTACAAAGTTGAAAAGTTACGCTACAGATAGCAACCCGCATATAGCTATATAAACTACAACTGAGGAAATCAAACGCAACTCATTGACGTGTTATTTAGCAAGTTCAAATGAAGGGCACTATATTAAAAATATTAATATAAATCGAATGTAGCATATAATCGATACTGCGGCACTAGACAAATTGTGGTAGCTAATTAGCATACTTTTCCTGTGCGTGGTATTTCCAAACACGTCAGTTGTACTCAAGGTCTTTCAATTTTTTCATGAAATCAGGTTTTTGAAAGCAAAATGTTGACCTATCGGGAACCCGGATGAGTTAATAATTAATTGCATCTGTCCAATTATGCATGCGTGTGATTAAAACATAATTTCATTAAACACCTTTCAAATATCATATTGCTCTTGTAAAAATGTTACAAAATTGTAACTATACCGGATCAGCTCTGCACTCTCAACTCGACATCAACTGCAACTGAAATACGTTGTATTCAGTAACCTCCTAATCGCGTCAGTTTATTTTACGTTGCACTGTTTAGACATGGTATGGAATCCCGATGTATTTTGAGATGATATATGTTAAAGTTCAAAACGTGAAATCCGTCTATCTATGTGGTAAATGAAAATTTTATTCCAGACCGGCATCTGTAATTTAATATTTATTTTTAATTTTGAAGGGATTTTTCATTTCAGATTGTAGAAAGTATCGGGTGTTTTTTCAGATTGACAGCTTTAAAAACAAAAATATTATAAGTTACATACTCAAATTTTAAGACAACAATCAAATCATTGTAATAAAATGCTTCTAACCAATTTAAGGTTTAAATAGAAGCAGAAATTGTTAGTTGAAAGGTTCGTGTGATATGTAAAGGGATTTGTCTTACGTATTTCAAGATTGAATTAGCAATTGGCTAAAAATAAAGAGTTTTTCGCAATTTTGGATCTGTGTAGTCTGCGTGTTTATCAAAAAGAATTGCATTTATTGTAACTGACTAAAATCACATTGTATCAATTCAATTTTATGACTTTTCATTTATCTGAAATATAATCCTATGGCGTAACTATTTTCTTGACTGAATGATACATGTAAATCGAAATCGTTTTTTTTACAACAGTGCAGTGTCATTAGAAGGATTGTTTAAAAAGAATCTACATGTCACTGTTGAGTATTGATTATAATGTGTACTTTGTACTAGGTATAAACGAATGAACTCGAATCCAATGTTTGTAATAACTTGTAAAGACTACAATAACATTGTCAATTGTCACAATGTCTAATACTGAATAAAATGTAATTCTTCCGCTTACAATTAAATCCTAATTGTTAGATTGTAAGCTTGCTATTCATTCAAGGTTATAATTGCTTCTTACAATTAGCCCTCATTTCATTATAATAAACTTAAAGCGTATTTTTGATGAAACTGATTCTGGTCGTGGCATTTCAATTGGTGCTGGAGAATATGAATAAATAAATTTGAACTTATTGATTGATATCGCATAATTAATATCATAAATGGGGTAGATATCGGAAATTGTGGTATGAATTTTTGCGGCCTGAGTTTGGAATTTTAAAGAGTTGCGAATGCGATTAAACTTATCTACAGGAAATTGTGGTTTTGACTGTAAAACATGTTTAGAAAGCTTTAGATGTTGGCATTCGTTGTGACAAATTTTTTGCAGTTGCAGTTTTTCAGAACTGTGTTAGCCGTTTTTATTATCTACAGCAATTTTGGACTAAAACAAGGTCTTTTAAGGTTTTTTCGTAGGGATTTAGTGCAACTATTAATATGTCGAAAAACCACCACGTTCCATTAAACACGACCCCGGAGGAAGACGGCGGTGTGAAAATTCGCAGGTCTAGCCTCCTTCCACCTGAAATGATAGACTACGAGGCCCCCTTCAACTGGTTTGAATCTGTTCCACTAAGCATTAATGAGATTGAAAACGGGTTGATTGTTCTGAAAGAAAAATTTCACGATGAGGCTCGGGAGAAGGAATCCTTGCTGAAAACTTCTGGGATGAAACTGATCTCAAAAAAGACAACGGAAGCCTTTTTCGAGATCGAGACCTTAAAGTTTTATCGGTCGAAATGTACTTTAGAGGAAGCAAAGGGCTTTTTGAAAACTTGTCTGAAAAACAACTTTATTTCCGAAGAATATGCAGATGGATTCCAATATGTTTTTGATGGATTAGATGTCTACGTACAAGTTAAGGCGGGTTGGAAACTATCCGATCTCAACCTCGAATCCCTCATAGAATTTTCCAAACTTCCACCGAAAGGGAAAGTAGCTGTTATGGTCCTTAAGGACTTTTTCCTTGAAGACTGCAGACGGACTAATGTGGATAGGTACGACTACATGGTGAAGGTACTCGAAAATTGTTATAAAACTCCATCAGATCCATTTCATTGAAACAGATATCCAAAAAAACATTTCCGTCAGCTCCCGTCTAATTTTTTATTACCTGCTCTTCCACGTGCTTAAAACTCATAGGACATGCTCTGACTGTCAGTTCTTTATCCCAAATCCAGGTATTAGAGATAGAGCCCTACATTGTGAAATGGCATTTTCATCTCTACAGAGCTCTGAAAAATGTGCGGAAGCTTAGGCCACGACCGGCCCCATATGGACAGGAAAGGATGATACCTGAAGACCCTCTCAGCCTGTCTTATCTTTGTTACTGTCTTTCTGAGATTTTAATGACCATTGCGCATAAAGAGGAATCATTTACTGATCCATATCGCGTTGGAAGGCTTGCTTTTAGAACTCCAAAGGAAATCGCATCCACGATTCATGAGAAAACCATGTGGGTATAAAATATACTTATTATTTATGCAGGCAGGTAATTACTAAACCTACATCAGAGCAAAGGAATCATCTATACCGACTATAAAATTCGGCATAGCTAGTACTATGTAGGATGTGTACAAGTTTAAAAGGTTCTCTGACATGAATAATTGATATGTTGTCAGAAAGGCCCTGGCGATGGAATCAGTACATGAGGAAGTTTATCTAAATTTGTCCGAAATCCACATACGCCTTTTACCAGACAGATTTCGAAAGAAGGAACTCGGCCTGAGTTGCTTGAACCGGGTTCTAGAGCTGAACCCAGACTCTCCCAAAGGGCACCACCGAATCGGTCTTATTCATTTCAAGGTTTGTTAAACACAAATGTAGATAGATGATGGCTGAATTATATAAATAATCCATGTACAGCAAAGTAAGCTGCCCGTTGCTACGCTTTGAATTTCGAGGAGAGTGTACACGTTCCTAAGATTTGAAGTGCTAACTTTAGATGAAAAATCACAAGGAAGCAGCAGCTCATTGGAGGCGAGCCATAAAGGACGATCGTAACATATATATAGGGTCTGTTTACGGGCTCCTCCAGATTTTAATGTCAACTCCGTTCAAAAACGCGGACGAAATCAGCTCTGTATTTAAGGAGTATATCGGGAACCCGAAATTGACACACGTGTGGGACAAACGGAGCCTCCGAACTTTGCACTACTTACAAGGCTGTTTCCAGTTCATGCAGGAGAACAAGGAGGATGAGGCCATAACGAACTGGATCATTGCGCACGATAATGGGTCCTCTAAATGGAGTTACTACTTCCTCGTAATCACATCGAATCATAAAATTTGCATTCAATTGATTTAATTAGTTCTCAGAGTCCCCCTTTCTGAGTATGTAAAACGCTGCCAAACTTTTTGGTACAGAATCTCCCGTACCAGTCTCATCGATTCGGATGGCCAACAAAGAAGCTCAACTTGATTAACGTTTCTAATACTCTGAAGCACGCGGCTTATATCGAGCAGACACAGTTCAAGCAAGTTCTTCTGGACATTTGTTCTGAGGTGGATGATTCCATTCGGAGGAATGTCATGAGTCCATGGACGATTACTGCTCCGGAGAAGTAGATGTGGGGCATTAAATTGGTACTTTGTGTAAAATAAGACGAGTTAAACTTTTTTACAATTAAATCAAGAGATCAATACTATCTGGCATTTCCAAAAATTTGGCCGCGAGGTTTTTGACCTTTAAGAGTGGAGTTTTGATTAACATTTTAGATCAAAAATAATCTAACCACGCAAATTTTTTCTCAAGGACCCTTAAGGGTAGAATGCAATAGGCATAAAACATCATTAGTGAAGTTGGGGAACGGATGGAACATTGTCTCAAATTTCCACTAATTAAGCTGGAGTTTGGCATTTGCATGGATTCACTTGATATTCGTATCTACCAGAATCCACTTCAAAGCGCATGAGATTCGTAGAGTCTCACAGGATCTGATTTCCATTGTTTAAAAAATAGTATTGATAATAAAAATAACCACTACTGTGTTCATACGTTGATGAGCTGGCATGTTTTAATCTAATAAAAAAGAAAAGGAGTATCATATGATTTCGCAAATTTTATAGAAGGGCAAGTTCGGAATAAATATCGATTTTGCAGCAACCATGTTCCACAAAGAAAAATGGTAATGTGGACTACTGCAAACTTGACTAAACATAGTCAATTCAACTGCACAATTTTTACATTTTATTGTTCAGGACTAAACGTAGGACATAAAACGAGAAGCATCAAACCAATAAAACTTTACTAGTTTTGTTTTCTTTTGTCATTGATGTTTATTCCTTAAACCAAACATGTCAGGACGAACAAAACATATCCAATATCGGAGATGTTTTTGTTTCTCATTACATTACTTCCAACAACTGGAATGACGAGAAGTGGACACAAAACCGCAGTTCTAGTCCCTTTTTCAATCCTTTTCTGTGTGAGAAGACATAACTATCGAAAATTATGACAAAAAAAATTAAAAGCACAAAATTAATTTAATAGCAAAGGTTTTAGAGATACATATTGTAATTTTATTTCCCACAAAAGCTAAAATATTCGCCAATATTTTAATTTTGTATTTTAACACTTCCGAGTTGATTAGTGATTCATTTAGAATAGAACATGATCAATTTAACCAGAATTTAATGTTAAATACAGTAAGTTCAACTATTTGGATTTCCAAAATTGGAAAAGAAGATGCAAGCTTTTATGCCATATGCATCATACTCATTATATACACGTACATTATATTTAAAGCCAACCTTGTACAAAATTAAAGTTTATCTTCAAAATAAATTATTCTCTCAATTTAATGTTAGTGGCCTAGTTTGAAACAGTAAATTTTGAGTCACTGTCCAAATCGACAACGCAAGCATTACCTAAAACAGATATTTGGATTTTGAACTATCAAGTTGATTTGATAGTATCACCTATATTTATCATAATATTATCATTATCCACTGATGACATCAGGACATGCAGACTCATAGTTTATAGTTCCTATTTAGTTTTGATCTTGAGCGTGGGAGCACCAAGAAGTCTAAAAAACATTTTTCGTATCTATAATAGAAGATCGATGTGTACAATGGCCAAATTACTACCTGTCGGAATAACATCAATTTCATTCATACCAGAATGAAAAAAACGTCTACAAATTGGCTAATAAAAGTTACTGTATGTTGAATTTCAGATGTCAATGATATAATGCGCCCAGTGCAAAAATTGTATATAAGCAGCAGCCGCAGACAGTAAACTTAAAACATGCTATTCTGGTCAGACGTTCCAGTTATATAGCGATTTTTATGTAACGTATAAATCATGAATACGTACATAAATTCATACTTTGTTTTCATTGATTACGAATGAATAAATGTTTTTTTAATCTTTAATTCTCATAGATTTCTAGAGTCGGGAGTTTTCAAACCTTTTAACGATAAATTTCAATTTCGAAATCCTTTGGTAATTTATTTTTTTTTGTAGTTTTCTGTTTTTTTTTGTATCAAAACTCAAGGCAATCTTTTTATCTATGAAAAACGAAGCAACTTCCATTATCGATTACAAAGGTCAGATATTTAACTGAGCATACAACATTATTAACAAGGAAAGTAAAGCCAGAAAACAATATTATTAAGTCAGCCGAGTCAACATACTTTTGTGCCAAATCTACAACTTTTATCAATACGAAAAATTCATTGCCCAAATTACCATGTTTTACATGAAAATAAAAATTATCAAAATTTACATTTCAAATGCTCGTTAACTTTTGCTTGTAAAACTACTAATTTTGGTCCGAGTTTTTAAAATGTCTATTATTTATTATTATGTTTATTATTTCAGATTTTAATGTCAGAGTTGCTTTTCAAGAAAAGTTAAGATTTCGATGTTTTTCAATTTTTCAAATAACATAAATTACACAATGGACTGGCATTTCTGGACACTGAAAATACAACTTAGAAAGTGACGCTATTTCGTTGCCATCAAGCTTTCAAGCTAACCCTTACTTAACAAATCATATTTTCGTATTTTTATAAATAATTTGTAACCAAATATATACCACAAAACGTATGGACGAATATTTTTAGTCATACTTTTACACGTCTAAAAAAGAATTTCTATATCTTTCTGTTGTATCTTGTATATGATGAATTTTGTTATTGGGGTCGTTTAGTTGAGTGCAGTAATACTATATGCATGTAAATATGTTTACAAAGAGAATTTTCATTGTATCTTTGACATGAATAGTTTGTTCCCGTATAACCTACATATAAGACTGACAATGCGTTGAGAGATACATCTACAATGCCAATCAAAATTTTCGAATAGTAGTAAGAGTAACGCCTGCGACTAGTAAAAATATCTGAGAAAAATGTAGGAAGATGACGGGTATTTTTCTAAAACAAAAGTTGCTTTAATTCGAACCAATGATAAGAAGTATAATTATACAATGGAGCAGTCACCCGACGCCCCAGCTCCACCGGATGCGTCCCTAACTTGCTGCTTCGCCTTCTTACTAGATCGACGAATTAAGCTCCGACTTCTAGGCTTGTTTCTGCTAAACCCAGAAACTTCCTCCTCGCTTTTCTGATTCAGAACCGAAGAGCTTGGAGAACTAACGGTGCCTCGGAGCATCCCAAGACCACCCACTCTAGGACTGGTCGACGTGGGAGTGGATGGTTGCGGCTGCTGACTCTGTCGAGATTTGGTCCCAGCATAAGCACTCGATCGCCGTCGAAGTCCCCCACCTCCGAAAAAACCTCCAGATTCCTCCACATTGGGCAAACGGATTTGAGAGAGCTGAAGGAAAGTTTTAAAGATTTCACGGACGTTTCTTCCTTCCTTTGCCGAGCATTCCATTGCCTTCCCTCTGAAATGTACAGATAGAAAAAGAAATTTAAATGAGATGGAGGTGGAGAAAAGTTGTATTCGAGTGCGAAATAAGGAAACTCCGATCCAGTTTGACAGATATAAAATCAGTTTAAAAAGATGTCATCTGATTAAGCCTGACAAACCACGCAGAAGGGAATTGTCGTGACATCTTCAAGGATCAGAAGACTACCTTTTCTGATGTTTTTCACACATGTAGTACAGTATTTGATTGTCATATAACTTGTCAAAGTTTTGTGAACCAAATAGCAAATAAACCGTTTCAAATGCACGTACGAAAGAGGTGAAACCTCTACGATACACGAAACATTTGCATAAACCTTAACTTCACGTTGTACGCGCTAACTTAATGTTGTACGCGCCAACTTAACGTTGTACGCGTTAACTTCATGTTGCACACGTTATAACCTCACGTTGTACGTTAACTGCACACGATAACTTCAAATTGTAAACGTTAACTTCAAGTTATAGCATCAGAAACTCAATTTTCCCAAAATTACCCTCTTGGGCGCGTCCCGGGGATAGTGGGGGTGGTCTCGTATGTGTGTACGACATTGCAGGATACGTGGCTACAATATAACGTTGAAATCTCTATTTGCCCTGAACTACCCCTCGGGGTTCTACCCGGGTTGAGTGGGGGTGGTCCCGTTTGTGTGTGCAATGTAACAACATAATACATATACGTATATTTATGTGTATGGCATGAAGGTATTGTATAAGGGCATATGTAATATCATTATAGTGCATATGCGGTAGTGATTTTTTAACATCGGGGTAGATGGGCAAACCCCAAGGGGTGTGGTCGATTTCGTCCAACTTCGAACTTCCCCTGCATATGGACACACGGAACACATATTCGAAAAAAATTTTTGAAAAACTTCAGCCGTTCACGAGTTATTGTCGACGAGGACGGACAGACGGACGGACCGAATGGCAGTTCGGAATCTCATGCACCTATCGATATCACACGACCCGATCACCTTTTTCTACATGTTTTGCAACTAGACTTGTATTTCTGGACAGATTCCAAACTTTTGATCTCTTTTTTCTATAGCTTTATAACGTTCTTCGAACAGATTCAATCCGCCTAGAAATTGAGTTATGAATCCAATTTTAGGAATATCCCATTCTGCATCTTCAAATCCCTGGGGATCTATTCGCAGAGTGCCATATATACACACCATGACTACAAGACCTGGCGAAAAGTCCATACGGGTTGACAAATGTATAGGGCTGGGAACGTATGGACAATAGGATTTCTTACATTCGGACATGAACATTACAATGGACTTTCACTTTTTAAAGAAATAAATGAGGGATTTCTATCCTTCTTATGGTTACATGCACTTGGAGACGATACTCTCCTTTCCTTTGCGAATGCATCGAAAAGCTCAGAAGCTGCTAGTCCCTACTGTTAGTCAAGGCCCTAAATCCTTAGCGACAAGATTCCATTGGAATCTTGTCGCTAAGGATTTAGGGCCTTGCTGTTAGTAACCCGAGAAAGTGTAGCAGAAATTTAATCCGATGGATTCTCGGTGTACATTTATTCCAGCCTTATTATGTAACACATCCAGGACCCAGGTTGTTCTGAAGAGGAATTATTTTATTAGAAAAATATCTGTGCTATATGTATACGAACATTTACAATACTTTCGAGATATGTGTTTATTTTTACTTCCAGAAGACTCTTGATATCAGTATAGTATAATATTATCTTGGTTTCATAACTCCCTGAGTGGGCGATTTTTTCCTACTTTCAACTGTAACGATATTATGTCCCTCTTTAAGGTGCTCAACTAAGGAAGATTTTTTTGTGCTTTGACATGAGAAGTATGAGAAGTGGTATATAAAATTCTTAAGATCGACTTATTGACAGATCTGTATTTTTTCATAGAAATGGATAATATATTTAATTTTAGTGTTTTGAAAAACGAAGAATATACGTTCCCCTATCATCTATTGTTTTTTTGGAAACATGAACTCAATCATGACCACAATTATTTTTAAACTTTCGTTACAAACAAACCTCTGATGAGTAAAATGCTCAAAAGGATTAAAAGCACTTTTTTGTGAGTTGCATGCAGATGAAGAAAGATCTTTTTTTAAATTTTTCTACGAATTCAGTGGGGAAAGTTCCTCAACAATATGGCTGTAGTAATTCAAACTAGATTGGTGAAGTCTTGGGGAGAGGGTACCAAACCAACCGTACTATTAGGATTCCAATCCTTTACTTTCATAACACTCATTTTGATTCCACTCATTCAATTCCGGAAGATGATTTTCAGAGAAGTACAACAGTATATTGTGATATTAAACGTGAGCTTGACTGAACTGATATTGAATTCCACGAGCTTTGTTCATGAAATTAAGCTTATATGCAGTTACGAAATGAGAAAGAACCAGGCTCGGTGTTTTGGCAAACTCTTAGTAATTAACTGTTATGAAACAGCAACGTGATTTTGCTAATAAACGTGTGTAGACGTGGGGTACACCGTACGGGGTCTCTATTTGTACAGCTAACGCTAGATGACAAAACAACTTCATTCCGTTGAACTACTCGCATGTTATATGATTTGTTGGCTTCGGTGACAATGGATACATATTGCTACGTCAAATTGTTGTACCAGTCCAACAACTAACAAGGGGAGTTCATCAGAGTGAACTCAAGGAAATGCTTGAAACTTTTATGGTCGTATCTACAACTAATATGGACAATAAAAATCTAAAAATTAGCGGCACTAATCGACGTTGACTATGTTTAAAAAATCGACGAATATAAAAAATCCTGAAAATCGAGTTTTTGAAATGCTCATAAAACGACGAGTTTAGGTCCGATTTTCAAAATTTTTCGAGTTGTTGAATGTCAAAGAGTTGTTCTTAAAGAAAAGTAAAAGATTTGAATTTTTAAAAAAATTATTACTTTTTTGGAGTTTTTAAACTTTTTGAGTTCTCTGGAAGTGCTTGAAAAAAAATGATTTTTATCAATATTTTTTTTGAAAATTCAAGTCTTGACATTTTCTTAAACTACAACTCTTTGGCATTCAAAAACTCGAAAAAGTTTGAAAATCGGACCAAAACTCATTGTTTTATGAGCATTTCAAAAACTCAATTTTCATGATTTTTTATATTCGTCGATTTTTTAAACTTAGTCATCGTCAATTAGTGCCGCTAATTTTTAGATTTTTATTGTCCATATTAGTTGTAGATACGACCATAAAAGTTTCAAGCATTTCCTTGAGTTCACTCTGATGAACTTCCCTTGTAAGTTCCAATTGACCCTCTGGAACGGAATTAAAGAAATATAGATATATATATATATATATATATATATAGCTTCGGCTATCAGACATATTGACATTACAAGTCGTCGTGCTTTGCTCGATCGAATGGATTTGGTATTGGTTCTGATTACTTTTGAAAACAAATACATAAACACACTGTGTACTGTATCCATTTAGTCAACATGTTATTTATTCGAAAGTTGTTTCAATTATCCGTCGTTAAATAAAATCTAGCGGACATCAACAGGGACTTTCAATTTTCTGCCGAAACCAGTGCAAACTCATTATTTTGACAAAAATATTGTATAATGACCACTCCATACATGTACCACTTTGCTATTAACTACCCAGAAATAATAAAATGTTTATAAGCTAAGCTGCATTGATGTATTGTTACAATTGCAGGAATTGTATAATTAGAATGAAGAAAAACATACAGAAAAACAGACATCAGAGTTAAGTAATATACGACAAAAGTTAAGTAAAATAAAAACATCCAATATGAGTGACCAAATCGAAAACTTCTGCTCAAGAATACATAAAAGTTGACAAAGTTGGATTGGTACAAAGATTTCATTTCTGTTATTTTGTTTTCTCCATTTGGATATCCGGAACCCTGTATAACGCTATAATTGGCTTGGTAAAAATGTGATTTAATTCCAGTAGGAGGTCCAGAATATCCTTATTTTGTTGTCGTATATCGAACTCGTGTTCAGTGTTTCGTAAGTTGATTAACTGAAAAGGGACTTCCACTCCGTTGCCATTTGTGGATGAAAGTTCTGTCGTAATTTCGTCACTGGGGTTCTACTGTCGGATTTTATTTAGTTTTAATTTAGTTGTTTTCGTTGTCGATTTCTCTTGTAACAATTTCCCAGTAATGCAGCTAGTAAAGTAGCATGCCCTTTCAATCATCCAAGTTATATCTTATAACTTATATTATATATAGATATATATAAGTCTATGTGGAGCACTAAATATTTACAAAAACAATCTGGTAAAACGTTTTTCTTGGAAATATTTTTGGTTGAGTAATCCTTACACGCAATGCTTCTCCAGAGATACTGATCAACTGTTATTAATACATTTTAATTAATTTCAGCTATCAATCTGGAGAATTAAATGTATGTAAATAGTTCCCTCGTATACAATGGAAGCCTGAAAAGTTTACTCGCTCCGACTAAGTAATCTTTTAAAACTATAATTTCATTTGAAGATTAAGTCTACCAACGGTGAACGGGGTTCAAGCCTCAGTTAAATCAAAGTAATTCTTCAGCCTTCACACTTCCAAGAATAAACAGAAATTTTAACCAAGCAATAGTTACTAAAGCAAATTATTAATCCAACTAGAATTTAAGAGTTATTTCATCCAATCTACCTTAATTGAAGGGATTAGGGATTCATCTTCTTTTAATCTCGAGTAACTGAGCAAACAGAGTTAGGACGAGCTTGAATCATAAAACTTTATCCCAAATCAACCTAGATTCAAGGAAATATTGTGTTGGAACTTCTTATATATATACTAGAGTACAAAAACTCACACTTCTACATTCCTCAACTTTATAGTTGCTTCAGTCTTTAGGTTCTATAAGCAAGAGCGAAGCGACTCCACTCGCGTCTCTCGAACTTATTTCAGTTTCAAAACATAAACCCAAACGCTAATAACCAGGGCTTTCCCGAGACTCAACAAGGGATTCAGAGGGACGGAAGAATGAATATTGTAGTTACAGAAGTTCAAATATTACCCTCTACTTCATGATCGACGGAATAAAAGAGAACATTTTCAGAACAACATTTTATCGGACTAGACAAAAGAGGCTGATAAGAATAGATAACATTTGGAAGCCGACTACTGGTCGCGTCCATCCAGACACCATACACCAACTGTATAACACCATTGTTTTTCGCTAAAACCTAAACATTTTAAAGTGGAAGTGTCGCAAACTTGCCGTGATTAAATCTTTGTAAACAATCGTTACATTAGTCTCTTGAGTTCGTCAGCTAGTGTATTTATTTTGCTGTCAAATTTACAATCAGCTTTTGAAAGTTGCTTTGCTGGTAATAATCTTGTAATCGTTAAAGGTTAGAGTTCAGCTGCAAGACTGATAGATCTAGTATGGCTTTCTTCGTTAACGTTTCTCTTTCACTTTTTTAGAAAATATGCTCAACGGTTTGTCCTTGAATGATGAAGAATGGTTATAATGGTTAATTTTATTTAGCTCGAACAAGTCAAAATGTTCATTTAAAAAAAAATTTTCTCCTATGAGCGTCCACTCAGACTATTCAGATTTGTCTGGCTTTCCGACTAAACAAACCCTTCATAAACAAGTAATTTCTTTCGTTATTCATTCAAAAACAATCACTATGGAGTAGCACTAAACTTTTGCAAAAAAATGAGATTCTAACTAGTTTTAAAAAATAATCCATGAATAAATATCATCATGCATCCCTAAATAAGAATTCGTCGGCGAATACAAATAGCATACGAGCAACCTACATTTAAAATTCCTTGTAAAATTTTGACTGTCATGATTATGTTATCTTACAGAAACTTATCATAGCAATTTTCAGACTTCGTCAGGCCTTTTCCTTCTATTTGTCTAATATAAACATTTCAAAGGCTTTCAGCTTGGAATCAAGACCTCCTTTAAAACACGACGATGCTTTGTCAAAATCTGCAAACGTTTGAAAGAATTTTTTAAAGAACGAGCTCATTTACAGAATACATATAGTTTTTCTCGATTCGAGTAAAGAACGAAAAGTATGAAGGCACTTAATTTGAATGCATCAGTAATATCAGTATCCAATTTTTATTTCAGCTATAAACTTCCAAGCGATAAGAGGGAAATAATGATGTTTTAGATTTAAATCATAGACGATTTGTCCAGCACCATTGCATTGCCTTGCCCAGACCAGACGCAGACCCCAGCTAGACTCCCCAAGTTTGGCATCTAACTCCGAGACAGTGTTTATCTGTTGGAGTTACTCTAACTACTAAACTCCTTCTTTCTTCCATGATCTGTTCTTGGAATATCTAGTCAGAGTTTCAGACGTATTATAGAGACAGGTGACTCTCTGTCCCTCTGACTTTGACAACGTTCATTGCTTATTAGCCCTCTTTTAAAGCATTCATTTTACAAATGTGAAGGAAACAGAATTTTAGTACAATTAATTGTGCTGGGGTTTCGATCCAACGATATCGTCTTTTAATATATATGACGTAAACGCTTGAAATACTGATAATGGACTTTTTTTTAAACAGTTTTCCGAACATCTTTAAATCCCAACGCGATGAGTTTGTAAGGTAGTATAGTGCCTCGCAGTAAGGGGTCAAGTTAGATCAAAATTTCCATTTCCAGAATTTTATTTTCCTTTACCTTCATGAGGCTTTATATATATATATGTTTCTTTGAAAAACTTGAAGAAGGTCAAAGCTTGTTATCTTAAGTGAATTAACCTTTGAAATAGCAGGTTTCAACCACAAAAGACACTCAGGAGACTCAGGACTAAAACACTCTTTCAATCCTTGTAACGAAGTATGGAACCAAGGAGAAAGGAGAGTGCGAGTGTAGACAAAAAACCATATGAGCAGAACGAAACTCTAAGAGGAAAGCAAAAGGAAGAAAATTGTAACCCCATATAATTCGTTTAAACTAAAGCCTTATAAAATATAACGGGTACAACCAAGTCTTGTAAATTCAACGGTACAACAATGTGAACTGAAAGATGTTTAAGAATTAAGAATTGATTGGAATACCCTGTAGAACGGTGATAGATAAAAGTAGGCAAACTGATTCATTCATGGATGGTTTGGGCTGGTTAGTGGAATTACTCGAGTTTATTCAGGGGGGTGGGGGTGGGGTGGTTTGAGGAAATCAGGGTATCACAAACTTGACCTAAGCTGTAAGCTGCAGACGAACGGACAGACAGCAATTGTGTCTTTAGCATAATGTGTATTCAGCACCGAATATAATTTATAAATGGGAAGTCAGCTCTAATTGTTTTTAAGAAGGAAATGTTTATTTTCAAAATCAAATCAATTGCAGCATATCCCGTATAATTTACTTTCTTTACGCATATGGAGAAGCTTCTCTACTTCTGAAAGCTATCGAATCGATGAATTCTTGATTATTTATTGAACAACAATCGTCAACGTCTCTTGCCAGAAATCAATTAAAATCTCAATTTAGACAGGACAATTGAATAAAACGACAATAATAAAGTGTAAAAGTAAACCACAGAGGCAAATAAACATAAAAACTGGATTACAAACCTTATTTTCGGCAAATGATCATGAATCCAATCACAAACTTCATCGAATTCTACATCCCTCTTAATTGATGGCAAGTCCGACTTATTTCCAGCAATAACAATAGGAACTTCCTGGAAATCGGCTCTGTGTTCCCGAATCTCTTCGAAACAGCTTTTAACTTGCTCAAAACTCTCCTTACTATCAATTCCATACACTAGGAGAAAAGCATGAGCAGTTGTAATTGAAAGCCGCCTCATAGCAGGGAACTGGAGGTCACCCGCCGTATCCAGAAGATCAACTTTCAGAGTTGTGGACCCGATATCGTACTCTTGATTGTACAGATCTTCTACTGTCGGCTTGTGCTTCTCAGGATAAGTATTAAATAAAAATCTCTTCACTATGGCACTTTTCCCGACCCCTAAATTTAATAAAAATCAGTTTATATAACAAAAACCAAAAATCGGTCATTCCATTAAAATTTAGGAAAGTAGTTTAACCTGTTCCTCCAAGTGTCACTAAGCGGATGCGTTCCATTTCTACGATATTGTGGTAATGATATCCCAAACTGCAACGAGCGGTAAACGGTAAAAACTCTTATCTGAGAATACGGACTGCACCCGCTCCAAGACCGTTCCTCATCGATTCTTAATCTTTACAGTTATTACAGTAATGATTTAGGTTCTTGTTCCCACAAGGTGTGGTTTTGATAAGTTCAAGTACGAACCACAGCCTAGCCTTAGATTGGGGTGTCGTTGGGCGACAAATCTCCGGAGTTACTTCACAACTTTGTTCATTATCCTGACGGTTTCTCCGGTTTCCTCCCAAAACCTAAAGGGTTAATTGATACAAAATTAGAATTGATTTCCCAAACTTGCAAGAAAGTTCTAACACTGAATGATTGGATACTTAATTTGAAGAATTAGTTTCTGACTCTTTCTGGCATTGCTGAAATTGATTTTGTGGTAGGTATATGGTCTCCAAGCATGCATGCACAGGTTACAGGAAATGTCAAGACCAACGGTTCTCGATTTGAGCAAATCATATCACGAAAGCAAGACGGTAAGATAGACGCTCAGAATAAATGTGATGGGGTAGTGAATTTTGTGTTACCCATAATGAGGATCTGAGGGACCTAATGAAGCGGAAAAGGATCTTGATAGAACCGTCAGGAAAGCAAACCTCCTATGAAATATTATCGGTTTTCGCGTTGAAAGTATCAGCTATCAGCCTTGGAGACACCATCAAGTGGAATAAATGAAAGGGAACAGAAATCATTTGGAGTTAAGATTGAAGTCATTCCACACTGTCATTTGATTTCCTTCATCGTCTCTCCCTAAGTCCCTATGTTACTGCGCGACGAGTCCGTATTTTTGAAAGATGAGCTCATGAAAACTCGTAACGATTTCTTGATCTTCTACTTCTACCACTGTTTCTTTCATCAAATCATTTGCTGGAATGAAAGGGCCTCCAGGTCTGGTTTCTAGCTTCGTTGCATTATTTATTTATAGACCTTTGATAGGCTATGATGGCATTTCGAGACCCTTCTGCTGCTCCAATTCCTTCATTTTTAGGTAGGAATTAGCCAGCGGGTTCCAACAAATCAGAGTCAACAATGACCATGAGGTGAAATTACTTCCTTCTGGCTGGCTCGACTTTTTCAACCCAACTCAAAGTTACAATTATTATGACATTCTTGTGTTTGAATCTCAAATGGATGTTCTATGGTCAGTACAAAGACTGGGGTATAATTTGTAACTTTTTTTGCATTTATCTATACACCGTTCCTAGCCTGGGCTTGACATTTTAAGAGAGACGGTAAATCAAATGTCCCCCGAAAGTTTTTGCGGTACTTGGCTCTTGTTATATAGAATTTAATCTAATTCAATGATAAATACGAAATTTCGGAAATTTCCGGTGGGGCGACATTTTATTCCTAACAGAGATTTATTCTACATCCCATATGAAGCTGTCATCCGATCAAACTTTGACTTATGTTGAATCGAGGCACTAGGACTTAAAAATTCCAATTCCAATTTAAATTTCAGATTTTGACGAAAATGGTGGAACGGCTTAGTTATTTCTTTTAATCAAATAGGTACAGGTCAAATGTTTAAACATGGTATGTTGAGAGAGAGAGACAATAAATTCGAATTGAAAACTCATTATTCATATAATTCAGGTATTGAGCCTTATCCTTTTCGAATACAGTCATAACGCCAAACTCTAATCCTCAAAAAAATTTGTATTCTATTCACTTGAACGTGAGAATCTTCAGGATTCTATATCCTATCACGTTTAAAAGTCATTTCTGAGATCAGAGAGCCCAGTGGATCCGCAGAGTGTCCAAGAAAAACGAGGAGAAAAAAGAATGGATGTGGAGAAAGTCATGGATGAAATGTGGGATAAAATCATCCTCATATTGATTTTGATTTCCATAAAAGATCCTACTTTTTGGTTCCTATTTGGTTTACATGATTTTCAGCTTTATTGCATTTTCCATAATCCAGTAGGGTTATGGTGGCAGCTGTATCTGTAAAAGTAAACGACCGACCGACGACCTGAACACTACCCACTTTCATCCATCCCCGTCGTCTTCCGGCATCTCACTCTGCATCAAATAAATAAAACCGTCGTGGGACTTGACGATGCCAGTGGCGTGGATTATGTTAGACAATTTTGTAAAGTTTAGGAGATGGACGAGAAGGCCTCCCTCGCCGCCGTCTCCATAAACCCCTATCTAGACATAGACGTTGCTGAACATGCAGCTAAATCCAGCTGCCGAATTCCCACAGGCAACAGGAAACTTTGTTTGTATGGAATTGATTATAATAATAATAATATGAGAGAAAGCAATCTACCTTTCCCTCCGTTGGGCCTACTTCCTAATGCTCATCTAATACAAACTTCCGAGCAATAAAAACTGTAAACTGGGTTTTTATACTATAAACGGTAATTATTGGGATGCTTTGTCTCTGATTTAGCAATAACTACAGTCTTAGCCGACGAACCACCCAAATAGCTTACAATATATAAGACAATAGGAGATGTAAATGAAGGTTACGCTTAAGCAATCTTTTTTACGAGGTACTTGGAGCTCCTGGCTCGTGTCTTAAACCATGTGTTGTTATTTCTTACAGTCAGTCGGTAATATTGCAAAACTCCGACATATTTAGCTGCTTTCTGGGAGTCGGGGCAAGGCATCTAGATATATATCAATTGACTGTATCTGATTTAGTAAGACGGTTTAGGATAGCTGCACATTAAAAACTGAGTATTTTATCTGACGGTTTATCTAAGTCTTATTTGGGGCAAAAAGATAAATGTTTAAGTTAAAACAGACTAGCAGACATGTAAGGAAGAGACTTGAAGGGGTATTTATAAGGAATTCCCCCGCTGATGATGTTTCTCTGAAAGTTACTCTCATATTATGTAAAAGTGTATGTAAACGAGGAGTTGAAGGTTTGCTGGAAACAAGTTTGACAAATTAAATAACATCCTACTTCAACTCCTTTTAAACAAAATGCTCATGAGTTTGTCTCTGTCTGAGAAACAAATGTTCCCTTGAGATTGTTAATAAATGAATAATTTAACTACCCGGAAACACGAAGACTTTGTAACATGCCGTTTTTAGTTGTAAATTCGGATTGATAATGGTTGAATATCATACATGCTCAAACTGCACTTCGTTCGTTGTCTAATTTCCTTCTATCATGATCACCATGAAATCCTAATGTATAGAGTGTTTGTTTCACTTAATATCAAGTTGTATAATTTTAAATAGGAGACATAGTGTCGTATAATATATAACGAGTTAACCCTCCAAAACACTGGCCCCTTGTTTATACATTTATACATTGTATCACAAAATAGAGTCAAAATCAGGACTTTAGAATTCTTTCAAGATATTTAAAATCAAAATTATTCTGTTATGATATTTCGGATATTTAAAGTCGAAGTAGATGATAAGCACCAAGCACTAATCACACTATGGCATTCTAAAGTACAGGTTTGCTAGCGCATCCAAATTGTAGGGGTTACGTTGTTAGTGGAAGTGATTCATTTTCGATTTAGTTTAACAGAAGAAGGTTTACAAACATATAAAACGGGTATTTACACTTCTACCAATTAAAATCTAAGCTTTGACAGGGACAGCATTATTCAGTTACTCGAAACGATGTTATCACCAAAAGTACGAGATTCTAAAAATACGGAAAAGCATCCATTTTGAAATATATATACAATGCAATGGTTACTGTCTTCTGATGCTTTCCGCAATTCGAAATGATGACGGCATGCTTTAATAAAAAATTTACAACCACTCATAATTGTCAGCATGTAAGACGGTTAATAATGCTACTACGATTATTAATAATGTATTTCACGTGGAAGCTTTCTTTACATTCTCAACCCCGAATCCCATCCTGAAATTTCCTTAATCTAAAGGAATTAATGCCGAAAGCAATTATTAGCTATCGATATTTTCTATAATTGTACCATTTTATCGTACCATATTAAGGTCACCTTACCAGACAGTATAAAGGTTTTGCAGCTACGTTTTTGTCTAAATGTTATCAGCTTCCTCCTACTCCAGTTTTCCAAGCATTGTGTGATATTATATTTATATTAATTCGTTCCCTCCTGCTTCTTTCGCAAGTAGTTCGAGCGTGCATGGATGTAATAATATTATGATATGCAGCGTTATTCAAACCCAGCTATCGTACATATATCCGAGTGGCTAGACAACTGTGAATCACTGTCATATCCATCATCGCGTGATAAAAGTAATGAGAAGAAACGGACATTTTTGGAAAACTTTGAGTAAGATTTCTTCTCTAATTGGATGAATAAATGCTTACCAACATTGGATAATTCCAAAGTTCCAGTTTCATCGGATATTGTTTTACCTGGTTTCTGAATGCGTAGAGTAGAATTATTGAAAAAAAAAACGATTTTTTTTTATGAAATGACCCAATGTGACCACAGGATATTCAGAGACGCCAAAATATTGTCACGTCACAAAAGACAAGATTTTGATAATTTGATTTGAAATTAGCAAAAATGTTGAACGTACATCCCAGTTGTCCTTCTAATATATTAAGGTATTGATGACGAGAAATCAAGAAAAAGTAGATCCATCATTTTGTGTAATAGAGTGGTTGTAAACTTGCCACATCAGCAAAAATTGTTGGAACATAATTAGTTTGTGCAACCAGGCAGCCAACCGTAATGTGGTATTGATTGGTTTTGGACTTTTCCACAAATCGGCTGGATTCAGGATTTACCAAGTCATGGGATTTGGGTTCTCGAAATACTCTCCATTTCTACTTCTCAAATAGCGTTCATTTCAAATAGGGTATCTAGCTCAGTCTACTCAGTAAATATTTTTAGGATCTCAAGAAGACAACGATGAAGATCCCGATTTTAATTAAGATGATTGTCTAGAGAAAATGGGAAACTGCTCTGTTTTAATACCGCGGCGTGGAAGAGATTTTGTTTCATACAAGCGAGTTTGAAAATACTGTTGTTTTGTAGCGGTTTTTTTTACTTTCCCTAGATAGATTGACGAAATTTCAGTTGAATTTGTACACGGTTCTGCTCATGCTTAGAGATGAGCTATGAGATATACGCATATATTATGTACATGGGAATACTAATTATAACTTCTCCTTGACGCAAATAATATCAAAGTAAATCAAATAACTCAGGTGTTTGCCATTCCGAAAGAGCAAACATCGCATGTGGAATATGATGGAGCAACGTGATCTCGATGTGATTCATGTACTAAGGTTTGGCCTTTAATTTATTTTCACACTACTATAATTAGACACGTTCCAGTAGAGTTATTGGCGTCAATATACTGTATACCATATTGTATGAAATTGGAAGTGGATTCCGAATCTGCAATAAACAATTTCGGAATTCTTAAAAGTTTTTAAGATAAATCCCAAAAATCTGATTTTTCTTAGTTTATTCCATCTAAATGTAGCTTTATTATTATATAACTAACTTCCTGCCTCAGGCAGGCACCCCAGGAGCGGAATTCAGAGGGTCGAGTAACCCGATTTTTACCCTTGCCTCAACACAGGGTTAAACTTTTTAACCCCTGCTCTGAATTCCGCTCCAGAAGGTCAAACAGTGGGTTATCAATATTAGGTCGGTGGGGGAAGGGTATCAAGCTAAGCATACGAAAGAGGGGAAGGGTACCTAGCAATGCATCTCGTGTATTCACAAAATATCGGCAGATATAGTCGTTCCATGGCTGCATCTTCCCAACTTTGCATGCGGCTTTCACTCCAACTTTTTCCTTGCTAAAATATAGCATATATTCTATTACTCACGTCTTTAGACAAATGGATGAGCCATATCATATTCGATATTTGTATTTTGCCAATGATAATTACGATCAACGATTATTATACAAGCTACTATTCTGTCATTTGAGGCAGCATGCATTTGTAAAATGAATGATTATTTATTTCGGATTATTGAGTGATTGGTTTTAGAAGCTGAAAAATTCAATTCTATCTTCCCTCAAAAATAAACTTTTCACAAGCTGTTTGTCTAACTCATATGCAAGGAGTAGTTCCTGTTGTTCGGGCCAGAATACTTTAGCTCCAAAAAACTTTTGTTGAGATCTAGGTGGAACCATTCTGCTGCATAATATGGTACTTCAATTGAAATGTAAATAAATCGATGAATTTGGCGAATGTCGCATAAGTTCTCAGGCTCTCCTGCATATTTAGGCCAGCTAATAATCCAAACAAAATACAAACGTATTTGTCTTCCACTTGAGAATGACTTCATTTTGATCTGACTATTACAAATGAAAATCTTAGTGAATTTAGAATGTAACAATGGTTAAGGGGATCTATCTTATTTAAAAATAGTAAAGCATATACGCGACCCCAATTTCATTAATCTTCGAAGAGTGAACGAATTCGTATTACGTAGTGCATACAAAACCGTGCATACAATTTCTGATCTTCAAGGGTTTACAGTAGCTTTGACAAAATTGACATATTATTATGGCTAGAAGCTGATGCTGAAGGCTGAACTTAAGCTACTTTTGAAGTTTTAAAAGTTGATGTTGATTCCAGAAAAGGAGATTAGTATTACTTTGTGACTTTGTTGTTGTACTTGCGTTACAAGCCAACAACATCTGAATTTCTTAGCTTTGATCTCCCTGTGTCATGGCTTAAGATTATGCTTATGGCCTTTATGGCTTAAAAACAGTGCTTGGAAACCATTGACTATTTAAAGCATTATTGATACATATTAAAATATACTAATATAGAGCCATATCAAATCTACCGTGTCAGGCAGACAGAAATCATCCAAGAAATAGCAGCCAGTCCACGATTTATCGGCAGTTTCTGTGCACGGTAGCTCTCGAACCTTTTGACCATTTGCTTTACTCTTCATTTAAACTAAGTTTCTTATTTTCTAAAATATTTTTTCCTTTTTTGAATTTTTCAAGATTTCGAAAATTTTGACATTTTTCAATGCTATTTTCAATCGCAAAAAAATTCATGTCACTCTGATCAGTATTTTTCGAAAATAATGTCATTTTGTAGTATTTTTAAGTCTCCGTCCGATACGATAGGTACTGATTCCAAATTACAAATAGTCTGTCAAACACCGTATGTATATAATGCAGACCTCGACACATAAAACAACAGTATCATCTGATAGTGTCATAATCAGCCGAGCTATTATTAAATGATGTGATGTAAACAAAAATACAGGCTGCAGTCTTAGGTATAAATGAGACCATATATGCTATATGCGAATATCATATGCATCCATTTTTATGTCTTTACTGCAAAATAAAAGCGTGGTATGGAATATAAAATCCGGAAAAACTACTGCATTTTTACTTAATTTATAAACTTGTCACGTACATTGGCACAATGGATGTATGAAATGAAAAATAAACCAATAAACACTGAGTACATCTGCATCTCTCGACCCATTTCTTTGTTTTGATCTCGTAAAAGAACCAAACGAAAATTGCATTCATCTTCAAATCTTTACATAAATATTCAATTTTCAAATATTCCTCGAAATGTTTCCTGGTCCACAAAATTGTAAAACGATCAAACTTCAAAGATCTTTGAAGTTTCGAGTAAACTACGCAAAACAAAAATCCCATCAAACTTCCAAACTTTAGAAACACCTACGAAGTGGCGAAAGTGCTTGAGCCCTTTCCGATTGAACTTTCAACCATCCACTTCTTTAAAACTTTATCAATTACACTATTGTAGAAAACATTGAACATGGTGCGGCGAGGCGATAGACAAGAAATTTAAGGGCAGGATTATTTACACTGATCCAGTTACGTCTGTTAACCTCAAGGGTTATATAGCGATAGTTAAAATGTAATAAAACCAGAGTGAAAGTCTGGTAATCCGTGCTGTTGACATCTATCAACAACTGGCTTCTGGTCCTTTGGGAATTACGCTTGGACAAACGCATCCTTTAATTTAACGGACAAATTGCCACCAAAAGAGCTCTTACTTGGCAGAATTTGTGTCAAATACAGTATGTTACAACACAAAGCCTGCCCGGCGTTTGTCCCTTTCAAATTGGCCCGAAATCCGACGACAAAGCCTTAAGCGGCGATGAGGGAGCGAGAGACAGAGAGAAAGCCATCATATTGAAGTTACAGATAAGGCGTCATATATTTCAACGACTCTAAATTCCACTATTCCTCATCCTGGATGTATTCATGCTCCCGACACCGACGACGGAATTTGCAAATGTCTACTTTTACTGTAACTAATTCACAGCATGAACACAAATTGAATTAGATCTCTGGAAAGGAAATGAATGGTATTGGTGGACTGGAGAGAATTAAATTATCCATACTACTTCGGATCACAAGTCAGGGCTGAAGACTGACCAGTAGCAGAATCCACAGTCAACCCACTATACACCCCAGGCAGTGACAATGATGTCATTTATCATGATGAAAGGCCCGGGATCAGAATATCAGAATCCGACGGAGTCGGGATTGTATAATGTAGCAGAGCCTTTGGAGGATCATGACATGAAAGGTATTGTGATTGGTTCTGCAAATACCGTTTCCGGTGGCTTTTGTATATAATGAAGTGTTGGGAATGGATCTACTCATATTGAATCCAGTAATTAACTCTACGGATGCTTCGTTTGACATTATGTCTGTAGCTCCTGAACAAATAACGGGGATTGAATTCATGATGACGTTGTGACAGCTTGCAGTACTCTTTGCAAAGTGCCAACTTGTTAATTTTGTTCCTGGCATCCTGTGCAAACACAGGAACACTTTACAGGTAATGCAATGGACGCAACGCCAATAATAAATGTCTCAATATTTCTTCGAAAATAAAAGTTTAAAACATGGGAAATCATCTTGAACAAATATGTTTCAATTATACTAAAAATGGTTAAAATGGACCGAGTTAGTCGGCAGAACATGCCTACTGAATCTGTACCGATAAATAACCTTTTCTGACAAACCATATTGGACGATTTCCGAAAAAAACCTAAATAACACATTCAAACTTAGTACATACTACTCCAGTAATAGACTTAAATTGAAACCCCGACAGCTCAGAAAAATTCTGAGGAGGATGTAATGACAAATGAAATTCGTCTATTGTATGACCGATTCTGCTTTTGTCTAATGGTCGATAACAGAGTCTTATTGAACCTGCCGAAGATTGATCTCGAGCTTGTTTTGTTTTTGATTTCATGTGACTCTGTTTTGACAAATCCATTAGAGTCTTTTAATTCCCACCGACACCGACTCCTTTGAAAACAGAGAAGAATAATGGAATGTAATTGAAATCCTCCTTTTAACAGCGACTTTGTTAAGACGAGCCAGACGAAAAGCTTCTCCAACATTTGACACTTGCCGTAAACACAACGCAAGAAGCTCTTAATATTTTATAACTTCGCGTCTTCCTTTCATAATAACTAGAACGATGTACAATGGGTGACCTGGCGTGGTGGCGGAACAAATATGGCGATAGGACACGTTTTAATTTCATACCATCGTAAACAAACAGAAAAACAGAAGTAGTGTGAGAGCCCATCATTCAAAGAGCATTTGATTCCGACTCTGCTAAATTAAGCTATGTTGCAAACCTCTACAACTGTTACTCGTAATAATTTGGAGAAAGTCTTGTGGACAAAGCGGTTTCCATTCGAACATAAGGATTACTTTCTCTTTCCTTCGCTCTAAACTCTGTAGACTCTATTTCTCCTGTGTCCTGATCTTGACCATACAATTTATCCTCTGCAAGTCCATTATGTGGGATTTCGATAACAAATATTGGGAAATCCCTGGATTTGCTAATAACGTTATCATCACTACAGGCAAAAAGAGTGAGTGTGTGTGTACTGAGAATCTATCTACAACCTGCAGCTGCCACTTCTTCCAATTTAAAGGCATCTAGGCTTTGGAAATTGTATCGATTTGTATGTCCAGGCTAAAAGTACTGCATAGCTTATCTTTTTCGTGGAGGTAAAGTTATACCTACTTATGTGCACCAGATAAAAGAGCAAACAAAGTTAGAATTTAATTCATTTTCATCCTGCTCTTTTGACATTTAGAGGCCCACGACCTTTGTCGTACATCCCGACATCCGCCAAAATGTTTATAAATTGTTTAGATTCCAGGGCCTACGATCTTAGACTGCTTTCCTGGAAAACTCTAAATTAATTTCGGTGGCATACCTATTTTAGGATTAGAACGTTATTTAAAATTGCTTCAAGTGGAAAAGTAGAAAACAAACTGGTAATAAGATCAAAGATTCGGTTTTTTAGTTTTGGAACGTTAAAACTTTGTTAAATACTGTACGGTACAATCACTCAACACTAATTGCTACCTTGCGAGCAACACATTTACCTTAAATTAAAGTCGAATACCTTTTATTATCACATAGAATCGACCTCGCCCAATTAATAGTTTTCTAGTAGAATTCAAATAGTAACCAATCTTTAGCTTGATCAGTTGCATTTTGGGTAACTCCTTATCTCAATATTTTCTGTTTTAAAAACAATCCAGTTGACACATCATTAATTTCGTTACCATAAGTTCCGTAGCTTTGAGCATGCTTTAATTATTAAGTGTTGAAAACACTTTATGCGAATGACTAGGCTGTCTGTCTGTCTGTCTGTCTGTCTGTCTGTCCGTCTGTCTGTCTGTCTGTCTGTCTGTCTGTCTGTCTGTCTGTCTGTCTGTCGGTGCGATAACTGGCGAACGGCTTGACCTACGGTCACCAAACTTTGTACACTTGTTCCTTGGGTCAAGAGTGAGGCTAAGTTCGAACTTGGGCCAAATCGGTCACACCCCCTGTCCCCCATAAATTAACCCCCCCCCCCAAAAAAATTATTAAATCAGTTCAAAGCCCTTACTCATTTTAAAACTGCCGCTTAGTTAGTTTACATTACACTCTATGTCTATTATCTATACATGATAATAACCTGAAACTACATTTCAGAGTGCGAAACCCGGGCTTTTTGGGGAAAGTGAGATATGGGGTTTAAACGATTCTCATGAGTAATAGAACATCTTTGACGTATACGGGACCACTCCCACTGACACCAGGGTGCGAAACTTGATGTTTTCAACACTTGGTTACGCCCGTTACATCGGTTTATTATGATTAGCAAGTTTCAGTCTTTTACTCACAAAATATAATGCTTATTATTACCCACGAGCACCTTCTCAGCCGAATATCCCATTTTCAAACTATTTCAAAGGATGACCCAGATAAGAACCACATTTTGAAATCAGATTTACGAAGGTACGCAGTTTCCGTACTGGAGAGTGCTATATGAATATATGATCCTCCATCTCAATGCATATAAGCTATCGTATAAGCAAATCTGGATGGAATAAATGAGATGAGACATTTCGTGAGACATGTGAATGTGAAATGCGTCCTTCGTTCGACACGATAAAGAATGAGGCTCACTTCCATACCTTCGAACCCCTTTCATTCTATTTCTACCGCCGTCGTCATAAAACCTGTCATTTCAAGTTGATAGTAAATGGCCTACTTTTACATTCCATAAGATGAAGTTATGAAATGTGACAAAATCTATTTGGATTCTCACTTTCTCTTCCTGATTTCGGAATCTCAAAACTTTCTCTCTCGCATAACAACACGGCTCCTAGTACACACACCTTGAAAATGATACTCTTGAGAAAGTATTCTATCATCACATACAGATACCAGAGTATTTCTCTGACGTATTCTTACAAAGCATTCACTAAGAATGATCTTTCGGGCAAAATTGGATCCCAAAAAAAAAATCCAAATAACAATTTGTGAAAAAGGAAAACCTTGTCACAACAAGTCTCAAGACAATCATACAGCATTGTAAAACTACTTAACTCTTCAGCAGAGTAGCGATAGGCGAATTAGCTTCACGAGTAACTAATTTTAACTTCTAAACTCAAAATGCCCAGCTTTCTGTGAAATTCTTAGTAATACATGTTCCAAATGTGAGAATAATACTATGCAACCGACGAACAAAATCATTGTTATTACAACGGAGCACAGAGGAAAACCTTACCTAAGCTTGTTTGATGTTGCCGGAAGTAATTCTGTTTGCTCTCGAAACGGCTTGGCTTGAGCAGAGGCCGTATCAGAGTCTGCAGTTTTATTGTCAGGCGTCTTTGAATGGAAAATAAGGGACTGGAAAGCTACTGGAGCACAATTGGGAATCAATTAAAAAGAGTTAGTCTTTACGAAACAAAGTTTCGAATACTGTCCTCTGCCACTAGACATTTCGGGAACTGAATTCAAAATTTATTGACCAAACGAACTCGAACAATCGGATAGCAACAAGATTCCCGAAGAACGTGAAAGCACACACGGCTGCTGCCTCGATCCCTCTGTTAGGAGTAACACGACTAACTGGCATCCACAACATTTCAGTTTTCTCTTTTGAAACCCCTCGACGTATTTTTTGTGTAAAATCTCGAGTCTCTTCGTCTCTTCATACAAACATAGGAAAAGCAGACTACTCCTCGTGCTTTCACTTTGTCTCTTTACAGAGACTGCGTCTGCTGATATATGTTCTTCATTGGGAATCCCTGTTCCAACAATCTGCCACCACTTACAAGCTCTAGAAAGGCAGTTAGATCTTCAGGAATGAAAGCTTTCACTAAGCTAAGCTTTAGTGACAGTTGAGTTGTTTTCAAGAGCTGAGAAGAACAGCCGTATACAGGGAAAAATGTATTCTGCGTTGCATGTAGAATGTGGGCTTTTAGCTCTGGTCGTCTGGATGCTGGAATGATTTCCCCGATATCAGAAGAGCAAATTCATGAGGTTTCGTATGTGAACGATGTCTAATGTGTTGTAATTCTCAAATCCGTGAATTTTCAATGGGCTGTTGAGTCTCAGTTGTAATATTACGAAAGAATATAATGTGTATACAGAAAAAGTTGATGCCAGGAGGATCAGGATCAGGAATAAGTTTAGACTTAGAAAAGCGGTATAGAGATTTTTTTTCGGTAGTATTTATTTACACCGTAAAACAAATAAATTTGATCTTAAAAATCTAATCATTTTAGTATTTTGCCCCATATCGGTTAAATTTTATTTAATGTAATAGATAAAATTATCAATATTCGAATTAACATTCTAGATCTTCAATATTCTCTGAAATGGAATAGCTAACGCAATTTTTAACTTTTGGTACCTTATTCCGTTTCAAAATCCACAAACCTTTACAACTTCAAATATTATTACATTTTTTTTTAAATATAAAGGATATTTATCCTTTCGTAGATTTACTTGGATTTTTTAATCGCAATTTTGTGTTTCTAAACAAACGATTGTCGACGTTGTTCATATGAAAATAACAATATTTCCTAACAAATTAATATGTATTGAAGTATTGTAATTATGATTATTTGAATGGTGTCAAATTATCATTTATACGGGTATCATGTTTATGTATCAATATTCAAATGATATGATTTTTATTCTAATGTAAATTGGTTTTGCGCTTCGTTAAATTTCAAGCTGTATTTTGTTGCAGTTCAGAAATGTTTTATTTGGCGTCCAAATTTTGAAAAACGCATTCAAATTACAACTCAATTAAACTTTATTATTTGTATTACGAAGCTGTTGAGAATGAATTGATGCGCTCAAATATTTTGCAGGAACTTCTTCAACATGCCTCATTCATAATTATAGCTGGACAAATAGATCCAAAACTACATTTTCCATTCCACCAACAAAAGGAACATTATTAACCCATATCTTGGATTTTATAGTCTGGTTTAAGAGTAGATACTGTATTTATATTACCTATGCTATGAATAACGACATATTATGTGCCATTCGACATAATATGTGCCTTCCGATGTAAGTTCCTAATTTCTAACAAAAATTTCAGGCAGTTTTATCAGTTCGGGAGTTATTCTAACTATAGCAAGGGAACCTTTTCAGATATGCTAAATTTCAATTTACTAAACTTCTCCCATATGAAAGAAAACTACAATAATTAAACGTACACTGAGACTTTCGGTTAGCAAAATTGTTTTGACATTGTATCCATATTATGCATTAGAATGAGTTTATTATAAACAATGATAACAATAAATTAATTGCTTTCTAATGCTTATGACTATGAGATTTGAATTAATTTCATTTCAATATTGAAGTGTAAACTCGATAATATTGTGTGATTCAATTTTTATGAAAAAATAATTCCTTAGGGAATTTCATCATGAATCTGTGCTACATCAATCATTCCCAAAAGAAAAATTCACGATTTATATTTCTGAAAATAATGCCTATATATGTTCAAGAAATGACGCGATTGTCACACTTTACCACATATGTAACGGAAATGACTGTCCGAGCATTCCAATTTCCAAAATGGCTTTATCCAGTTTTTTATATACTAGTTTGACAACAATCAAAATGATAACGGCTGAAAACAAACATATTTTACGAAATAGCATACAGAATTTATTTACAGCATCAGGCCCGAGTTTGCAGCCTTTATTTATTTTTGGTTTTATACTCGGCCGTTTTTTTAAATACCAACGGTTAATTGTTTGACTTCGCCGTCATCGATGTCAAGATTTTTTAATTCGAGGTACGGGCTAAGCAAAGTATAAGAATTGTTAGAAATATTCAAAGCTTATATTATATAAAGCAGCCATGTGTGTATGGTGATATCATCTTGACATTACTTTTTTACTTTATTAGCTACAAGTTATTCAATTTATAAACTATAATCACACTTGTAATACTTAATAATAATTAGAATGTAGGTTTCTGTAAAAAAAACGTAACCCTGAATAGACGTTTTTGGTAGTAAATTATTTAAATCCGTGTTTAATATTCCATAGAAGTTGATGCATTCATTCAATCTTTTTGTAAAATCAAAATTTTGTAAGTAAAGAGATAACGATTTTTTTTATTATTTAAAGCAGATTAGGTCCCAACATTCCAGCTGCGCCCTTCTATAAGCTAATTTATTGTTCAAATATATTACATTTACGCCATTTTCCAATGAATGCATCTGAAAGTTGATTATTGTTTAACTGCGAATTGATAATACATTCTGTCCTTAATTGATTTACATTCAAACGGCTTTTGAAACGGCTAAAAATACTCTGTATAAATTTAAAGCATTATTATTCTGATTAAACAGAATTCACGTTTAAGACTAAATACACAATATTTCATATTAAAGAGCGTCTAGAACATAATTTGATCAAAGAAGTAATTACATTACATATTATAATACTATAAATGTGTCAATACTCCTATACATATTTACTTTAGTCAAAATTGAATCAACAATATATCCTTCAGCGTATCACTGCAATTTTAAATTTCCTCTAGCTACAAAATCATGATGTGTATAATATAATAATATGATTAACTTAACAGAAGAACAATTTAATTTAATTAGTTTTGAAAAACTGATGACAAAAGCAAAATGTAGAATATTCCATGTATAATAGGTGTCTATATATAACGTTATTTCTACGGTATTGTTTTCACAACGGAGTTTTGTCGTTGTATCTGAATAAAGACATCAAAGTCTATAAGGAATAGATATGGCCAAAAACTAAATCAGTTTATAAAACTAGTGGAAGGAATTACAATTAAACTTACAATTACAAATGGTACATTACAGCACGTTACTGTGTATGTTTTAGTAATGTTCACACATGATATTTATTAGAGTTTCGGTACATCGTAAAAAGTTAGGACATTTGACAATCACCAGGTCCGCCGGACACGTCTCGGACCTGCTGCTTCACTTTCTTACTGCACCTTCTCATGAGACTTCGACTTCTGGGCTTATTCCTTGGAGCTAATGCACTATCTTCTGTCAAGAACTGCTGATACGAGGGGCTTAATGAACCTTTTGTCGGAGTTCCTCCACGACTATTTGAGGGAGTAGAAGCCTTTGGAGGTGAGGATCCGAAAAATGTTGTCCCAGCCGAAGCAGCACAAGGGGAACGAGGCATTGCTGGAGATTTGGAACCGGCATGGGCGCTGGAACGGCGTTTAAGCCCTGACTCGTCATTTTCAATTGACAATTTCGATAGAGGTAGAAAGCTCCTAAATACATCTCGGATGTTGATATCCTCCTTGGCTGAGCAATCCACCACCTTGACTCTGAAAAAGTAGCGACACCAATTTTTACAAAATTTCTACCCCCCTTAATTTGTTATGTATATTTTATAAAAATGCCATCCTGTTTGAAAATGAGCCGTTTCATTAAAGTTTGAAACCGTTACCTCAAGGTTGGCCAACTAGACTCGAGCCAGTCAACGACTTCATCGTACTGGACTTGTCGATTGGTGAATCCAGCATCAATTTTGTTTCCTGCAACGACGATAGGAATGTCTTCAAAATCGGCTCGCTGTTCCCGTATTTCTTCGAAAAAGCCCTTAACCAAGTCAAAAGTTGCCCTGTTGTCCACCGCGTAGGCGATGAGGAAGGCATGAGCGGTTGCGATTGAAAGTCTGCGCATTGCTGGAAACTGGAGATCCCCAGCCGTGTCCAAAATATCTACTTTCAACGAAACGGGTCCAAAGTCGTATTCCTGGTTATACAGATCCTCGACAGTGGGCTTGTATTTTTCCGAGAATGTGTTAAATAGAAACCGCTTAACGATGGAACTCTTCCCAACAGATTGACCTCCAAGCGTCACGACACGGATCCTCTCGTAATCCCCCATTTCTGTCGTCTGGCTCCTTTACTTTACTGAGTTAGTGACATCGTTGCAGCAATTCTACCAACAGGAAAGAAAACAGTCCGATAAAATTATGTTGGACCATTGTTGTTGTGTACAAGATTCACGATGTAAACAAATAGCTACATAAAATGAACATCGTGTGCATGTATCCAGAGGCCATGAGACAATCTATGCATTTCATATAAAACGGACCAATCTAATCGGGAGTCAATACAAGTCATTGTCCATTATATATAGGACCAACTAACGGACGCTTTCACTACCAAGCAAGGCTCCACTTAATCTAAATGGCAGTACTCAAGATCAAAGTGCGCCATCCAACAATAACAGAAATTCGATTATTTCTATCCGATTTGATTATCATTCCGATTGTGCATTGTGTAATATTTCTTGAAATCCCAGATTCCATGTTCATGTTCTCCTTTTTAGAATCAGATTTGATTAAATTCATTGTGTTATAACTCCACCAGTTATTATTATGGCCCTTACAAATTCCTTTCCCCGCAATAGATCACATTCCCAGTATAATTCCGCTAGTTAGTCACGATTAGGTTCGGTTCGATTCCGGAGAATGCTCCCTGATTCATGGCTCAAGTATTGCAAAATATCCTTGCTCAAGAACGGAGAGCTTATGCACTCTTAGGCCCAACGATAAATTCAAATGGTTAATTGGCCATTTGATTTTATTCCATCACGTCCTCCTCATGTAAGAAGAATGAGTGAGGAGGGCTTGGTATTGGTACTGGTGGTAGGGTTTCCGATTGATCTTTTTATTTAGAAATAGTCGACTATGTCTCAATATCTGAAAAAGACGTATCGGATCTCATAGGCAAGAATGTTATACTTTTGAACAAAGAATTTACGGAGCAGTGGACAGAGGAGTTTCCTTTCATAGAGGAATTTACTTTCCATTGTCATCATCATCAGTCCTTAGAAACTACAGAGAAGCCAGCAGATTTCCTAGCTTTCCCCCGATATACAAAGAAATGACTGGAATTCGGTAATAATGCCGTTAACTGCGGAGCCCTTCAATGACGTAAAAAAGACTTGTATCGAGGGAGAGCCGTTCGGGTCAGTCAACTGTCTTTATGTGGACGACAGGGTGCTCGGCTAAGCATGATTTATGTCACCGTCTGTCGTGAGTCGGCATTACATGACATCTGTCACTTAAATTTCTTTTCCGAAAAGTGAATTATTCTCAAGTGACTTCTAACGTGTAGAATCGGGAGGAGGAAATTTCCACCAATTCGGAGTGATTACACTTATACTACTGTCACGAACAAATACATCTCTTCAGCACCACCACCGACCCGACCATCCATTCCAGTGTTCCTCGATTAGCTGTATAATGTACTGCTGAGCAGAGGTAGATATAGAAGAAACAGAGAAAACAGCAATAATATATAGTGCCTCTGCTTCGTGTTTTGCTTAACAAGTACTCTGCAGTTTCCCTTTCCCCCTTTGAATACTTAACTTTCACTGCGGTGAGGAGAGAATACTTGAGCATGGATGTATTCTTCTACGATCTACCTGCAAATGCGTAACCTTTAGAGAAAGAGAAACTGATGCACTGAAATAACTTTCAAGAATTTACCCACTCGGCGAGAGGGGTATTAGGGGTCTATTTATCTATACTCCTCTTCCTTGAAGGCTTTAGATTTGATGGAATTTCTCCGGAATTTCATACAGTAAAATACCTTTGGAGAGCATGGTATAACGTATTTCGAAGGTGAAAAAGGACTGGATTTCCACTTATTAGCTAGTTAATTTTAGATAGAGGTTGGGAAGTCGAAAGTCGACTCGCATTAAGTTGCTACTATATTCTTACATTGGATGAACGTGGCTGCTTGAGATAATTGTGTGTATGTATTTTATATTTATAGCTTTATGTATTAGGTTTCTTTAAAAGCGTAGATACAGTGAACTGTGGATGTTTTTTTACTCGTAAGCTAAAATAGATCTACGTATAATGTTCCGTTTTATTCATACGTAATAAATTCAAGCTACAATGATGCTCTAGATCGATTAGAGTAGGATTTTGGTGAGTTCTATGACGTGTTCCGCAATTTCATTTTTCTGCTTTATCTAGATATATCAATGAATCTAACTCAATGCGAGTTGTTTTATTTACTGAATTAGTACAAACTGTGACTTATAGACAGAGTATGTATCATATACGATTATTTGCACGTTTTCGGAAAATTACTTGGAAGGTTTATTGCGATTTTATTTGAAAGAATTGCATTTTCGACCGAAAATAAATCCGGCTTATAAACAAAATTTGTTTGGCAGTTATGATTTCGTGCCAAATTAAATCTGCAGGTAGACGCTTTCTTTTTCCTAAACAAACCGAACAGTTAATTCAATAGGCTGATTCGACAAAATAAAATACATAAGATGTAAACATAATTTCCTAATCGACACCTTGCCTTTCTGAGGCTGTAATAACACAACAGTAAAACAGACAAGTCAAAATTCTATTTGACAGGGAAAGTTACTTTCTCTTTTTTCAAAATCAAGGCTGACAAAGTAACTTAGCATGAAAAATGACTATTAGCCACTATGAACAGTCCGCTAATCGTACCCTAAAAATTACTGGAATCAAAATCCATGGGAAAATAAGTTAGGCCAGGTTGAGTTGTGAAGGAGGCATTTGAAAGAGTTCAAGAGGAGCCAGAGAGGAGTGATATGAGAGTAAATTTGCTCAAGTTCAACATTTCCAAATTAGATTACGTATGGAGTTTTCGGTACTAGCGTTTCCTCTTCAGCTCCATGATGATTTCACTTCAAAAATCCGTACTACTACAGTTTCCAACAAGGATTTCTACATTCCCTCGTCTCCCTTGACTATATGTTTTACCGTTCTCTATTAGTAGCATAGTGGTATGGGAACTCTGGAAGTCGAAACCTTTGTCATTCCAATTCTCCGGGTTAGTCGGATTGGAGGATACTCCAGAGAGAGAAGAAACCAAACTGCCACTGCCAGCGTAACCAAACCAGTTACCATGAAAAGTTCTCTTGTCTCTAAGAAACGGAATTGGGATCCGATTTCGACGGATAAGGGAGTGGAATATGGTAACTGCAGATCCTTATCCCGAAGTTGAAGATGATATTATTAGCGTCTCTTGGTTGTAGATAATGAACGTTAAGAGGAGTACAAAACGAGCTCTTGATTGCTATCAATCAACCAACCACCAAAACTTTCACAGCAGCACTCCTCTGTCTGACTGCTGGATGATGGAAATGGGGTAAGGTGTGTAACAGTCGTTCAGTGGCCGTGACAGTATGATTTCCATTGTTTATATTTACAAAGGCTCACTAAACCAGATTTCCTCCGAAGGATTCAAAGATTTCTCTTCATATTTTCCTACCTGCATAGCACAATAGTGGAGAAGTAGGGCTGAGTGATCTCTGTCCGTTTGTTTGGCACGAGAAGAATGGAATGAGATGTGCTATATAATAAATTATTGTGAAGAACGGAAGGTAAATGGGAAAGGAGTATAATAGAAAGTCAGTTCCTACGAATTTTGTTGGTATTTAGTCGCGGAAGAACTTTCTCCGCTACTGCAGACTCTGTTTTCACTGTTTTCACCCTTGAAAGATATTCTTTGAATCTCTAAACTCGAGTTTATTTCAATTTTCTCAAAATCAAGTTACCCTTTGACTTCTATTCCTTTTGAAAGGTTTCACAGTAGGATCTAATATTTTGAAAGCCTTTTACTTGAGTTTATTAAATATTTTAAGGGCCGTATCCTCCGGTTCCTAGCTTGGATTTGAGCGCTTGACAATTTTATTATTTTAAAATTAAGGGAGCAATGAAGTTAGAGAACAGTTGTAATTGCTGGTGTAGTTTGAGTCATTTTTGTATAAATTAAAAATACACATTTGATATTTTGAATCCTGGTTTTTGATATATCTAAAACAATTCATTTTACAATTCCCACTTTCGTCCCTTGTTAATAATCGTCGAAAAATATACCTAGATCTATAAATCATGTTTTAAAGATATTTAGACGTATATATACAACTCGTTTACTCCACACGACACGGGCAACCCGATGTTGTGAGCTCCCTGATGTATTTTTCGAAGTTTGCATTTAAATCGATTTCAGTATGTCGACAAAGACATGCAGGTACTTGTTTCAGTCATCCGTGCTTTTAGTAATGGTGTTTCGATCTGTCTGTCGAAAAAATGCTGAAAGTCAACTGCCTGAAAATTCAGTTTAAGAAAAAAAAATCCAACATGGCAACACTCCATGCTTTAAAAATATTGAGTTAAGCTTCACCTCAAAGAAGGTCGATCTTCAGCGACAATACAATAAGATTTTATAAACCGGAATCAATCACAAAAAACAGCAATCACATTATAGAAGTGGTAGCACTATAAATCAACCTGAAATATTGTTTTGTAATGTTGATACTATTCACCTGATAGATGCTATTTGAAAGATAAACATTAGATCCTAGCAAGCATACAGTCTTTATGTCGTAGTTTAAGAAAGGGTTCTGCGGTTCTTTGAACCATCCACTACACTTTTTATTTCACAATTTCTTCTGAAGTTTTTTAAAACGATTTAAACTGAACATCGATTCATCAACTGAACAGAGTAATTAACAATTTCTCCTGCAGAAACCCTAAAAGGCTGTAAAAGTATAGGACAGTCTAGTGGATACATGAACAATAAAAAATACAGGTACCAGAAAGCAGCTACGACATGTTGACATCTCCGGTTTTGTGATTGGGCGACAGACTTCAGTCAAAAGTTTGCTTGTCTTTGCCTTCGAATTCAACTAACAACCACAAACTATCTTTGGAAGTAAGTAGGTATCTAGGTAGGAAGGTAACATCAATACTTGAGATCAAAGTAATCATTTCTTCAAACAATTCAATGACTTCGTTTTATCTCAGGGAGATGAGATGAGATACCTTATGATTATACGACTTGCTATTGAAGCCTGTACTCTCCAAGTTCCAATTCGTCTCAGAGACAGCTAGATTTTGTGACATTTTTCTCATTTTAGTTATTGAGTATATGTATACATGGTACATGCAACATAGATCACAAAGCAGTGCAGTGCAGTGGTAGTTCATATAATATTTCTTTTTCATCGGGATGATCATTTCCCTCAACATAAAATATTTGCCAAATGAATAAACCGATGTAACGGGTGTAACCAAGTGTTGAAAATATAACGATAAACAAACTAAATCTCAATTTCCCCAAAAAGCCCGAATTTCGCACCCTGGTGTCAGTAGGAGTGGTCCCGTATTTATCAAAGATGTTCTATTACTCATGGGAATCGTTTAAACTCCATATCTCAATTTCCCCAAAAAGCCCGTGTTTTGCACCCTGGTGTCAGTGGGAGTGGTCCCGTATACGTCAAAGATGTTCTATTACTCATGGAAATCGTTTAAACCCCATATCTCAATTTCCGCGAAAATCCGGGTTCTGCACCCTGGTGTCAGTGGGAGTGGTCCCGTATTCGTCAAAGATGTTCTATTATTCATGGGAATCGTTTAAACCCCATATCTCAATTACCCCGAAAATCCGGGTACTGCACCCTGGTGTCAGTGGGAGTGGTCCCGTATTCGTCAAAGATGTTCTATTACTCATGGGAATCGTTTAAACCCCATATCTCAATTTCCCCGAAAATCCGGGTACTGCACCCTGGTGTCAGTGGGAGTTGTCCCGTATTCGTCACAGATGTTCTATTATTCATGGGAATCGTTTAAACCCCATATCTCAATTTCCCCGAAAATCCGGTACTGCACCCTGGTGTCAGTGGGAGTTGTCCCGTATTCGTCACAGATGTTCTATTATTCATGGGAATCGTTTAAACCCCATATCTCAATTTCCCCGAAAATCCGGGTACTGCACCCTGGTGTCAGTGGGAGTGGTCCCGTATTCGTCAAAGATGTTCTATTACTCATGAGAATCGTTTAAACCCCAAATCTCAATTTCCCCGAAAATCCGGGTACTGCAC